>JAUPFT010000012.1:36566406-37048906 GCA_036936625.1 Parnassius smintheus behrii | reverse complement strand
TCTGCCATGACAGAGAAAACATCTCAATGTCAACGTGAATGTGTATAAGCACACTAGTTTATGCATACAGTGAAACATAAGCAAAACACCTACATGACAATAAAGCATAATAACATCGGTGACTTACAATCAAAAAATGCAGCACAAGTCTCGGTAGCCCACTCTCCTGTCCACGGCACCAAGTTTTCTGCCCTTCCCATACGAGCCATCCAACAGCTCCAATTTGTACCGATGATCTAGGAGTCATTCAAAAACTTTGTATGGTTCCCGCATTCAGGAATCTAATTTTCACGCCGACAGTAAAGCCTTAATCACAAATATCTATGTATCTACGGTCTTTATTCATATGATCGTCTTGCTTTTGCTGGTTAACTGACAAAAGTGACGACACACGTTGTTTACGTAGCGCAATATGCGCTTGGCAGTTTGGAGTAGCAATATCTACCGCAACGTCTCGGTCAAGAGCACGTATAACAGGGGTGGAAGAGTCGCTTCCAATAAGCAATTGAAGGGGAGACATATTAGTCGTACTGTGTTTTGCACTATATAAAATAAGTGAGTCTTCCACAGTACATCAGACCAACTTTGACCTCTATGGTTGACATCAATACAAAGAAGGTTTAGTGGAGTTCGACAATAACGCTCAACCTGTCCATTCTCATAGTGCATATTTAGTGTGCGTAATGAAATGATCGCTACCAAATGAGTTTACCATAGCGGCGCTCTCAAATATCCATCCTCGATCCGTGACCAGAAGTCTTGGAGACCCAAATATCGAAACCGCATCAGTAAAGGCTCTTTTCAAATTGTCAGTGTCTTTACGATGGAGGGAGTACAGAATGAAATATTTCGTACTAGCTGTTCCCCGCGACTTCGCTCGCGTGAAATTTATTACGATTGAATTCCATGGATTTGAATTTCTTGCGAATGACCTTAATGCTCTTTCTAAAATAAAAATAAGACTAAATTACTCCTTATAACATCAGCTATCTGCCAGTGAGTCCTGACAAAATTGGTTCAGCCATTTCGGAGATTAGTCGGAACAAACAGAAAAACAGACACCAAAATTTTAAAACTTGCTTTTTGTTTTAAAAATATTTTATGCAGCCGTGCTCCGCGGTTTCACCCGCGTGTATCACGTGTCTGCGCCGCGCGACATGACATGACAACTCGCTCCTTTAGTTAAACATTTTAGCTAAAAAATTGGCAAAATTAATGTAGTACTTTTATATATCGGGATATGTACGTTATACAGCAAAGTTAAATTTTTTCCATTCTCTCCCCCTTCCGGATGAACGCCCCAGAAAGTGCCACAAAACGCGGTTTTTTTTCAGTTTTAAAGATAACTAACTGTACACGGTAAATAAAAAGTTTGGTGATACGAAATGGTACTTAATTAATTTTCTATCAACCTTTTATGCATACAAAAGCGATATCATTTAAGTTTTTCCCACATTCTATTGGTGATATAATTAAAATCGGTCTAGTAGTTTTGTAGCTTATTCGGTACAAACAAACAAACTAAATAAAATGTTTGTTCTTCATAATATTAAGGTATAGAAAATGATATTATTTGTTATTATTTTTCACTTATTTTTTTAAAATTTTTGTTCTTTTTTAATTTTGATTATTTTATTTATATTACAAATGTTTTGTAAATATTATCGGTAAAAATATAATATCTACAAAACATAAATTTATTAGTTCAGAGCTTTCTTGTAAACTGTATTTGATGCTGTTTTATTTTGTGGCAGCAAAATATCATCGGTATGTACTCCGTGTTCGGTATATGAGGTAGTTGACCAGCTGATAGGCGGGTGATGGTGGTCGCTACAGTTATATTTTCCTTCAATTCCTTAATAAGTAGCCTCATTCCATGGGACATGCTCGGGGGGCTTTGCATATTTTAACATAAAAAAGTAGTTACTGTGGCATAACTGCAATAGTTAATCATGTGGTATGGCGGACTTTTTTGTAAGTATTTATATATTTATATCTTCTATAAAACTGTAGTACATCACTTTGCTCTATTGTCAACAGTTTCCGCAGCGTATGCGTTACAACAATTATATGTAACCCTCCCAAAATACTCTATTTCACTGCTAAGAAAGGTACATTCTTGAGATTTATAGAGAAACCCGATGAAGTAACGGTTTATAGGACTCGTCACAGTAAGACTCATCTTTCAGGTCTCGTATTGGATAGCAAAAGAACATCATCTATGTACAAACACCGTTCCTGAATCGATGAAAAACTTGAGCGTCTTTGAAATGATCTTTTGATAAAATACTGAAGCATTAGAGACCATAAGGCATGTAACGTATTCGAAGTGATTCTCTGGGGTCATGAAAGTGGTTTTGGCAATTGACCTTGCTTACATAGGTATCTGATGAAAGCCAATCGCCATAACTAAACTTGTAAAGAATCAACTTGATCCTAACCTATCAATGTGATTCTCTGTAAGTGACAAAGGAAACTTTATAGTACTTGAATTCAAGACCCTATATTCTACCCACATTTGATCTAGTCCGTCTTTATTCTTAACCATAATCACGGAGCTAGTGTATTAAGTATTAAGTATTTAACTTCTTATTTAACGATAATTTGTACGGCCTATAGCATACTGGTTCATTGTTGGAAACTTCTATTTTCGTACTACCTGTCGTGACTGTTGACGAGGCCATGCCGATTATAAAGATCCCTGAAAAATTATTCATAACCAACCAAAGCTGTTTTTATCTTCACTTATAAGAAGTGTGTTTAAGTTATTAATACCAGTGTTAATAATGACTGGAGTATTAAAAAAATTGTGGGGTACTACATAAAAATCACCGTCGGTTGGCAGGAGGCGCAAAACGTAGGAACCGTAGCCGCGGTCAAGTCGACAGCTGCAGCTACCTCTGTCGTTGTCAAAATGCCGCTCCTCCGCATACGTGCCTATTCGTATTCGAACCTGACACCATAAGCAATAAAAAAAATGAATGGAATAATTTAATATTTTATTTTATAGAATTTATAATCACCAAGCTTTCCCTGCATACAATGAAAATACATAAATAACTCACATTTAAGGCTCTAAACAAAACAACCAACTCTGCGGAAATTTATTATACTATAAAGCTTCCCTGAAGTTGCCATTTCGGCATTGTATCCTATATGAGGTAATTCACAAAGGTCTTGCAGTCATAAAATTTTCTAAGTATTATAAGGGCAAATTTTGTATTTAGTTCGAAGGATATTGTGATAATTTTGTTACATATTATTCAATTTTCATATAACAACACTTACATAATTAGAGAATCATCTTATTGGAACTGGTTTCTTACGTGGCAAAGCCACGCTACAGCTATATATGGCTACGTCAAGAATGGGTCGGCTCGACCTAGGTAGGACCACGCTCTCACAGAATAACAATAATTTTTCTCAGAACGTGACGTTCACCACGCGACGTTTCTCTCATATTACCACTACTCTACTATTTCGGGAGAAAATCAAACCATTCAGATGCTATGGCCGGAAAATTACTAATGGAATATTGAACTAATATGAAGAACTGTATCCATTATTGTTACTAATTGCATGAAGCTTTAAAATATATTATGTACATTAGCCAGCTGTGTATACTCCAAGTAAGTAGCTACGCAATCAAAAGAGAGTAGGATTTTTTGATATTGAGGCTATATTTTCTGGTATATACAAAACAGTTTTCAGTGCCTAAAAGACTACAATACAGTGTACATTATGAATGACAAATTCGTAGAAACTGTCCGTGCGTTCGGAGCTAAGTTCTGTAAGACCCGCCACAGAAGAACACAAAACTCTTCGATCACACTCTTAATCTCATGGCTGTTAAACCGGAAATGAAGCTGCAGTATTCAGCAGATTTGACAGCATACAGACAACTGAACAGACAGATCTTCAAATACATGTGGCGAGACTTACGCAACTTCAATACACCTTTGTGGAATTGGAAATTGAGCGGAACCAGGGCTAAAAAATCTTTGCCGGAATTCTATCTGCCAGAAACAGCCAACTGTTGGAACTGAAGACCGCGTATGACAGCATCTTATCCGGGACACCTGAGATTTCAAGTGAGGTTGAGAGATTCTATGGGCAGCAATACACGTGATCGTTGAAGCCGCACGTAAGTTTGATCCAAGAGCAAGTCTTATCCTACACTATTCCTATGATTTTCAAGACGTCTTAGTGAGATTAGAATGACTCTCCAGCACCTTAATAACGAGAAGTCCCCGGAAGAGTTTAGAATTATAGTGGAGCTTTTGAAAGCGGTTGGAAAACCGGTACTTAAAGTCTTACAGAAGCTCTCTGATTCCGTCCTCCATGGTGGCACTACTCCAGAGGCATGGAGCAGAAGTGCGGAGGTCTTGTTTTACAAGAAAGTCGACTACCCTTTCGTGAAGAAATACAGACCGATTTCTCTTCCGTGCCGCATCTGCGTGCAGTTTTCAGTAGTTTTTACAAATCGTCTCGCATGGAGACTACACGATTTCCAGCCACCAGAACAAGCTGGTTTCCGAAAAAGTTTTGGTAGCATAGACCACATATATACCCTACGGTAAATTGTATAGAAAAAAGAAGAGCATAATCTGCTTCTTTGCCAGACGTATGTAGACTATGAGAAGGCCTTCGATTCCGTCGAAATTTAGGCGGTGCTACAGTGTCTTAAGCGTTGCCAGGTTTACAGTCGGTATATCGAGGTGTTGAAGTGTTTGTACAGTGGGGCAACGATAGCCATCCAAGTACAGAACTAGAGGACAAAACCTGTCCAATTTGAGAGAGGTATAAGACAAGGTAATGTTATATCCTCGAAACTCTTCACCGCTGCATTGGAAGATGTTTTCAAGCGAATGTACTAGATATGATATTGACATCAATGGCGAGTACACCGCTCACCTCAAATTTCCTACGATATAGTCCTTATAGCAGAATCTGACCACTATGCTCATTATGGACCTAAGCACTATGCTCAATGACCTCAATAGTGTCTCCTACACATAGGTCTTAATATGAACATGGACAATACAAAGATATTTTGTTACGTCCATGTCACACTTATGGCCGGTAGTCGTTGGGAGTACTAAGCTCAAAGTTGTTGACGAGTTTTTTTACCTGGGAAAAATAGTCCGACCAGGTAAAACCAACTTCATCCGAGAGTTTAATAGACGGATTCAACTCGGCTGGGCAAGGTTCGGGAAATAATGACACATCTTCTCGTCCGCTCTACCTCAAAACTTGAAAACAAGAATGTACAACCAGGGCATATTGCCAGTGCCAGTTTGTATTTTTGTGTACAATAAAGAGTAAAATGAATAAATGAATTCTTCTTCTTCTTCTTCAATATCCTAAAGGACATGAACCTCTTCAGTTATAATTAACTGGAGAGGTTATTATCCTGTGTGGCAGAATTAGCAAGCCATCATTCGGAAGCCATGATATCTTTCTGAAGTTTCCCATAGTCGCCTTTTACAATGAAATGGGGTTGTGGATTACGCCGCTACCTCACATCTCAATTATAATTAATTTTTTTTAATTATAATTCAGTTGAACGCAGTATCTACTACTAGCAGTGCTGTGGTATCGGTTCTGTTCTCATCAATCATCAATAAATACTTTATTTTATATAATTGAAGTGGTGAACGAACTAACAGTCCACCTGATAGCAAGTGACTCCTGCAAATCATAGACACCTGCAATCAACTTAATACCAAGAAGACTACAGATGCGTTGGCTTCTCTGAGGAATAAAATGGAATGCCTCATGCCTGTAATTGCATTGGGTTCATATTCAGATTTTGGGTTTCTTTTTCAGCTGCGAAATAGATTGAGGGGTGCTACCCAGACGAACTCGTTATGATATTATCGTTGTGTAGTTATCCATAGGTTTATGAAAAAAGTTACATTATTTACGGCAAGACGATGTTGTATTCAGGATTAAGAAAGGAATATTTAGTTGGTTTGAATACGTTAATAAAATGAATTAAATAACAGTGACAAAGCAAATTCAATCAATAGAACTAAATGGCAGAGCCGGAAAGGGACGGCATGTACGTTTATCGACCAATTCGGCAATATAATTTGAATTGGGCAAAATTAAGAATACATTTAACCGGAAACCGTGTATTCGTAAATATATATATGAATGTGAAAGAAGCGAACGAGGATCGAGATCAGGATCGTGCTAAACGGAAGTCTTTATTATTTTGGTGAAAGTTTACAAAATATACAACATTTGACATACACAATGTTCAAAATCTTTATCTAAATTTGTATATTTACTTGTTATTGTAATATTGAGGAAGTTATGGATGATAATAACCCCTGGGAAGGGTCATCGCTACCAAGCTATTTCTAATTTGTTTTGTGTTGTTAATTGTAACATACATGGCTGTAAGCTCTCATTTAAAAAAATATTCCCGTTGAGTTCCTTGCTCTTTCTTCTCTGAAGAGAGGTTTTTTTGCGAACCAGAGGTAAGTGAAAAAAAATGATTTTCAAAAAGTATCCATATCCATATTGAATAACAAAGTTTCTGTTTCTGTTTTTGTTTCTTTGTATTCGACTGTGGGTGACAATAATACTATATAACAAAATGTAGGTATGCACCAAATACTAAATGTAAGTATGCACCTGTAAACTATATCAAGACTCGCGTTGGCGATTCGGTATTACTGTCATGAATGGCTCATAATTGGCTCACAATAGCGGTCGACCGCCCGCGAGTGAGCAGCGAAAGCTACCGAATGTCAACCGAGCGCTCAGGCTCAGGCTCATATCTCTCTTTTTTCGTTTTGCCTCTTTTCTAACATTGCGCTGGATGATACAATAAATTTGCTCGCGCTGACGATAGATGTACCGGGAAGGGCATGCGATATGCCAATTTACAGCGATCAATTTCGTGAGTATTGGTCGCTTGCATGTATTGTTTGTTTATATGTAGCATAGACAACCATAGCGTATTAACGAAATCCATTATTAGATATAAATCCAGATTCTAGGAGATTAAACGTGGCAGAGCTACGCTGCAGCTATATTATGCCTAAATATCAATATCAATAAAATAAGAATAGATTTTGACAACTAACAAAAAAAAAAACAACTTAAATTAAAGAGTTCGTAAGACGACGAAGGTAGTTGTAAAATTGATCTGAATCTTAAATTTTTATATAATTATATATATTAACATAGCAACACTAAGATTAAATTTTTTTCTCGCAGGGGGTTTAACTCTATCTTAGAGTGTTCACTTCGTATGCTGAAAATCCTGGGCTCAAACCCCAGTACCTCCAAAGCTTATTTTGTTATAATTGTTAATTTTTTAGTTCATTATGTGTTTGAATTTGTTTCAATGATAATGTATATAATTATAAACAATTTTTTCCAGTTCATCAACATTAAAAAGTTGAAATTTTAGGATTAAAATAGTCAAAAATTCAATCAAAAGCACAATATCTCGTGGGTCATTCCATCGACCTATTCTCCTGTTTTCTATTTTGTTACATTCTCTTCATCTATTGTATTCATTTCTCATCATCATCTTTATGATTACAGCCAATCACAGCTGAACATAGACCATTGTTTGACGCAAAGCCCGGTTCTGGACCACCTGCATTAATCGACTCCCTTCATGGCCCTCTGACATCAGACAGCTCTATCTATAAGTCTATTCTCTCCTATATATTCGTTTACATACTAATTTTTATCATAGAAGCCCGCGAACTAATGCATAAAATGAAATTGTTAAAGCAACTCTATCTCTTTTCACTAAATGTAATAGAAAAAAGACATGTATAAAGATAAATAATAGGAAATACTGAACGCAAGGCCGTTACTTTTTATAGCAAAAATAATAAAAATGAACTTTTCTATATGTCATAAATATAAAAGTAAACTAACATACTTCTACCTATATGTGTTCCCCTGTCCAACAATAAGCCTTCTCTAAGTACTAGATGGTTTAAGGTGTAAAGAAAAGTACAACACATTGCGTAACAATAAAGGGTATTAATTAGACAACAAGGTTATTCAAAAGCCTGTTATAGATTTCATAATATTGCTATGGGTGTAAACTTCAATACCTGCAAACTATCGTTCGTCGTCATCGTATATAAACTCATTTGAATTATTTCGATAGAAATTCAAATCGTAAGGTTTATTCAGGTGCAATTATTGTCAATATTTCCACAATTATAAAATAGAATTAAATATAACATCCTACATTTATTTCAATATCAAAGTGTTACTATGTACGAAAAATGTTTAAACTTTATTTTATGCAAAATACGAGTAATTACACAATGTTTTAAAAGAAAATGCAATAAATAATTCAAACTTAATAAATGCAAAAAATTATAGCATGGTGCGGATGACAGCTTACTGTTTAGCGTGTCTAAAGATGGAACAGTATTAAATCGATTTAAAAAAGGTGACTAATGGCACAGCGCAGCGATGACACTCCCTGTACGTGAGAGCTTAAGCGTCGGTGACCTTGAGTGGAAGAGTGTAACGCTAGGGTTGATATCGAACCGAAATGGAATATTATAGACTTGTACCAAAGAAGATACATCATAGTAGGTATATGTAAATTGTGTAAACTTAAATATTTGTGTAGTGAAAGATACGTTCAATTTTAAATCAACTTTTATTAAATGAGGAATATTAAAACTTCCGACAAAACCAAATATGCACGACAGTTAATGGAATCTTAAATAATTAACCAACACTTCGAATTTCAGTATGCAATAATCAGTATTACCTACTATCCTTTAAAAATAATTTACTCTTATATATTTTGGAATTTTTCGATAAAATTTTTAATTTTCATTATTATTTCTAACAATTGCAAAAATTCGTAGCATGTATATTTTTTTAGGAAATCCAAAGGTATGCAGCTTTCCTGGGACATGGCGGCCAACAAATTGTTCCCTATGTGTTGAGGAGATAAGTCATTTTTATTTTTAATGAAATAATCCATAAATACAACAATGAACAAATACAAAAACTCTTTATAGATATCTAAAATTTCTTCACTCTCTAGTGGTATTTTGAATAGAGTATATTTCAGTTAATGTAATATAATAAAATTATTGGCAATATATTAGTTTTGTTGTCATGGTATTTCCCCATAATTCTTGTTAAGATCATATCGACTTTCATTAAAATGAGTTCACATATTTTTACAAAGGTTAAAAATATTCCCGATTATTTTGACCTTATTTCCGGTATGTGTATGTAGTATATGTGCCGTCATATTTTCTGGCGGCACACATACAAAAATAGAATTATCTCACTTAATCTTTGCGACTGTATTCGCTTGACAGTTTTTACGTCCGATTATGACGCACATCTTTAGTAATTAAATTAATAAAGCCAGCTAGCATAAAACGTAACTGTGCTCGCAAGTGAAATAAATTAACTTATCTACCTACTTCTTTCCTCCTCTTTTGGAATTTATATTTCACATTGAATAAAACTAAATTTACGGATGATTGAATAAAAATAAATGTACGGATAATCCGTAAATTTAGTTTTATTCAATGTGTAGTGTTCGCGTAAATTTAAGAAATCATTATTTATATTTCATTTAATATACAGGTCTGTTGAGACGTTAACACGGTGTGGACCCATAAACACGCTTTCAAAATATTCCTTTCATCTCTTTAAACTCAAAAATTCATCATTCATTCATTCCGCTTGTCGCTCGTTTAGAACCACCCGAGGGATAGGTGTAGGGTGGGCCTAGGATTAGGTGGTCGATGCCTACGGACGTAAGTGACTTCTCGCCTAAAAACTAATTCAGTGTTATTTTATCGTGGTTAAAAATTTTGTCGTATCTTTCAAACGCACAAATGTTACGTTCTTGTGACCTGCCAGAATGTCATCCACACAATGTTTCAACGTAAAGACTGTAGTAAAAAAAAAACCTGGAAGTTTTTAGAAGAGAATTAAATTTTTCTGTGCTGGGTTTAATACTGCATAAGTCTCGCCGCATGCATTTGGAGATCTGTCTGTTCAGCTGCCTGTATGCTGTCTGTTGACGATTGCAGCCTCATCTCCCGTCTAACAGCCATAAGATTAAGAGTGTGATCGGAGAGTTTTTGTGTTCTTCTGCGGCGGGTCTTGCAGAACTTAGCTCCGACCGCATGGACAGTTTCCACGAGCTTGTCATTCATATCGTCCACTGCATTGCAATCTTCTAGGCACTGAAAGTGGTTACGTAACTCGAGCTGAAAAGACTCGGGATTCTGGATTAGAGCACGAGGGGGACGGAGCGTTGACTTCATTAGACGAGACCTCTCCAACTTAACCTTTAGGTTCAGTGTGCCTCTAACCGTTCGGTGATCGCTGCCGGTTTTCACCCTTGCGATCACTGAGACATCACTGAACAGTTGGCGTCTGGTCGTCATAATGAAGTCAATCTCATTTTTTGTTGAACCGTCGAGGCTCGACCAGGTCCACTTCCCCTGGGGCCGCTTCTGGAAGAAAGAGTTTATCATAAAGAGTCCCTCTTTCTCCATAAAGTCAGCCAGCTGCTGGCCCCTACGGTTCCGTTGCCCTACTCCAAATTTCCCTAACTTCAGCTTACCGCCTTCTCTTGTGCCAGGTTTTGCGTTGAAGTCTATCGCTTCTTTAATACTGCTCGTATTAAAGAAGCGATCGAGTGGAAGCAGGGCTCCCAAGTCTTTGCCAGAGATCTGTCTGCCAGAAAGAGCCAACTGTCAAAGTTGAAGACTGAGTGTGGCAGCATCGTTTTCAAGACACCTGAGATTTTGAATGAGATTGAGAGGTTCTGTGGGCAGCTGTACACATCATAGTTGGAGCCACACGCAAGTGTGAGTAACGATCTAAGAGCAAGTCTTACCCAACACTATTATGATGATATCCCGGACGTTAGTCTGAGCGAGATTAGAATGGCTCTCCAGCACCTTAAAAACGGCAGGGCCCCAGGCGAGGATGGAATTACTGCGGAGCTTCTGAAAGCGGGTGGAACACCGGTACTTGAAGTTCTTCAGAAGCTCTTCAATTCCGTCCTCCATGGTGGCACTACTCCGGAGGCGTGGAGCAGAAGTGCGGTGGTCTTGTTCTTTAAGAAAGGCGACAACGCTCTCTTGAAGAACTACAGACCGATTTCCCTTCTGAGCCGCGTCTACGTGCTATTTTCGGGAGTCATTACGAATCGTCTCCCACGCAGCCATAGCCCAACGAATTAGTAAGCTGAAGTGGCAATGGGCCGGCCATATAGCTCGAAGAACCGACCGGCGTAGTGTAGGGCGACCCCCCACTAGAAGAAGTGACGACCTGGTAAGACATGCAGGAAGTCGATGGATGCAGGTGGCTCAGGACCGTGCTTTGTGGCATTACTTGGGGGAGGCCTATGTTCAGCAGTGGACTTGTGAAGGGCTGTAATGATGATGATGATGTGCTGGGTTTAACGATAGTAGTAAATTGCACATTATCCGAAGCATGGTCATAGGTGGTTAATACCTATCGATTTGAGTCATTTTGTGTTGTTCAATATATTTTGCATAAATTATTTGAATTTTTAACACGTTGACCGCCAAACCCAAAAACTATGTTTTTTCAATTTTTGAACCTGCCTTTTTTGTCTTAATTTTCATTGTTATACTAATCTTATATTAAAATCATGTTAAATTATTTTGGTTTTCCATGATATTCCATGAATTTTCATGTGTGCCAAAAAGAAACACAGGGCCCCTGATAAAGTTTTTACTTAAAAATTTCTTTAGAGGCCGTGTGTATACTTTTGGAAACACGCAAGCCAGCGATGGCATTGTCGTTATGACGTGCAGGGATAAGAGAATTTCAGTGCTGAACGTTTTATTGAAACATTCAAAACTGAAAACCGTTGCCAAAAAACACAGGAAAATCTAGCATCGACTTGAGTGATCAGACGGTGTCGTACAACTCAGCGTTGAGGCGTTGTATAAAATAGCACAGAAAATTATTTTTTGAAGTATTGTAGGGTATCAGCATCGAAATCGATCGATCGATATCATGCTCACTTTTTGTACTCTGAGAATACTCTCAGAAAGGCTCTTATACACAGAATTTAGGGAGGCAGTTATCAGAGGAATGCCTCACAAATACGTCAAAAAGACAAAAGCCGACAACACCATGACCAACATCAAACAAGCGACACAAACAGGTTTTCAATATCAAGGAAAACCCTCCGAAAAAGATAAAAGGACGTTGTAGTGAAGGCTATAAGATGTATGGAAGGCAAGGAAAACTTTTTGAAGTAAAACGCAAATTTTCCAAACAAACGAAGAGAATTTGCTCTATTTGTCAAGTTTTGCTATGTACAGATCACTTTGACAAGCTCTACCAACTACTTTTTCGTAAAACAAACTACTAATTATACCAGCCTGTTACATTCTATCTATCTATCTACTGTTGATTTTGTCTATTTCTAAAAGAAATGAGAATAATACAAATAAATGTAATTTATAAAAATAGGTGTTTTTTATTTTTGTCATAATTTTTTACTTAAAAGACAAATAAAAAAACTCACTCGGACCGAAACCTTCGTGGAGGCCATAAGTAAAATATTCCGTAGTAAAATGTATGTAAACGTGTTTCCTAGTGGATACACTGGCCTCGAACTAAGGGGCCGACCGTGTATCTAAAAGGAAACACGCGGCCTCAGAAAGTAGCATTTTGTGTTTCCAAAAAGAAACACATGGCACTCAACGTGTCAAGAGATGAATATCACAGAGAAGTAATAGGATTATATGCTAAACTATGTCAGCGTATAATTCGATTGAAGGTTTAGTAATCGCAAAGCTAAACTGTGAGGTTAACGATAGTATATTTAAACGTGGTAGAGCCACGTTGCTGCTATGTTATTGTTGCAGCACAAATGGATTAGCTCGACTAAGCAAAAAGAGCTGACAATCCTCAAACGGCTGAAAATATTTTCTTAAAACATAGCTAAGATTATTCTCGATTAAGGCACTTTTGAACCTGAACGGATGAACCGAATTTGAAAGACACCTTTCAAAATCGGTTTATCCGTTCAAGAGCTATGATACTCACGAACAACTGACATACTCACAGATAACTGTGAGTATTTCTGTGGTTTACATATACACAGATACACATATATACATACATATATATATATATATATATATATATATATATATATATATATATATATATATACATGTAAACCACATTATTATTATTTGTGTTTTGTATAACATAAGGAGTTAATTTATATGCGATTAAAAATTTAAGATTTCTTTAATGGCTCCGTGGCGAAGTGACTTTGTAAAGGTTACGGGAGGTTGAATCCCGCACGGAACAAGTATATCTATGGCCTACAAATTATTTGTCCGGATCTGGATGTTTGCTCTTGTGAAATTTATGTAATTATGTAAAACCACCCCTACAATACAGGAAAAAACCTAGTGTACATATACATACGATTAAATACATAAATTTTACAGGAAGAGGTAACGTTTTAAAGAAAATTAACATACTAGTAATTTTTACCCGACTGATACAATATTCAGTTTACAATACGTACTAAATACTTGATAGCATTATTTTAAACAAACTATTGCGAAAAAAAACTTTATTTATTGGTTAAGTATCACGCAAAAATTACGGAACGTAAGCTAGTGACAAATTTGAAACTGCGATATTTTTGTTTTGTATTTTAGGCCACGAGCGACATGGAGACCAGTAATTTATCAAATATGTTGCAAAATTAAGGCGAAATTGCTTTAGCTGTAGTAACATTTGGTTATTACAGCTAAACTTTCTTTTTATCATTAATAATGCCATGAATATTCTATTTTCAAATTTCCCTAAATGTTTACTTCACTAAAACACAGAAAGTTTCCGGAACACTGTTTACAGACTGATGGCAAATGAATCAGTATGGCTAAAAGAAGCAATTTAATAGAATTGATACTGTGAAAGATTTTCGGAATATGTTCTCGTAAAAACTGCTGGATTATTATCAATTAGAACTCAGTTTAAACCCGCCATTCAATTATTAACAAAAATGAACCACTTCTAACAAAAGTTATAAACGGAGATATTATTAATGTTAATGGAAGTTACAAAACACCCACCTAAATATTCGTGATTGTTATAGATCTTTCCCTCGATTATCAGCTGTAGTAGAGAATATCATCACCCTTCCCTCACACTCTACAAATTTCACTTAATCGTGGAAGTTTTTACATACATAATATACAAACAATAACTATATAGTTCCGTGTTGGATTCGAACACGTCTAGTGCCAAAGCTAAGCTTAGCCATTGTGCAACCGATCCATTTCTCCCCCATATGTCTTGAATATTTCAAACATTAAACTTGTCATTCATCAGTAAGAACAGAATTTATAACAAATATATTTTTAAATATCATAATTCAGTGCTTGACTAAACACTATATTCACTCTTTCCTTTGAAGACACCTAGATTATGGAAGAACAGACAGCGGCAAAATCCCTTAGCTCTACGCATTACGCAAGACACAACCATTTAGTTTGAATGTGTGGAATATTGACAACAAAGAGAAATTTTAGTTAAGTACCCAAGAGTTACTAAATATGTTTATTTCTCGATAATTCCTAGCGCTGATGTTAAAGCACTCACATTCAGTAGGAGTGATGTCGATCTCGCTGCAGAAGCGAAAAATCTCTATGCGATAGCATAAATTACACATCACTTGGATGATGTAGAGTTTATTTGGTTTGGCGCAGCTAAATGGAACCTTGATTTTTTTCTTTGACTTTTCAGTCTTATTATTATTAACCTATAAAATTGGTGTATTATATGGGATATTAATAATTGAAATAAATAAAGTTAACAACGTGTAGTGGCGGTGTAAAAAAATTATAAAAGAAAGAATTTATAACTTTACTTAAAAAAATTATTTAGTTAAAAATGTGTCATATCGGACGTGTGTGTCGTTACAGGTGACAGTGGAAAACAAACGAGGAGATGGGCAGCAACATCTTTCTAATAACAGCAAAATCACTTTATTAATAACAATGCGGTTGGCAAAGTCTGAAACCGACCATTTCCTTCGCGGCCACGCTATACCTAGCTATGGTGGCCGTGGTAACAGCGGAGCAGAGTGTACTATTAGTCAGCTGGACCGCAATTACCCTAAGGACTGACGAGAACATCCTGGAGCTGGAAAAAGCGACAAACGCTTTGCGCTGGCAAATTATAGGTTTATCTTATGATGAGAGGGGAGAACAGGGTAATCCCGATAACCTGGACCCATTCGTGCCGCAACCGTAATGTAACTGCACAATGTAGATACTTGTCTAATATTTGTAAATAGTACCTAGGTTTAGGAACTAAAAATTAAGAGAAAAATAAAGATATTACAGTATTCAATAATGGGAAATGGGGCCTCTTCGAAACTTAGTGACAAGTTTTACGGCTGTGATCTCCGATAGTGCGAGGGCTTAAATGATGATAAAACTTTATCTTTTGGGAATTTAATGATGATGAATCAAATGGGTACATCTAATACTGTTTTTTTTAAATTGATTTAATAGTAATATATAGAATGCAATTATTTTGTTACTTATTTCTACTCATTTGCTAAATGACAGATAAGTTTCCGTTTATTAATAAATAATACTTATTTATTAAATAAGAGTGGAAATATTCTATTATAAATTTCATTTATTCATTACGTCTTATCAAAGTCAGCTGCTGAACATAGCCTTTGTTCATGGGGGATAGTAATAATTGGCACACTGTATTTTTTATAGGAAAGGGGGCAAACGAGCATACGGCGTACCTGATGGTAAGTGAATACCTACTGCAGCCCGTGAACACTGCAACACCAGGGGAATTGCAGATGCATTTCTGGCCTTTTAAAAAGGAGTAAGCTCTTTTTGAAAGCCCCTAAGTCGTATCAAATTTATTATTTGAAGTTGTTATTAGGAAAATGCTACTGCCATCTGTGTCAGTTTCCTTATGTCGCCTGTTACGACACAGAGAGGATAATACGGGGTAGTGATATTCGTGTAGTGGCGGCGTAAAAAAATTATAAAAGAAAAGAATTTATAATTTTACTTAAAAAAATTATTTAGTTAAAAATGTGCAACCGGACTGATATTTTGAAATAATACTAGTTTTTACGGAATTTATCGCGTATATTTAACTTTTTAATACCCGACGTTTCGAGAGCTTTTCAGCACCCATGGTCACGGGAAGGACTGAGATGTTCAACGTCCAGATGTCATAGTTAATCGCGGTTACCACAGATTAAAATTTAACTTTTATTCTGACCTACACAGTATGAACCGAATATTCCCAAAGACGAATTTATAGTTAAAGAACCTACGCAATAAACCAGAACTTACGATTCTCCGCGCAGATAAGGGAAACGCCACGGTAGTCACGGATACGTCAGATTATAATTCTAAAATACAAGAACTTTTGTCGGATGTAAGTACTTATAAAAAGGTTAAAAATGACCCAACAGATAGCACACTAAAAATAACTAGTGATCTCATAAAGAAACACTCCGAAAAATTAAATCTGGACGTAAAATGGATAATACCTACGTGCGCCTAATCACCAAAATTGTATGGGTTACCAAAACACACAAGCCCAATGCTCCATTACGTCCCATAGTGAGCCAAATCGATTCACCAACTTACAGATTGGCTCAACACTTAGCGAAAATACTCTCACCGCTCAGGGGACATACAAGAGCACACATAAAGGATTCCTACCATTTTGTCAGCGAGATTTAAGACCTACGTCTGGAAGACAATGAAACTATGGTCAGTTTTGATGTGCAGTCATTGTTTACATGCTTACCTGTTGAAGACTGCATCTCAATTGTAACTAGAAGGCTGGAAGAAAACAACATGCCCGTAGAATATGCAGTATTACTCAAACACTGCCTTACATCTGGCTACCTATTGTGGAAGGAGGAGTTCTACAAGCAAGCAGATGGTGTGGCAATGGGCTCACCTGTATCTCCCATTGTCGCCGACATATTAATGGAAGACTTTGAGGGAAAAGCCCTGCTTACTTCTCCCATAAATCCAAGATTCTACAAGCGATACGTAGACGACACTTTCACAATTCTACCTTTACATAAAGTAACTGCATTTTTAGAGCATCTTAACTCTATAAATTCTAAAATTCAGTTCACAATGGAGTTAGAGGCAAACAATTCCTTAGCTTTTCTAGATGTGTTAGTAATTCGGAATCCTGATGATACCTTGAACCACACCATGTATAAAAGACCCATACAGATAGATATTTAAACGGTGATTCTCACCACCATCCGTCACAGTTAGCTACCGTGGGTAAATCTTTGTTTCAGAGAGCACGAGGGATCTGTGACAGTAAACACCTGGCTGCCGAGCTCCAACACGTCAGGCAAGTTTTGCATGACAACAAGTTTCGGGTTCCGCGCCTACGTTACAGAGAACGAGTGAAGCCGGCCACAGTCGAGCGTGTACCCGCTGTACTTGCCATATGTTAGAGGAGTCACTGACAAGATTGGCTACACTTTGAAGTGCGCTTCCATCAAAACATACTTCAAGCCACCGAAGAAGATTGGTCAGTTTTAATCATCAGTCAAGTGTAACGTCCCTCTGCAAGGTGCAGGAGGGTACAAGCTTGATTGTGAATGTGGTCTCTCCTACATAGGACAAACTAAAAGGTCAATTAAAACCCGCGTTAAAGAACATATAGCTGATGTGAAGAATCGACGCTCCGGGAAGTCTGCAGTCTGTGAACACGTACAGAATCGCCCCCGTCTCTACATCAGATTTGATAGACCACAAATCCTCGCTAAAGAACACCGATTCCTTCCAAGGATGATTCGCGAGGCTATTGAAATCAAAAAACATCCTAATTTCAATAGAGAAGATGGCTGGGTGCTACCATCTGCTTGCGATCCTATAATAAATAAAATTAAATCCCAACCCAAGCATACAACTGCAAGACTTTAGGATACCATAAGTTCATACTGTGTAGATCAGAACAAAAGTTAAATTTTAATCTGTGGTAACCGCGGTTAACTATGACATCTGGACGTTGAACAATCTCAGTCCTTCCAGTGACCATGGGTGCTGTAAAGCTCTCGAAACGTCGGGTATTAAAAAGTTAAATATACGCGATAAATTCCGTAAAAACTAGTATTATTTCGATGTGTAGTGTTCGTGTAAATATAAGAAATCATTAAATACTGATATTTTTCTGTACAGTAGCAAAATTTTATGCTAGTACATAAATTGCACATGGATGAACATCCAGTCCCGGTACAATTCTATATAGGTAATTAAAACATTATGTATTGTGCGGAATTTGAAACCGCAGCCTCAGCGCTGTGGCCTAACGCTTTGCTCAAGAATAAATTATTAACACTGTTGTATGAGTCGTGGTAGCTTTGAGAATAGGTGTTTGCTTGTAATTTCACAGATGTACACAGTTTTATATGTGGTAGAGCCATGCTGCAGTTATATTAGTAGTATAATAGCCTTAGCACGAATGGGTCGGCTCGACAAGTGAAGAACCATACTCTCACAGAATACCAGTGTAAAATAGCAGCATAATGCAGCTGTGTTTCTTATGGTGAGTGTAGAGAACCAGAGATTCGCTTTAATGGAATGGAGGCATTCTATCTTAGTCCTCGAGGGTGACAGCTCATCTGCATTTAGATTCTTAATTGAGGTTAAATGTAGATGTCCATGGGCTACAGCATCCACTAATTATCAGTTGAACTGTGTGCTCGTTTGTCACTCTATCCTATAAAAAAACAGTTAAGATAGCTTCACGTGGTTATTTTTAGATTTTAATTACCTTGTACTAGACTATTAAAATACATCACGTGAAAACGTGTATGCGAAAAACATTTTAATGTTTCAAAGATATGTACACAAGACATACTATATTCGCTATGTAGTGGCGACGTAAGGAAATCAATTACTTATCTTGAAAACTATCTTGAAAACCACACTTTTCTCTTATCACACAATTTCTCACCATGTCATTGAGATTCAGGCCTAACATACTCTTGATGACCGCATTTCTTGTACTCCCGTTCTTCTTCTGCCAACACCCAACTTTATTCATATTTCATACATAAAGGTCGGAACTAAGCATCATTGTGAATTACCATATGTGGCTGTTATTTTACTGGCTATAGAAATATTATATGTGAGTGTTAACATGTGTGAACATTTGTAAGATCGCGTCCCTTGCGAGAATTTAATACTTAAATGTTGTGGCTTCAACAAAAAAATTATGATACGTCGCTTACTTGTTTTCTGTTTTCGTATCAACAATTTTATCACAAAAAGTTGGATAAAGTTTCCTTACTTGAGTTTATTTTCTAACATTCTTTTATCTTTTATTTTGAATAGTCAGTGTGTTTGAAAATCGGTGAAAGCCGTTTACCTTAGGTATATATATTATATTTATATAAGTCATCATCATCATCTTTACAGCACTTCACAACACCGCTGCTGAACATCGGCCTCCCCCAAAAATTGTCACGAAGCTCGGTCCTGAGCCACCTGCATCCATTGACTTCCTGCATGTTGACCAGGTGGTCACTCCATCTAGTGGGGGGTTGCCCTACTCCTCGCCTGTCGGTATGAGGCTACCATTCCAGGACTTGTATTGCAGCAAGCTCTACATCGGCGTATCTTTTGAGTTGATGTATTCAACGGCTTCTGCAATTTTTTGGCGTAGCTAAATCTTGAATAGGTTTAGAGTACACTTTATCCTTTATCGTACCCTATTAAAATAAATCTATGTGGTTTAAGACGGGTGAACGGGCAGGTCACGTTATTATGTACCACCCCGCCTAATTCACCTATCGAGGTATTCTCGATTAAGATACTCTCGTACTGTAAAAGCATAGTGCGCTGGGCAGCCATCTTGTTGATACCACATCCTGCTGTGAATATTCAGTGGCACTACTACAAATTGGACTTATTAGCCCTGTAATTCGTTCTGTAAGAAGTCCAAATAACCATGGGCATTTAAGTTCCCCGGCAGCTTAATTTGTGCATAATATGTGTACATTAATGTGCGTTCTTACAATAAGTCAAATATGTGTCGAAAAATAAAATAGGATAAGGCCTATTCTGTGGGAAATAACAGGATAGCGCTTGTTATTAAAAATAGTAGAAGTGTGAGAGCTGATTTTCTACTTACTCTCTTGATTGCACAATTGATCATTATAAATAATAGTACAGCGTAACGCACTATACATTCGGTATAGAGTAATTACAATTTGACCATACCGAAATATGTTCCCGTCACAATTATAATTACACACTGGTGTAATGTAAAAGACATAATTACATGATAACATCAAAGTGCCATCAAAGCCAACAGCAACCCCACCTATCGCAAGGTAACACAGCACAGCCTCAACATCCTCCTTTCCTGCCCCATAAGAATCACCACAATGGACAGAACCAGGACTCTATCTTAGCACGCGTAGAAATTCACTCATAAATTGATTTAAGCGAAATCTCTCGCGCTTTGCACCTACACTGAACTTTATACTGCACAAACGAGTGGGAGCGTTTCTCGATGTACCCTGAATTCCAACTAGTCACGAGATCCCACCAGTATTTTAAAGATGCGCTTACATTTGGTTTTGGCTTGGTTTTTGCATCACACGTCTTAGGAGTGTTCAAAGAAATCATAATGTCTGAAAACTAACACGAAAATTGTATTCAATTATGTTTAGGCAAAAATACGAATGAATATCAATGCTTAAAATACAGTAATACTGCCGATTAAATTACCAAAACTGACACTTTAATTACCGAACACCAATTACAACCTAAAACACAATAATAAAAAAACACCATTGTACTACCGATCACTTTAGTTTACAGTTATATCGCTTCGAAGTATTAGTTTGAATCGCTTATTCAATAGTGACCCGGTGGGTCACGGTTGATACCAACCTTATGTAGGGCCTCTTCTACTGAAACACCTAGAATGTTCGAGTGAATACCGGTCCCGACTGGCTAGATGAAAAAAGTTCTGGCATAACAATCTCTAAAAGGATCTTAACTCTCCTAGTTTGCTACTCAATACTAGAGCCCTAGTGGTAACTAATGTCCCCATGTACAAAGCATTAATTATTGCGTGCAACAATAAAACTAAATAAAGACACCTTTGTGTACATAATCATATCAATTATTGTAACGTTAACATTCAATTACGAAAACACTTGTCAGTAACATTTATCCTTCTAATGTTCTTTGTTAGAAGCTATAGTCTAGCAGCCGCTTGACAAAGGTTGAAAAAGTTCTGACGATGACAAATGTTGTGATACAGTAAATTAATATTTGTTGGAATTTAAAAATATTATATGTAGTTTTTTTTCTTTTTCTTTTTACTAGGATATTAGCGAAGCCAGCGACCAACAATAAGTTAAAGCATTTATTTTCATCTGATCAGTGAGTCATCAAACACTCGACTGTCAATCAGCACCACGCGAAAGATCATTTATTACAACCTATCATCAGTTCACTGCTAAAACTATAACAAGGTCTATGACTTTCTCATATATTGTTTCATATGGGGATATTTGCCATAGCTGTCATGGGTTACAGGCGGATTAGCAGCTACAGATTTTTTCCTAGGCATTATTGAGATGTTATTAGGTAGATGGTGCCCATGATGCAAAAAGAAAGTTGTCATTACAAGTTTGGCCTAATAAATAAACTAATTAATATTCTGAAATCTAATTATTTAATTGTAAAGTTCATGTAGAAAATAAAATGGCGTGTACAATTAAACTAACGAAAACCCACCACTATCAATAATACGACAACTAATTCGCATTTAATTTGAAGCATCATTATGAGAAATAAACTATCCAGTAGCTAATCGCTATTTGCTGTCATTTGTCATAGTGTAGTGGTGATGGGTTTAGTGGTGGTGCTTATAGTTTACGCAATTTTGATATGAAGGGTGGTGCTCATCGAACTTGGTAAGACACAAAATTTCATTTGTCATGTAGATCTTAGTAAATATAATTATAGATGTAATAAAATCTTAGTAAAGCATGATTCTATGAAATGTATTAATAATATAATGTATGTCAGATATTGCACTATACGCATATACGAGAGCACATGTTTAACGCTTATGGTAATCTTAATTCTACTTAATGTAAAAATGTATTTATGTATACAAAAATAGCCTCCGTGTATGAACGTCTTGGGTGCAACACTTATAGTTCATTACACAGATTACGTCTAATTTATTTTCTATATATATATATATATATATAAAATAATATTTATTTGTTGGTCTCGTATGAGTTCCTATACAATTCATCCGATTTCAACGAAACTTTATTGAGTAAGGTGATGTTGTGTACGCGTCCGCGAAGGTTTCCGATAAGAAGTTAAAAATTGTGTAGTCGTTCTTTTTCAATACGTTGCTATATCATTCATCCAATTACCATTTTTGACAAAATATTAAATTAAAGTAAGAAACAAAAAAAATAATTTCACATCCTGAAGTCGGTAATACATACTGCAAAGAAGAATTAGAGACTCGACCCCTTTTGACAAATTAATTTTTTCTTTTTACTTCTTTGAAGTCGACTTTTACTTTTTTGAAATTAAAATTTTAGCCTTTTGAGTGAACTGAGGAATCACCATCTCAATATCGTCTTAATAGTTACTTTATATTTTATTTGCCACCATTAAATATGGATTTATTTCTCCAAATTTGTAGGAGACAACTTCTGTCTGAAGTATAAACTTACTAAATAAAAAAAACATCAATATGAATTCAAAAAGTGCAAAAAAAATGTACAGTTGCATCACAATCTTAATTAAAAGTTTTCATTAAGTTAAATGAAATATAAACATTTATCTTACCTACATATTTTTCTTTTTCAGAAGCTGTTGTTTTACATTAGGACATTCGGAGAGAAAGATAATATTTAATTTAATTTAATTTAATTTCTATTTATTTCGTTTATTGTAAGACAAAATCGTACTAAAATAAAAAAATCACACATACAGCTAAAATGTATTTACATTTATTTTACTATCGTATCTTAAAAACGGTCTTCTTCGTTTTCTTTATCAATATTTTTAATCTGCTGTAAATTAGTTTTGATTAATTCATTAATTACAGCCTATCAATTTCCATTGTTGAACATAGCCTCCTGATAGATAGTTTCCTGGTGATTGCAATCACAGAGCAAATCTCGAAACTTTGACGCTTGTAATCATTCGGGCAAGCACACACAAATACAGCTAGCAATTAGGACGTAAAATTTGAGTTTGGCGTAGCGGTCACACATGCACTTATCAAAGTTGGCATACACTTTGAGTGGCTGCTACCAAAACACATATACAATAGCAAGTGTTCTAATTCACACTAATTTTAAAGTCCTTTTTTAGTTCACCATATACCATAGAACATGCTGGAGATACCGTGAATCCATAATATGCTTTTATTAAATGGGACGTTAGTGTAATTATAAAATCTAAAATTGAAACATAAAAAGAGAAGTTTCTTTCACTGACACCGGAGAAATCCAATCATTAACATCTTACCATCTTCGGATACATCACCACTTACAGTCAGGTGTGACATGTTTATGTCCAGAACGAATCCCTAAAAGATTTCACAAAGATTTTGTTTTGGAATTGTCTCACATATTAGCAAAAAAGTGTATTGATTGAGACGGATGAAGAAAATGTAAATTCAATTCAATAGAAGAGAATTTTATGTGTCTAAGTTTCATACTTTTCCTGTTTGTTGAAATTTTACATTTGTTATAAAATATTGTGCTATTTTTATTTTTGATAACATTTTATCGTCACTACAAAAGAGGTGATAAGTCGCTCGCGTCCGTAGGCTTTGACCACCTATTCCTAGGCCCACCCTACACGTGTCCCCTGGGTGGTGCTAAATGAGCGCCGGTAGCACAGACTCGGCTCCACGCTGTGGTAGCGGCGTAAAATATACTACCCATATTCGCACCATGAGGAACCATATAAAAGAAATGGCCACGAGTTCCCGGCGCCCCTTTAATGGGGCAGGGGTGCGAAGAATCTCCGGGAGGAAAACCGGCGACGAGGTTCGCCACCCGTCACGTTCTGTCTCCCGGAGAGGCGAAAAGTGGATTGCAGAAGCCCGTCTGGCTACGATGAATGTATGTGGGGCAATGAATGATAAAATGGATGAAGTATGCGATATGATGTATGATAGAGGAGTAGATGTGTTATGTGTAAATAAGACGAAAAGGAAGGGAAAGGATGTCACTACACATGGCGTGTATACCGCATACTGGTCTGGTGTAGACGAGATCGAGCGGGCATGCCAGGGAGTAGGTATAATCCTTTCAGAAAGATTGGGCCAATGTGTGAAAGAGTATGAATGTGTAAGCCCAAGACTGCTATGGATACGAATGAAAGTAGGCTTAAAAAAGTTGTTTGTGTTAGGGGTCTACGCCCCAGACATGTCTAAGCCCACTTATATCCGAGAGCAGTTTTGGGAAATGGTAAGGATGGTGTTAATGAAGTGTAAGGGAAATGAAAATATTATTATACTAGGAGATTTTAATGGAAGGGTTGGGGTGAGGAGGCTTGGTTATGAAAGGATATTGGGAATGTTTGGTGATGAAAGTATAAATGAGAATGGTGAAAGTCTACTCACCGTATCTATGGAAAAGAATCTTTTTGTGACGAACACTTGTTTTCGCCACAAGAGGATTTACATGTATACTTGGGAAAGAGGGGACGATAGAAGCATGATAGATTTCATAATCGTGGATGTAAAATTGAGGGGTGCTGTGGTAGATACAAGGGTTTACCGGGGTTCTAACGTAGGAACGGATCATTATTTGGTTTCATGCCGAATTAATGGTCTATTCAGGCGTTGGCGCCATCGGTCATCTGTGTCTACCACTGCGTTACAGCGTATTAGAACAGAAAGATTACAAGATAAAGGTGAGAAAAACAAGTTCAAATGTAGACTGAAAGAAAATATAAGTGGTTTGGATGAATTATGTATGAAGGAGTTAGACTTGGAGAATGTATGGCAAAATGTAAAGAAAGGTTTAATGGATGCAGCTACCGAAGTATGTGGTGTTAGTAAGAGAAAGAATGAAAGGAAAAATAATACATTATGGTGGGATGATGAGATACGTATGGAAGTTGAAGAAAAGAAGAGAGCATGGCTAGATTTACTAGCATCAAAGACTGGTAATTCTAGCGGTACGAATGACGATATTGAAAGTAAAAAGGCTGTCTTTAGACATCTTAATAAGAGAGTAAAAGAAGTAGTTGAAAGAAAAAAGCAAGAAAGAATGGATAAGAATAATAGAAGAATATCGGATAATTTCCAGGCAAATATTAAAATGTTCTGGAAACTTGTAAGAACTGCCAGGGGACATTCAAAACAGCCTAAGATGAATGCTATAAGAGACGAATGGCTATATTCTGAATGATGAAGTTTTGAGTTTAAAGAGATGGAAGGAATATTTTGAAAGCGTGTTTATGAGTGAGGAGACAACGTGTATACTATGTGAAGTAGAAACTCCGAAAGAAGAGGAAAGAGGTAGCGAGATAAGTATAGATGAAATAATGAAAGCAATGAAAAGCATGAAAGCAGGTAAGGCTGCCGGATGTGATAGAGTTTCACTCGAAATGCTAAGGGCTGGAGAGGAAGTGGTGGCAGGCCTGATGCACACCTTATTTAATTTATGCTGGGAACTGAAGCGGGTACCGGTAGACTGGTGCAAAGCCGTGATAGTCCCAGTATATAAAGGAAAAGGGTCGCAGCAGGACTGTAAAAACTACCGTGGCGTCAGCCTTCTTAGCATTGTGGGAAAACTGTATGCTAAAGTACTGATTGAAAGGGTCATAAAAGAAACTGATGGAAGAATTTGGGATGTACAAGCGGGATTTAGAAAGGGAATGGGATGTACAGATCAAGTCTTTTCCATGCGCATGATCGCGGAGAAGTTTTTGGCCAAAAACCAAAAGGTTTTTTGTGCGTGCATGGACTTGGAAAAGGCGTATGACAGAGTTGATATGGATGTGCTATGGCAAACACTGAAATCATTTGGGTTGAGCGCAGGCTCGATACAGGCATTGGAGTCTCTTTGTAGGGACTCTAGCACTTGTGTTAGGATCAACAGGGTTTACTCGGACTGGTTTGACATCTATAAAGGTGTCAGAGAGGGCTGTGTGGCTTCCCCGTGGCTGTTAAACCTATTTATGGACAGTTGTTTGCAAAATTTGAAAGTTGAAGAATGCGGATTAAGAATGGGTGAGTTAACCGTCAAATGCTTTTTGTACGCCGATGATCAAGTTATCCTTGCGTCGTCGGCGGCCGAGTTGCAAATGATGGTTACATCAATGAACAGATCATTAAAGGAAAGGGGTATGAAAGTGAACGCAAGTAAGACGAAGGTTATGGTTTTTGAAAGAGAAGAAAGTAAAACGATTTGTGAAATAAGAATAGAAGGGGAGTTGATCGAGCAAGTAGACGAGTTTGTATATTTGGGCTGCGTATTTAGCAGGGATGGGAGATATGATAAGGATATAGAACGACGAGTGAATGCGGGAAATAGAGTAAATGGGACCCTACACTCTATTGTGAAGAGTTAAAATGTGTCGAAAAAGGCACGTATGGCAATTCACAATGCTGTGTTGGTCCCTACTTTAACGTATGGTAGTGAAAGTTGGGTGTGGCAGAAGAAGCACGAAAATAGAATAAACGCAGTAGAAATGCGGTCGTTAAGGAGTATGTTAGGGCTGAATCTGAATGACAGGGTAAGAAATGGTGTAATAAGATAAGAGTGTGGTTTGCAAGATGATGTTGTGACCAGGATTAAGAAAGGAATGCTTCGGTGGTTTGGTCATGTGGAAAGAATGGATGAGGAAAGAGTGACAAAGAAAATTTATGTTGCAGAAGTGAATGGCAGAGTCGGAAAGGGACGTCCTAAGCGAAAATTTATCGACCAAATTGGCGATTTATTAAAAACGGGCCAAATTAGGAGTACCCTTAACCGACGAGCATGTATGCGTAGGTGTATGGATGTGAAGGAGGCGTGAGAGGTGTGTCAGCATCGTGCCAAATGGAAGTCTGTAGTCTCTGCCTACCCCTCTGGGTGACAGGCGTGAGTATTTATGTATGTATATGTACAAAAGACGTGCCTTTTTAACTTTTATTAAAATGTGACGCTTTGATAACGACGTTTGTCGATGATACACTTCAAAATATTATAATTAAAGCACTTGATTATTATTTAGTACCTAAACAGAAGTTACTATTTGTAATACTTTAAGTTTTCAAGCACATTAAGTTGCCTTACGTTATGATTTCTTTACATTGATTAAAACTACTTTTACGGATTTGATCGCCTTTAATTATTTGATTTGGTTGCTTTTTAAAAAAAGTTTAGAATACCTTTTTTGGTAAGTATTACAAAAATTATGTATAGCGTATATCTTAAAATTTTTAACACATATTTTATTAACCGTTTACAATTTATTAATTAGGCATGTCCACTTAATAGTTTAGCAAGTCGCGTAGTTTTAATAAACCTGCACTATATGCGTGCCGTGCGTCTATGCAGTGTTTCCACTTTTAGATAATTTGCACAATTTTAGGGTTAATCTCCTAAAATAGGTAGAGCTTTAAGCATTTATTCAAGTTGAAATAGATTTTGGATAGTTTAGGGTAAAATCTATCTTCGGGTAAGCCTGTTTTTTATACCCACCCAATGTAATTTTTATAAAGATTTATCGAAGGGTGTATGGTCAAAAGTGCTAGAAAAGTTAATAATGTAAGATTTTTTCATTCTGTATATGAATAAGGGTATTTATATTTACTTATATATTACATATATTATATATTTTACTTAATTACATATAAATTTTCAAAGCACTTTTTTGATATTTTCTATAGATTAATTTTTAAAAGATTTTTAAAAGAATATACATTTGTTTAACAATTGCCGTTTGTTATTTTAGCAACTCAGATTATATATATATATATAATAATTTATTGATGTTATATAGTAATATAACATCAATAAATTAATGATATCAAATATTGATATATTTTCAACCAACTTCGAAAAAATGAGGAGGTTCTCTATTCGTCGGAATCTTTTTTATGTATGTTAGCCGACAGAAAAAGTGGTTTATGTATGTAAAATATATCTTATTTTATCTAAAAAAAGTATCAATAATAAATAGTACAGAATTGGTAAGCCAAGATCAAGAAAGAGCATAATTGGAAGAAAATGTATAAAATACTTATTATGAAATATATTTTTTTACTTTTAACACAAAGTGGGTCTAATCAACTGTTTTGGGGTGATTGAGCGTGAAACAAAAATTTTATTAAAAAATTTCTATGACATCTATAGAGAAAATAAAACTTAAATTTAATAAAAATGTTAAAACAATTTATTCGTAAGTTATTAAATTACTATTTTCTACCGTACTTAATCGCATCTACATATTTAGCTTGTATACCAAGTACAATGAATTAAAAGCAACAATTTTTCTCGGTTTACCGGTATTAGTAAAATTTTGTTACATCCGTAGTACTATTAATTTTACGCATCAATATTTTTTTATTTATGATTCTAATATTAAAAATTTAAATAGTTTCGATTTAATGCTGTAAGGATGTACCACTTTAATTCAAATTCCACATCCGGCTGTTTTTACGACACGTAATTATCGCATAAATCGACGTTTTTGAAATAAATTGCACCCTGAAACGCTCGGCACAAAAATTGGGCAACCACTGTGGCGTCGAAAGAGATATGTGGTTATTTATAAGTGTGAATTGACATGTCGGTACTACATGCCGGTGTACTTCAAGTAATACATGATGATCTATACATCTTATCTACTAACATAATATTGTTACGAGCTTGAGGTTCGTGACAATAAAAATCGCCGATAGAATTACCTAAATTAACACTTTAATTTTCTTTACACCAATTAAAACTTAAAACACCAGTAATTAATCTCACTGATTCAATTTATTCCGCTCCGAAGCTTCGCTTGTCTCGCCAACTTCAATACTTCCCCGATCACACCTTGCAGCGCCTAAAAATACACATTAGTACCGAATCACCCAGAACATTCAAGTAAATACGCGCACCAATCGAAAAAGCGCCGAAAGTTCGAGAGTCAGCTTCCAGAAGCTTAGTTCTTCGTTTCGAAAACAGATGGCGCTCTCGGTTGAAAGATTAATGATGTCATTTTCTGGAAAGCTCTCCCCTTGTTCCGTTACCCGACACTAGATGGCGCTAGTGCCAGATGTCAACTTAGCCGCGCAACAATATTATCTTACTTATTATACGTGATAGAGTTACGCTGCAGCATTGAAAAAATAGGTCGGCTTGACTGGGGAAAGAACACGCTTGATGCATCAGCGTTCCTAGATGTAAACACCAGCGCTCTAAAAAAGAAGTTTAATTCCGCCCTAGGTCCTTCAAAAGAGTCATTGCCAAGGCAAAGTCAGAGCACATAGGCAGAATTGGCGAGAAACTAGTTCGCCTTCCTTCTGGAACCCGTGCATTCTGGTCTCTCGCCAAGGCTGTGCAGGGGAATTTCTGTCAGCCATCTCTTCCATCTCTGCACAGGGAGGACGACTCACTGGCCCATACTGCAAAGGAGAAAGCCGATCTTCTAGGCTCTTTCTTTGCGTCTAACTCGACTCCCGATGGCGGGGAGAGTACGCCGCCGACCATCCCGCGGTGTGAGTGATCCATGCTGGAAGTGCAGTTCACACAAAGCTCGGTTCGCAAAGCACTCCTCTCCCTGGATATCCATAAGTCGAGTGGGCCTGACGGAATCCCCCCAATTGTGCTGAGGACGTGTGCTCCAGAGTTGGCACCAGTTTTAACGCGTCTTTTCCGGTACTCCTACTCCCTAGGCTTAGTCCCAAAATCGTGGAAGACGGCTTTCGTCCACCCGATTCCTAAAAAAGGCGACCGCTCAGACCCGTCCAACTACCGAAAAATCGCCATCACCTCCTTGTTCTCCAAAACAATGGAGTCCATTGTAAACTGCCAGCTCATGAGGTACCTTGAAGATCACCAGCTGATTAGTGACCGCCAATACGGTTTTCGCCGTGGTTGGTCAGCTGGTGATCTTCTGGTCTACCTAACTCACAGATGGGCGGAGGCAGTAGAGTTCAAGGGGGAGGCATTGGCCGTTAGTTTGGACATTGCGAAGGCCTTCGATCGGGTTTGGCACAAAGCGCTTCTTTCGAAGCTCCCTTCCTATGGGCTCCCCGAAAAATTGTGCAATTGGATCACCAGCTTTCTTGCAGATCGGAGCATCAAGGTCGTTGTAGACGGTGCAAGCTCCGATTGCAAGCCTATTAATGCTGGTGTTGCACAGGGCTGCGTGCTATCGCCAACGCAGTTTCTTCTACATTTTGTAACGATCCCCCCCTCTATATAAAAATTTTATAATATTAAAAATATCCCCTTTTCAATAACATTATATATATGAGACCAGGATTATTAAAATATGTTTTGATCTTTCTAAATGATCTTTCAAAAGGTTTATTAATAGGCCGTTTTTAATATTTTGGCGTGATCGTTTTAGTTAGGGCCCTTATTTACGTTGTGTTTGTTTAGTAACTTAGTTCTTTTAGGTGTCTTTTGGAAGAAAGAATATTCACTAGGGCAATTGAAAGCTGTTGGTAGTGCCTTATAAGCTAAGTGAACCCCGTTCACGAAGACAGGGCTCGAAAAAGGTTAAGAACATAAAATGTCCCTATTCCACTTGCATCAGGTTTACATTATTAATTATCCCTTCCCGCTCGGAAAAGGCTCAAAATATATTTATACAAAATACCCGATACAAGGGCTTCGCTCTCCTACATTTATTAAAAAAAAATGTAGGGGAGGTACACGGCCCCACACACGCCGTGCACGGTGAGTGCCAACCATTTTGATGCACTCTCCCCGCAGGGAACGCTAATTCGGGAACTGGACCGTAGTCCACAGCAAAATAACTGGCGTACCAGTAAAAGAGGCTTGGCCCCTTGTTAGTGCGTAAGCACAAACATCGACCGAAGTCGCGCATGTCAATGCGTGTAAACGCCATACAGAATACGAACGAATCCAGCCACAGTGAATGTACGTCACACGGTTTAGGCAAATAGGCACACTGGCCTTAAACCCTCCGTGAGCGCCACCACCTGCCAGACCGCCGCTCCTGCAGACGTGATGTAAGTGTATGGCATCACCACCAATTGCATGATCAGCACGGCTACTAGCCGCAGAGCGTGTCATGAGTCTACCGCTCACCTCAAGGGAATGGGGTCCCACGTTGTGCGGCTTTCGGCCGCAGCCTTGAGAGTCTCCTCAGATCCTCCCGCCAGCTACCACCCGCATGAGGTCGACACATATGCTCCACCAACCAATACAACGGCAGATATAGCCAAAAGGCAGTTATAAGATAAGAGTAATAATTGAGTTATTACGTAACGTAACGTAACGTAACGTTGAGTAAATGCATTTTCGATCATGTTTGTCTCACCCACCAACAAGTTGCCTTCAATCATTCAAAGGTGGGAAAGTTACAGAGAGATAATATTATGTTGTTATATAAAACATCGTGGAGGGCAGACAGTCTGCAGCCCCGCAATGAAGGGACCCGACTTGGGCAAAGCTACTTAGGTGTGAGTCAAACCAAGACGCAGAGAGCGCCATTGAGAATAGCGTCCCACCAAACAACCATCGCAGAGACGCAATGCTGCAGAACGCAACAAGCATCAATACGACTATCGTCGGGCTTACACCATTCCAAGGTCCCCCATAAATCCCAGCAGACATCACCACCCGTATACCTCCATCGACCAGAACAACAGGAATGCGTCGAATTAGGCGCAGCACACCCGCAGATCCATCACAAGACGCAATACCGCAAGTAGCAGTAAGCATCAATGCAACTATCATACGGGCGGCGCACCCTCACAACACACCCACATGACTCCTACCTACTTTGGCAACAAATTTAGTATTGTTGTTATATAAAAAATATCACCAACGTATCATAGTAGCACGCTACTAGACGCCAATGAACAAAACTCCACGTATCATAGCGCTAATGCACTAAGACATGAAGCTGAGTATGCCTGTTACACTTAAAAGTGCTACCAAACACACTCATCATCCCCATCCGAAAGATAGACGACACATCGCTATGCGCAACGACGTCGCCCACAAACGGTATGGGTGTGCGATGTCCACGGGAAAGCCGTATTGCTACAACAAACCCGCTTACCACCGACACTAAGATGTTAATTGTATACCTCCATCGACCAGAACAACAGGAATGCGTCGAATCAGGCGCAGCACACCCGCAGATCCATCACAAGACGCAATACCGCAAGTAGCAGTAAGCATCAATGCAACTATCATACGGGCTCCGCACCCTCACAACACACCCACATGACTCCTATCGAATTTGGCAACAAAGTTAGTATTGTTGTTATATAAAAAATATCACCAACGTATCATAGTAGCACGCTACTAGACGCCAATGAACAAAACTCCACGTATCATAGCGCTAATGCACTAAGACATGAAGCTGAGTATGCCTGTTACACTTAAAAGTGCTACCAAACACACTCATCATCCCCATCCGAAAGATAGACGACACATCGCTATGCGCAACGACGTCGCCCACAAACGGTATGGGTGTGCGATGTCCACGGGAAAGCCGTATTGCTACAACAAACCCGCTTACCACCGACACTAAGATGTTAATTGTATACCTCCATCGACCAGAACAACAGGAATGCGTCGAATCAGGCGCAGCACATCTGCAGATCCATCACAAGACGCAATACCGCAAGTAGCAGTAAGCATCAATGCAACTATCATACGGGCGGCGCACCCTCACAACACACCCACATGACTCCTATCGACTTTGGCAACAAAGCTAGTATTGTTGTTATATAAAAAATATCACCAACGTATCATAGTAGCACGCTACTAAGACGCCAATGAACAAAACTCCACGTATCATAGCGCTAATGCACTAAGACATGAAGCTGAGTATGCCTGTTACACTTAAAAGTGCTACCAAACACACTCATCATCCCCATCCGAAAGATAGACGACGCATCGCTATGCGCTACTACGCCGCCCACAATCGGTATGGGTGTGCGATGTCCACGGGAAAGCCGTATTGCTACAACAAACCCGCTTACCACCGGCACTAAGATTGTTGTTATATAAAACTGCACCAACGTATCATAGTAGCACGCTACTAAGACGCCAGTGGACAAAACTTCACGTATCATAGCGCTAATGCACTAAGACATGAAGTTGAGTATGCCTGTTACACTTAAAAGTGCTATCAAACACACTCATCATCCCAATCCGAAATATAGACGACGCATCGCTATGCGCTACTACGCCGCCCACAATCGGTATGGGTGTGCGATGTCCACGGGAAAGCCGTATTGCTACAATAAACCCGCTTACCACCGGCACTAAGATGATATGTCTAAGACACATCGGTTAGCGAGTCCAAGTTTACCTCGGACCAATTGCTCGTGAAGCAGCACACACGCCACCATAATATTCCTTTTCAAGTCCCTAATAAGGACTAGTCATTTTGCTACAGTACTTGGAGCAGTCAGTCACCCGACCACCCCATACAATGCTTATGCATCAAGGAGACCTCCTATAATATTGCTTTTGTATCATAGACCTTACTTTCATAAGTCATTCATATATAGGATTCGAACCCACGACCCTACTATTGTAATGCATATTAATCACAGAGACCTTCTATAGTATTGCTTTTCAATCATAGACCTTACTTTCATAAGTCATTCATATATAGGATTCGAACCCACGACCCTACTATTGTAATGCATATTAATCACAGAGACCTTCTATAGTATTGCTTTTCAATCATAGACCTTACTTTCATAAGTCATTCATATATAGGGTTCGAACCCACGACCCTACTATTGTAATGCATATTAATCACAGAGACCTTCTATAGTATTGCTTTTGAATCATAGACCTTACTTTCATAAGTCATTCATATATAGGGTTCGAACCCACGATCCTACTATTGTATTGCAAATTCATCATGGAGACCTTCTATAGTATTTACATGAACACCTCCCATGACTTAAACAATTTTTAACAAATTTTCTAATTATCTTATAAACGTTATTTAACTTAATTTTATAATATTTTTTGACTTGTATTTCTATTATTTATCTTATTTTAAATATTTTTTACAAGTTTTTATAATAAATTTACTTATTACGAGAAACAATAATTTTGCCCTTAATTTGCTATGTTATTGGGATAATGTCTGAAATATATTAACTTTATGTTTATTAATTTGACTTAATTGCTTAATATATATCTTTTAAGACTATTTTTGACGCCCATTTATATTGAATTTAATTATTAATAATAATATTGGGCCGTCACAATATCAATGATATGTTGCATACCCGTAACATTTATTGCTATGCAGATGACAGCACTGGTGATGCTCTTTACACCGGCCGAGCCAATATTTCTCGCGAAAACGTCTCCGAGTGCCGGGACAAACTTGTGTCTGAAGTCGAGTCTTTGCTGAACAGAGTCTCGGATTGGGGACGACTAAATCTAGTCCGGTTTAACCCCCAGAAGACACAAGTCTGCGCGTTAACCGCTAAAAAGAACCCTTTTGTCGTATCCCCTCAGTTTCAAGGCACTCCCCTTGTTGCCTCAGCCAGTATCGGAATCCTCGGCGTCGACATATCGAGTGACGTGCAGTTTCGTGGTCACTTGGAAGGGAAGGCCAAATTGTCCTCTAAAAAGCTTGGCGTGCTCAGCAGAGCGGGACACTATTTCATGCCGGCACACCGCCTGCAACTTTACAAGGCGCAGGTTCGGCCGCACATAGAATACTGTTCCCATCTCTGGGCTGGGGCTCCTCAGTACCAGCTCCTTCCACTTGACCGGATCCAGCGCAGAGCGGCTCGAATCGTCGACGACCGAGTTCTTTCCGATCGGCTCGATTCACTGGCGCTGCGAAGAGGTGTTGCATCTCTTTGCGTATTTTATCGCATCTATCACGGGGAGTGCTCTGAGGAATTGTTCGGATTAATCCCAGCCGCCAAATTTCGTGAACGCACTACACGGCAAACGTCCCGATACCATCCACACCATCTGGATGCTCTGCGGTCCACCACTGTACCTTTCACAAGGAGTTTTCTTCCACGTACAACCTCTCTGTGGAATAGTTTACCACCGGCGATTTTTCCGGACCGATACGACCTGGGGACCTTCAAGAAAAGAGCTTACTCCTTTATAAAGGGCCGGCAACGCACCCGCAATTCTCCTGGAGTTGCGGTTGATCACGGGCGGCGGTAGTCACTTAACATCAGGTGAGCCGCATGCTTGTTTGCCCCTTCTTCTATAAAAAAAAAACGCTCTAACAAAATACCAGGATAATATAGTAGCCTAATGCCGTTATATTTTGTATGGTGATGGCAGAGACACGGAGACCCTATTTTATTGGGAATGAGGCATTACATCTTAACATCATCAGCATCATCTAATCAATAATAGATGCAGATGTCTATGGGCCACTCTTATTCTATCAAATTATTGCCTCACTTGGTAGCTAATTTGGCGAGCGCAGTACAAATTATTGGGACTTTGACACTTCTCTACATCATTACGGTCTCAGTATTTTACATCTTTCATATTCATATTTGTCATATTGACTGCTCTGTAGTACGTTTGGGCGTATTTTTTATGAAATAAAAGTAGTTGTCAAGCTTTCGATTAGGTAAGTGCTTGTTTCAACTTGTTATAATACATCTCACGTTGTTGCTTGTCTTAGTTTCCTGTCAAGATAATGAAATTTATTATTGTTTTCATTTTTTGTTGTTTGTTTTTATTTTTTATTTTTTGTTTACCTAAGTAAGTTGTATTTATCATTGATGACAAACAATATCCTCCTAATTAATTTTGTCAAAAGCTAGAGCAAACGCTCCTTTAAATGTTATTTCTTAGTAACATTACTAGCTTAATATAAATTTAAAATAAGTTAATACTCCGTAAGTAACCAATCAGTTATAGCACCAACAATTTTCTAAATACGTTCAAAGAAGTTAAATGTTTAAAATTGTGCGGTCAGAATTCGAAACGTGTTTTGATTTCACCGGGTTCTGTTGATTTTGGTGAAAAGCAAATTGTATCCCTGAACTCAGTCAAACGTCTAAATTATCTTAAACTGATTGCGTTTGATTTCACCAGCAAAATCGTGCTATTTTAGTATTTTCCTGGTTAGTTTTAATTTTTATTTCTTTGAAGCAAAACAAATACGTAATAACAAATACGTCGAAACAAAATAAGGTTAGATTCTCATCGAAGTATGGTTATCGAAATTTCTAATGAAACCGCACCTTAAGAGAAGTGCAGAATGAGCAATTTTAAGATTAAAAACGAAATTGCAATTTTAGTTTATTTACAAACCTTACAGGTCAACACAGTTATAGCGTATAAGAAAGGTAATTTTTCCCTGAGATCATTTTTACCGCAGCCAGGCGTCAATTTGATGAATTACGCTTTGCCGTTTTCGAGTCACATTGCAGATAATAAAAAGCTAGAAATTTGTACGAAATAAAAGAAGGAATCTCTTTTGTAAACATAACTTAGACTTTTCCTCATTACAGCCCACCGCTTCCACTGCAAGACATAGATTTTCCCATAGATTACCTCATAGAACAACGAAATACCCCCCTAACTTAACCGCTATCATATATATCGCATAAATAATCATAGTTACTCCAATTTTGTCACGAACTTTGTAGCGCGATTATTTATTATATATTTTAACGGCAAAGACCAAAATATTAAAGTCAGATTACAAAACAAAACACAGTAGTTCCTAGCTTTCTTTGACCTACTGTAAATAACGCTATGAACTTTTGATTTACAAGAACTTAACCGTCTTATGTTCTTTTGAAACAAAAGTTATCCAACAACGAGTTTGGATTACGAGAATAAGAGCAACTGCTTCAAAACTTAAAGATATGAACTAAAGTTTCTTCTTCTTACAGCTTGAACAATTGTAACTGTAAAAGCCAACTTACGAACAGCGTTGACATCAAAGAAAATAGATCCATCGTGTGTGTAAGTTTTAGGTTCGTTCGAAAAACATATATATAAGTGAAAGTATTTATGTCATGAATGCTTTCGTTTAAACGTCCATTCATTTCCTCCATTCAAATTACCAAGCATATAATCCAATTTAAGGGCAGAAAAACATTCAAGTATAAAGTTTAGAGCACTTTTCTGCAAAGCTTTTCCGCTATAAAAATGATTTCCACATTTTCCCTCTAGTTAACCACGTTTTAGAAATTTTTGTATGTCAAGAGGTTTATTCTAGTCTTCTTTTTCTAAATATTTTACTCTGTATGTACATACTTTCAACACTTTGTAAAATAAATTATCATTTCCCCATTTCATATTTTGATGAGTTATAATAGAATCCGATCCAGTATAATGCATAGGTTTCGTAACAGTTAACCAAAGAAAATGTAAAACCATTTTGACTGAATTAAACGCGTAGCAGATTATAGTGCGAGTACACATTAGGTGTTTTGATGCGCGCTTTGGTAACGCACGCACTTCTATTCGAGCGCTCTTTACACGCGCCCTGTCAGATTTCGATTAGAATGCTCGTTGCGCGGGTGTTGGTCGCGCACTTTTAATGTGACAATACATATTGGCCAAGCCTCTGGCAACGCGATCTTAAGCAAATTAGTATAAGGCCAGTTCTATAGTCTATATATGTATTTATATATTGCTCAAGTTTGAACGAGTGATCATACTGACGTGGCCAACTAACATGTGGACACATATTACCGAGTTCATTTGAGCGACTTTGATTTATGCTGATAAAACGACAATTTTCCGAAGTAAAAAGAGTCGTGGTGAGCGATCCTGAGCAAGGCACGCGAAATGATCCATATATACGTTGGCGCTCACCTGCCATCAGCCAGCTAGGCAAGCGGCAACGAACAATGGCGAGGATATTCCAATGAACAGTCTATACGATGGTATTCGCCTTCTTTCGGCCAATATGTATAGTCGGCATACGATACATGGGCTGCCATTTTGTAGTACATTTGATCACACGCTTTCATGTAGAGTAGACGCATGTTAACAAAAATGGAGATCAAATATTAAAATACAGATTTCTCTATCGATGAAATCCAAAAACGATCAGCTATTAGGGAATCGTCCTTGTGACGCTCTTCAATGATACGCTGAGCGCGGCTTAGGTACGCTATTAACGCGGGGCAAACGCTATGTCTACTATACTCTGTACAACGTAGCTTGATCTTTTTGACAGATGGGTATAGTGATTGGAAACAGAAAATATCTATCATTATTGTTTTAAATAATTAATTCCTTTATAAAGCGGTCAAAAATTATCTTAGAAAAAATATACAAAACAATAAAAATACATTAAAAACACAGACAACCTTGACGAGAGACCAGAATGCACGGATTCCAGAAGGAAGGCGAACTAGTTTCTGACCAATTCTGTCAATGTGCTCTGACTTTGCCTTGGCAATGACTCTTTTGAAGGACCTAGAGCCGGAATTATACTTCTTTTTTAGAGCGCTGGTGCTTACATCCCGGGACGCTGATGCGTCAGCCCAGGCTTGGTAGTACTACTGCTTATAGCATGATGCTATTTTACAGGAGCGACCAAACCATGGCTGAGATTTGCATCCAATGGGCACTACAGAGAAAGGAATAAAAAGTTCCATAGCCTGAACATCATCGACAGAATCCGCAACAACGTTGGAATCGTCCGGCGAGAAGCAAACCCGTACCCAAGGGTAGGATGCAAATAAAGACCGCATCCTATCCCAATCGGCTGACATATAGTGACAAACACGGCGGCAGCCTGCAGAATGCAACTGCGATTTCAGCGTGAGCGGCACCACACTCCTGACAAGACAATGGTACGAGCCTAAAGGGGCGTCAACGGAAATCTAATATCCGTCCGGGTGAAAGGTCAGCAGAAGGTCCAACAGGGAAGGTGCATGATCCTCCACATCTGGAATCTGCGTAGGCGAAGTAACCAGTTGTGTCAGACCATATGCAAAGGCAAAATCATGAACAGATCTCCCCGCATGATCGGTTAAACGTGAACCAAGCCATTCCGCGTGATGAGCGTTAAAGTCGCTGAGGAATACGATCTCTGCGGAGGGGATCTGCTGTAGCAACGAATCTGTAGCCATTTGGACGTTGTCGAAGAGTCGGTCTATTTTGGCATTACCAATATGGGACCTATAGAGGCATACGCGGATGGTCATCGCTGTCTACGCGCAGCCAAAGGATGGACAGGTCCGTACCTTCAAGTCTGCCGAGGTGTCGAGAACAGATGTCCTCTCTGACGTAAACGCAAACTCCTACCCGAGGCACAAAAGAAGTGTTCCAGTTTGTACCCCGGGTAGGAGCGATACGAGACATCAGCCGTAGAGGAAACCTGCGTCTCGGTCAGAAAGAGCAGAGCCGGCCTCGCCGTCTTGAACCCCTGTTGAAACCACGACCATGTTTCTCCAATTCTGAGCACGCTCAGAAGTGGAGAAGCATGGTCGTGGATGCTCAGCTAGGGATTCTCCGGGGTGCTGGTACCCTCCTGGGGTAGTCTATCATCATTTAATTCCACTACCATGTTGATGGGGGGAGGGGAGGTGGTTGGGCCTCCGGCCACCTGCACTCACCAGACGAAACGCGGAGGCAGAGCTTCCACTTCACGCCCGTATTCTGTGAGGTCGTGATACCACCTCGGTTTGAGCCGGCCCATACGTGTAACAGCAAAGCTGCCACGTGGCTCTACCACCGTTAAATTTTATCATCATTCATCCTCATTACAGTTTTTAACAAGTCCACTGCTGAACATAGGCCTCCCCCAAGTAATGCCACAAAGCACGATCCTGAGCCACCTGCATCCATCGACTTCCTGCATGTTTTACCAGGTCGTCACTCCATCTAGTGAGGGGTTGCCCAACACTACGACTACCGGTATGAGGCTGCCACTCGAGAACTTTTTTCCCCATCGGTTATCGGTTCTTCGAGCTATATGGCCGGCCCATTGCCACTTCAGCTTACTTATCCGTTGGGCTATGGCGTATACTCTGGTTCGACTGCGGATATCCTCATTTATGAGTTTATCACGCGAGCGAGAAACCCCAAAAATATCCCTCTTCATAGCTCGCTAAGCGACCTTGAGCGTCCTCATACGGCCAGCAGTAAAGGACCACGTCTTAGATCCGTAAATCATCACTGGCAACACGCACTGGTTGTACAATCTAGTTTTCAGAGTTTGAGGTATGGCTGACGAGAAGATGTGTCGTTATTTCTCGAACGCTGCCCAGCCGAGTTGAAACCGTCTATTGACTTCTCGGTCAAAGTTGGACTTACCTAGTCGGACTATTTGTCTCAGGTAAACGTACTCATCATCATCTTCGAGCATAGTGATCCCAACAACTACCGGCATAGATGTGACATGGACATTCAACATGATCTTTGTTTTGTCCATGTTAATCTTAAGACCTATCCGTTGGGAGACACCATTGAGGCCACTGAGCATACGCTCAGGTCCTCCAGTGATTTCGCCATAAGGACTATATGACATACTTGCATTTGGCTCAAACGATTATGTGTACAACTGCCCGTAGAACCGCTCAATCTCTCGATTTTAGATCAGAGCATCAGAGGAACAGACTGTTGACTTCATTAGACGAGACCTCTCCAACTTAACCTTTAGGTTCAGTGTGCCTCTAACCATTCGGTGATTAAACAGTTGCCTAGTCATCATAATGAAGTTAATCTCATTTATTTTCGAACCGTCGGGACTCGACCAGGTCCACATCCTGTGGCGCCGCTTCTGGAAGAAAGAGTTCATCATAAAGAGTCCCTCTTTTTCCATGAAGTCGGCCAGCTGCTGGCTCCTTGGGTTTCGTTGCCCTATCCCGAGGGGCGATATGGCGAGCGGGTCGGCAACCGCAGTTTTTTTGTTGTACAGTTGCTGTTATCAGGAAGATGCTGCTGCCGATCTCCTGTCTGTTTTCCTCTGACGCCTTTTACGACATCCATAGGAAGATATGGTGAAGTAGATATTCTTAACCACCACTACGCGGCAAGACTTACTTATGCTTCACGTATTCGTACTTTCACATAAGAAGGATGTGTTTATAGGTTCTATCACGGTTCCTGAACCACTTTATCTAAATCGCACTTGTCACTATAGATGTTCTGGTTTTAGAAACATGTTCAATATTTTTTTTTATATTTTTTGCAAATTTTCATCTCAGACACCTCGTTAAAAAGCTAGATGGCATCATAGGTGGGTAAACTATGTATAAGTCGCAAATATGTGATTCTGAAAAATGACACTAAATATGTGCCACTTGCTGTAGAGACTATCGACCCGTAAGGTACCTTGGGCAGATAAGTTTTTTAAAGAACTGTATTTTCATTAGTCGTCCTGGCTGGGGATTAGACGGCTGGTTTTGTTTTCGCCCAAAAATAATTATAGCCGAAAGGATATAGCCTATTATCAATCAAACGCAGCCAGAGTTATTGACACCATACCGTGAGGGGAATGAATTAGGCCGTTTGATTATTTTCGATTTTAATTCCTTATTTTGAAATAAATATTGTACGATTATGTTACTGTTTCATGTTGATAAATTATTTTAATATTAATATAATTAAAAAACTTTCCTCAGAAAACACACATTATTTTGTTTTTAAATAAATGCAAAGTACAAAACGATAACAGACTAATGATAATGCATTGCGACTTCGGGAAAATTTACATCGTAGTAGATCTTACGTCTTTTCCGGTTATTAATGGCTTACTTCCCTCATAAATATCTAGGGGTACAGGATATATATATATATATATATATATATATATATATATATATATATATATATATATATATATATATATATATTGTTATTTTATTTTTCATATCCACTCTTAATAATATATTATTGTGATTGAGATTTAAAATACAGAGATTTACGAAACAAATTTTAAGGTTTAAACTAAAAGATTAACCGATTATATATTAATTTATATTTATTCACGTGTTAGAGCTCAGCGCTATTATGGCTGCAGTACGAATGGCGTGGCTCGACCGAGGAAGGATATCCTCCTACTGAATATTAGCTTTATATTACTTTATTTCGTATGGTGAATATGGACACTCGAATACCCTTTTTACTGGAAACAAGTCATTCTATCATAGTTCTAAGGAATGATAATTCATATGCATTTTAATTCTTAATCGGAGATATATGTAGATATCTATGGGCCACAGCATCTACTTACCACTTGTCATCCTTATTCTAAAAAAACTGAGAAAAATTCTAAAAAAAACTGATGTTTTAATGAGCTTTGTTTGAGCGCAGAGAGGTTTGAGAGCGAAGCATAGTCATGGGTCAACTGGAAACCCTTTTAACTGGTAATGAGGACATCAACGTAGTCCTCAGGGGTGACAACTCATTTGTTTTTTGATTACTAAATAATGATAAATTAAGGTGTATATTGTTATACACACATATACAATATTTGACCACAGTGTTTGACATTGGACTAAGAATAATAACATACATATGCTTGTACTTACTCCGAAACATTGACATTATGAAGGATAACAATGTACGTTTTATTCAATTTAATTTAATGTATATTTAACACATAGTATACATAGAGTTTAAAAATCAAATTAATGACGAATAAAACAGCTGTCTGCCAATGAACGAGAAGTCGGTAGCATATTATTATGACCAAGGTTGATTAGGCGTAATCTTGTCTTTCCAGGCCATAAATGGGGAAAGAAAACTGCTCTGAAAATAACTGAAAACAAGCTTTTAGTGATTCTCAAGGCTTTTTGTACATAATAAGGAAAATTTATTTTCAAAAACAAGCAAAAGTTTATTGACATGTGCCATCTTCCTACTCTGACATAATATGGCACAAATACTTAGTTTTTTACTGAGAACTAAAAGTCAAGGCTAAGTATTTATCAGCGATGTATGAAATGTATTACCCCGAAAATTAAATTAGCAGATCACGTTCGAATTTCTATTACATACTACACCGTGTGGTTTTACATAAATTTTTGTATTGTACGACATATATTAAGTTTGTATCAAACATTATGGATCAAGTATAAGCTCTTGGGTAGTCACATGTTATTATGAATTCTCACATTTATAACGAGATAGGTGTATCAGATTTTATGCCAAATGGAAGTATATAGTTTCAACCTACCTCTTTGAAGGACAGGCGCGAGAGTTTGTGTATAAAATCTTAGCCTAATTTTATAAAACTTAATCACTGGGATGATGTTAGATATACAACGTATAGCTAATATAAAAAACTAGTATTTAAAAACATAAAAGGAGACAATGAGTTCTAACGAGTGTACGGTACTAAAATAGCAATTGAATAGAGCAAGAAAGAATAATAATGTACGTTAACATGTAGAAATATGAGTATTTTCATTTTACCCGCAAATTGTTGCGAAGCGTGCGAGGAGCTAATTAAAATTCGCGTTTCAACGACAGAGTTAACGAGGGTAAAAGTTGATACCTTTTAATGAATTTCTCACATATACTCGCAGTGTCACTCATGTAATGAATTTGCCACATGTATTTGAATAATCTTATGTGTATGTGTATATGTCTGTTCAGTATTGCAGCAGTTGTAATTATTACCGTTTATTATATCAGCCAAATTATTACCGGTATAGATGTTACCGTTTTATCATCGTCACCATCATATCACAACCAAATGCAAATTCTCTGCTGACCATATGCCTCCCCCAAGGGATGTCACAAAGTAAGATCCTGAGCCATCACTATTCATCGAATTCCTGCATGTCTTACCAGGTCGTCAATGTATATAGTAAAAAATTTTTACACACTTTTTATTATCTAAGTGAAATTAGTGCAATCTTAGAGGACAGTCATAATAGTTTCATTAGTTACCTTACTTACTTACTTACTTACTTACTTATCGTCACGCACAATCCTTAACGGGGTAGCCAGAGAGAACAGATCGCCAAGTGTCACGATCCTTACATACCTCTTTCGCTTCTTTCAGGTTCATTAACTTCTTCATACATGCACGTCTAGGTATCCGAGTACTCTTGACCCTCCCCTCTTCGAGCAATTTGCTCACATGGTCTTCGAAAGTTAGTCTCGGTCTACCTCGACACCTTTTAATATTTACTTTCGCTCTATATATTTTCTTCACCATTCGGTCTTCACTCATTCGTTCAACGTGTCCAAACCATTGGAGTACGCCCCTATCAATTTTTGTGATAAGGTCATCTTTCAATCCTGCCATATTGCGAATCTCTTCGTTTCGCTTTCGGTCGGCTATGGTAACGCCACACATTTTACGAAGAGATCGCATCTCCACTGCATTCAACTTGCTTTTATGCTTCTTCTGGCATACCCAGGTTTCGCTGCTATATAACAAAGTCGGTACCAACACTGCGTTATGTATTGCAAGGCGTGCACTCTTCACCACGCCTTGCCTTTTTATTAATGCATTCAGGGCACCATTGACTTTGTTTCCGGCAGCGACACGCCTATCCACATCTAAATCACATCTTCCATCCCGGCTGAAAGCACTCCCCAAGTATACAATTTCATTTACCTGTTCTAGACATTCCTGATTTACCCATATTTCACATTTCGTTCTCTCTTCGTCCTTTTCAAATACCAGAACCTTAGTTTTATTAGCATTCAAACGGAGACCTTTAATTTCACATTCCTCTTTCATACACGTGACTAATGCCTGCAGTTCTGCTTCTGATGGTGCAATAAGCACTGCATCATCAGCATACAGCAGACAATTAACTTTTATGTCACCCAATTTCACACCCAAACAGCTATCTTTCAGCTTCTGTAAACAGCTGTCGAGATACAGTATGAACAGCCAGGAAGACATGACACAACCCTGTTTTACGCCCGCTTGGACGCTAAACATGGGTGACAGGTCATGCCCTACCCGCACACAGGCTTTACAGTCATAGTAAAGTGACTGCACAGCCCTTAACAATCGACCATCCACACCATATCCCGGCAACAGTTCCCACATTTTCTTCCTTATAACCTTATCAAATGCTTTCTCCAGATCCACAAAAGCACAGAAAATCCTCTGGTTAACACTCAGAAGCTTCTCCGTGATCATGCGGAGAGAAAACATTTGATCCGTGCATCCTCTTCCAGGTCTAAATCCGCATTGTGCCTCCCATAAGAATCTTTCCGATTTCTCTTGCATCCTGCGTGTCAAAACCTTCGAATAAACTTTACTTGCTAAACTGGTCAAGCTGATCGCCCGATAGCTCCCGCAGTCAAAATGTGAACCTTTACCTTTATATAAAGGCACAATGACCGCGGATCGCCAATCATCCGGGACATCTCCCGTCCGCCAGCACAAATTGCACAGCAGATGAAAGCTGTCCCAGACGCGAGGCCCACCGTACTTGACCATTTCAGCAGTAACCCTGTCTAGTCCCGCAGCCTTACCACATTTCAAACTTCGAATCGCACGTTCAATCTCTTTCATGCTTATGACCTCAGTGTCATCGAGGTCCGTGTCTGGCGTGCCAGTCACGGCGTCACCCCCGGATCCTTCACTAAGATCATGACACGCATACAATTCTCTATAAAATTCACTCCATCGCTGCATGACGTCCGATTTTTCTGAGAGGACGTCATTGGTTCTCGAAAGCACTTTGTTCATTCTTAAAGCTGTCGCACCACTCCGGGACCTTCCAACCTCTTTCCAGAAGAGTTTGGAGTTTTCCCTAAAGTTGTGCGACAACCTCTCGTCCGCTTCTATTCTACACCTTTCACGTACTTCCTCAATCAATGTTTTCGCATGAACTTTCTGCAGCTTATATCTTTCTTTCATCTTCTCTCTCATATGCTCATCGTTACTAGAGGCTAAGTAGTCTAACCATGCTTTTTTCTTCTTTTTTACAGCTTCTTTCACTTCGTCATTCCACCATGCATCTCTTCTTTTACTACTACCTCTTTTTGTCGTACCACATACTTCTTCCGCTGCACTTACCATTCCATCCCTAAGGTTCTGCCATATTCTCTCCACACATTCTTTCCTGCCATCGATGGTGTCAAGCTTTTCGGCTACCCTCGTGTGATATTTGTCCCTAGTATCCGCTTCCTGAAGCTTCCAGCTTCGGATGCGACAGACCGACTGTTAGTTACCAGTTTTAATAATAATAATGTTTATTTCAGATATACATATCCAAAACATTTTTGTTAGTAATTTACATAAAAAATGATAGTTAAAAAAACAATAATAAAATAAGAATTAAATAAATTATATCTACAGAAAGAGAGCAATCATTTTAGGAATTTGAATGTCCCACCTACATGCATTAAGATCCAATGCCTCTGAATGGGACTGTCAAGCATATCTTGAAATATCCTCAAGATACCATTTTGAACTCTTCCATAGTCTATATAACAGTTCGCTTTCTTAGGATGCCAAAATCATCGACACCTGTTTCAGCAAACATGATTAAAGCACTGCAGCGTCTAGGAAGGCCTGGCCCATCCTGAAGGCATTATTATATTGAATTCGAAGCGCATTGTGGGTCCTCTGCATGTAGTCACACCAAAGGCTGCAGGTGTAAAATGTTTGACAGTACGCCTTGAAGAGCGTTAATTTTATATCACTTGTACATCTAGCAAACCTGCGGGCAAGCATATTGCATAGAACCGCCAGTACGCGTCGCTCTCTCTCTATATCATTGTTGTCTGTCAGATATTCGTTAACAATGTGTCCCAAATATTTAAATTGACAAACTCTACTTAATAGCACACCAAGGAGATTTATTGGCGGCATAATCAACGGTTTCTTACTGTTAACACGAAACACCAATCAACATAAAACAACTCACTTTTCTTGGTGTTATAGATGAGCCCGTGTTCAGCAGCGTATGTTTCACACACAGTTAACAGTCTACGCAACGCATTCACCGATTAGAGCACTGTTGGGACTGCCTAACCTTTGTTGCGCATCGGGAATATTCGCAGCAAATAACACGCATGGCTTCTATGCGATTATAAATAAGCATCATCGATGTTGTTTTTACGAGGTAGCACTAACAGTTTCCTGGAAGCTGTTATTTAGACATTAGACATCGTATGTTATGTGAATACTGGATGAAGACAGTTCTTCCAGCGATTCATTAATATTAGCCTTAGTTTACTAGATTTTATAGTTTTTTACTAACTCGTATGTATAATATTTCTGAAATAAAAAAATGTTATTATTATTTTTTAGTGGAAAACTACCCTACGTTTCACTTTAGTGCGGATATACCCATTACGAAGTCTAATACACACAGAAATTCCGAGCATAGCTTTCCATATTTTATTATATTTATTATTTATTTTTATATTCCATATTTTATTATTTTATTTAAAAGTATTATATATATATATATATATATATATATATATATATATATATATATATATATATATATATATATATATATATATATATATACATATATATATATATATATATATATATATATATATATATATATATATATATATATATATATATATATTTAAAAGTTATGCTTTTGTTGAGCAGAAGCAGGAGTAAAGGACCACATCTTATATTCATATGTACCGGCAATACATATTAAACTGTTTATTAAATTAAATTAAATTACATCTTGTAGCAGTTTTTTCACTCGAGGCTGTTTTGGTGGTACTCGAACTAATTAAAGTCTTTACACAAATGTAGTAGCATATTTATTCTGCTGTTTCTTGGAGGCGCGATGTTTTTGATTTGTAAATAAATCTATAGGATCTAGATTTTGTGATTATTCTTCATATTGTAAATATACTTTTTAAATATAATATGAGTAATTTTTGTTTGAAAATATTAAATTAGTCGTTAATTTTACTGCAACGCTATCTATCTCATCCTTGCATATCAATCACTGAGTATGACCTCATTCGGTCTAGTCATTCAGCAGTCACCCAATTACGAACAGACGCAAAAAAGATTATGTATGTATCGAAAGTATTATCATCGAAGTTTTTTTATAAATAAAATAATATTTAATATTCTAATTAAACTAGTTCGCTATATTTTATGTCTAGTTTATAGAAAGCAAGTGAGGGCGATAAACGAGCACTACGCCCACTTTAAACAGATTATGTTGCCAAGAAATGCGTATACGCTGTCTGTTTTTTTTTTTGAATATCAAAACCTTAAATGAAATTAAAGTTTTCATTTAAGACAAATTATATTTTAACACACAATCATATCGGTTACTGGGAAAAGAACCTTAGAAATAAACCAACCAAATTCCAATTAGTGACAATTGCATTAAGTAATTACTTTTTTTTATTGAAATGGAAGCAGCTAGTTATTTTTTTATAAAAATATGTATTTGTTTGATTAAAATTAGATGCTTATATCTTCTATCCAGTATATGACAGCCGTTATTGCCAATCATTTTTCAAGCCCAAAGTGTTATTTGTTTCCATTACTACAGAACGCTAAGATAAATTGCCTCTCCTACGAAAGGATATACTGACGTTATATTGATGATAATCGACAGCTTGTCTAGATGTAGTATGATATGTTTCTATAAGTTATTATGAATCATATTCGAAGCCTAGTTCTATATGTCAAGGATTTATTTACTAAGTACAAAAAACGAGATAGTTCTATATTGATACCTATGTTTTTTATATGTAATTTCACCAATTTGGCTGAAACGGCTAAACAGAATTAAAAATATCTTTTTTTAAATAGGTTGTCTTCCAGTCCTCTGTCTTCAGCGGTTGTTTCATATGATTTTAAAGAAAATAGGAGTAACGAAGGTTCTGGTTTTCACCTCAACATTTTCACATTTACCACTTAAAATTTCACTGTTATTTTTTAAATATAAATCTTCTGTACGTGTAAAATTAATTATTAACATTTTTTATTAGTTTGATTTCGTTCTTAGATTGGCTTGGATTCACGATTGGACCCGTTAGGTGGTGATGTTGTCGATATACAGAAATCAAGGTGATGATGTGCAATCATCAAATCTGGGTGATTCTGTATATCGACAACATCGCCACAGGTGTATCCGAGCCGGATCGTTATATGTTTATAAAAAAAGTCTTAGTATATATACAATTTTTTTAAAAACTCTCTTTACCGTTATAATAAACCACAGATTCAAAAAATAAAAATAAATCACATTTACTAGTAATAATAATAACATTTATAACAATACTACTAAATCAGCAACCAGGAACTTTTACGCATATCTTGAGCATTAACTTTTAACTTACGATCTTTTGGAGTCGTAGTTGCTCAAGAAATAAGCATTACATTAAAATTTCAAATGTCGAACCAACGCCGCCTCCACTGAAACTAAAAATTACAATTTTAAGAGACTTTTGTGGCTTGAGCTCAGCGTTATGGGGATAGATCGTAAAGAAAAACAAAATTTTATCATCGTCATCATCATCAGCCCGCGGCAATCCACTGCTGCTCTCCTAATGCATCTAACTTAGCCTAATCTTCAGCTACACGTATCCACCAGCTGACTCTAGCTCGCCTCGCGCAGATCGTCGCTACATCTAGCCAGAGGGCGTCCTACACTACGTTTACCTAAACATGGTCTTCACTCTATGACACGCATACTCCATTAGTTATCACTTCCGAGGTAGGTACGATCAGCCCATTCCCACGCAAGCCTGCAAATACGGGAGGCTACATCGGTGGCCTTGGTGATCCGGTGGATTTCTTCGTTACGAACCATATTCACCAAAGAAACTCCGAGCATGGCTCTGTCTGTGTTTACGTTTTGGCTCCATATTTGAGTAAAGGCAGGACGTACTGGTCAAAGACTTTCGTCTACAAAACAACAAACATTGAGGTATGGGCGCTGAGAAGACCTGACGAAGCTTCCTGAATGCTGCTCAGCCCAATTGAATCTGCCTATCGGCTTCTTTCTGAAAGTTGTTTCTATCTAACTGCACTATATGACCCAGGTAGATATAATTTTGAAGAACCTAAAGATTCTCACCATCAAAGATAATCGAATCTGGTATAACGTGACTGTTAAACATGACTTTCTTCTTATTTAAATAAATACGCGGTCCGACACGTTGGGAGGATTTATTGAGGTTGCTAAGCATGTCTTATTATCAGCAAAGCGAAAGTGAGAGTTGTGGCCGTCATTTTATATTTATGCCCAGTCCACTTCAGTTTAGCACCTTAAAACACCTTCCAGTTCATTTGTGAATAGTTTTGGGGATATTGTGTCTCCCTGTCTCACTCCACGATTTATAACTGTATAGAGTTTGTACCCTGTGTTTAGATGAACATCGACCTTGTGGAGTTTAAATGTCTCAAGACTCTATATATCGCCAGTCAATCCAGCAACGCTGCAAGGAATTCATAGTAGTCCAAGTTTCATTGGAGCCAATGGCTTACTCAAAGTCCACAAAGGCCAATAAAAAGGCTGATTTTACTCACCAGTCTTGTATAATTTGCCTCTCTATATGAATGTGGTCTATAGAGTTATAACTTCCTTGACGAATTCCAACCACAACTGAGCCTGCTCCTGTGGTTGGAATTCGTCAAGTTTCCGAACGATTCAATTCGTGGTTAACCTCGAAAACAGCTTATAGACGAGGCTCAGAAGCAAGATGGGCCGATAATTCGATAACATTGAGTGAGGTTTCATTTTTTGTGCGGCTTTTCTTAAGTTTTCGGCAGCTTTGTCTCTTTGGTCTTGAATGTTTTTCGCTGTTGCATAAAAAGCATAATAGCTGCGATCCTTAACCTTCATCACATGACGTTATTCCACAAATTACGTGAAGATTTCGTGCACACGAGTAGCATGAATGTGCTCCTGTACATTCTTTGCCGCAAATTACACATAAAAGTAAAATTTGTTCTGCTGGCACTTCCGATACCGATTGTTGCAAGTTAACAGACTCGGCAGGCAAGTCACTGTCGCAGGTTTCAATAGGCGCTGGCGCTGCTGATGAAGATGGCGGTTATTACAAGTTAACAGACGCGACAGGCAAGTCATGGTCGCAGGTTTCAATAGGCGCTGGCGCTGCTGATGAAGGTGACGCTTGTTGCAAGTTAACAGACGCGACAGACAAGTCACGGTCGCAGGTTTCAATAGGCGCTGGCGCTGCTGATGAAGATGGCGGTTATTGCAAGTTAACAGACGCGACAGGCAAGTCATGGTCGCAGGTTTCAATAGGCGCTGGCGCTGCTGATGAAGGTGACGGTTGTTGCAAGTTAACAGACGCGACAGACAAGTCACGGTCGCAGGTTTCAATAGGCGCTGGCGCTGCTGATGAAGATGGCGGTTGTTGCAAGTTAACAGACGCGACAGGCAAGTCACGGTCGCAGGTTTCAATAGGCGCTGGCACTGCTGATGAAGATGGCGGTTGTTGCAAGTTAACAGACGCGACAGGCAAGTCACGGTCGCAGGTTTCAATAGGCGCTGGCGCTGCTGATGAAGGTGACGGTTGTTGCAAGTTAACAGACGCGACAGGCAAGTCACGGTCGCAGGTTTCAATAGGCACTAGCACTGCTGATGAAGATGGCGGTTGTTGCAAGTTAACAGACGCGACAGGCAAGTCACGGTCGCAGGTTTCAATAGGCGCTGGCGCTGCTGATGAAGGTGACGGTTGTTGCAAGTTAACAGACGCGACAGACAAGTCACGGTCGCAGGTTTCATTAGGCGCTGGCGCTGCTGATGAAGATGGCGGTTGTTGCAAGTTAACAGACGCGACAGGCAAGTCACGGTCGCAGGTTTCAATAGGCGCTGGCGCTGCTGATGAAGGTGACGGTTATTGCAAGTTAACAGACGCGACAGACAAGTCACGGTCGCAGGTTTCAATAGGCGCTGGCGCTGCTGATGAAAATGGCGGTTGTTGCAAGTTAACAGACGCGACAGGCAAGTCACGGTCGCAGGTTTCAATAAGCGCTGGCACTGCTGATGAAGATGGCGGTTGTTGCAAGTTAACAGACGCGACAGGCAAGTCACGGTCGCAGGTTTCAATAGGCGCTGGCGCTGCTGATGAAGGTGACGGTTGTTGCAAGTTAACAGACGCGACAGGCAAGTCACGGTCGCAGGTTTCAATAGGCGCTGGCACTGCTGATGAAGATGGCGGTTGTTGCAAGTTAACAGACGCGACAGTCAAGTCACGGTCGCAGGTTTCAATAGGCGCTGGCGCTGCTGATGAAGGTGACGGTTGTTGCAAGTTAACAGACGCGACAGGCATATCACGGTCGCAGGTTTCAATAGGCGCTGGCACTGCTGATGAAGATGGCGGTTGTTGCAAGTTAACAGACACGAGAGACAAGTCACGGTCGCAGGTTTCAATAGGCTCTGGAGCTGCTGATGAAGATGACGGTTGTGATGCTCATGAACAGGATGGTTGCTGCAAGTTAACATAGTCAACAGGTAATTCGTCATTATGTGCAGGTGTTGCCGATGAACAAGATTGTTGTTGATTTAATATCTTCTCAAGATCTTCTTCAGTTCTTAGTTTATTAAGCAAATCAGTAGGCACTTGTGATAACAAACCAATTTGAGGATCCACCCCCAAAAACAGCTTTGTATGGTGTTCTTTTTATAGTTCGATAAAAAGAACAATTTTTTTTGATACTGTACAAAGCGTATTCCAATCGACCAATTAGTAGAATTATTAACTTGTAGCCAAGCCTGTAACATGTTCTCCACACCTTGGTTCGCTCGCTCCACAGATCCTTGACTCGCTGGATGTCTAGGTCTTCCGTTAATTATTTTTTTGCATATCGCATTGTAAAATAATTTCTTCATCTTTATCCATAGCTGGCACAAGTAATTATCATTGATAAAACGAATATATCCTATACCTTTAAACGAGCAATTCTTGTATATATATATATATATATATATATATATATATATATATATATATATATATATATATATATACATATATATATATATATAATCGGAATCTCGGAAACGGCTCCAACGATTTTCATAAAATTTAGTGTCCAGGGAGTTTCGGGGGCAATAAATTGATCTAGCTAGGATAAATTTTCAGAAAATGTCCTTTTGTCCGTGTTTTCAGGCAATAAAAAACTGCTACAATATCGTTAGAATAAGAAGGTAAATTTCAACAGTTTATTAATGATTACAAATAGCTTAATTGGTATATTGGGCGGTCACAAAATCGTTATACCATGGTTCGAGCCCAGACCGACCGACCGACTTTTTATAATTTTTTTTCAAGTTCCTTTCTTTTTTGAGAAAATCAATTTTTTCGAGCCCTTTTTTTAGAATTTTTTAAAAACACGAAAATTTAAATAAAACTAATTGCACTCATGATTTTTTATTCAAATAACCAGTTCAGTTTTTTTTATTATGTCGCTAAGATCAAAAAATGTTATTCGTATTTCATCAGTATGTAATTTGTATCTAAATATAATTTCCAAAACACGCGAATTAAAAAAGCCGAGCGAAAAATACCGGGCAAAGCTCGGTCAACCGGGGACTAACAAATATTAAGGAAACGTAGCGATAATTAAATGAACATGCACGAGAACTAGACGTGAACGCCGTACAACTGACCTCGGCCGACTGACTGCGGAGTGGGGAGCGCTTAAATACAACGAAACCCTCCCCCGCGCCGCCTGCACCGCACACTCCGAAAGCTATTTCACTAAACTTAATCTAGTAATATAAGTATATCACTAAACTTCGACGGTCTTATAACTATATTCCTAGTGAGATAGTAAAGAATTGCTTTAGTATAACTATGTTACGGTATATAATTATATCCCTAGGGATATAACTATATTACGGCTTTATCTATCTTACTGCGACATGTGTATTTCTCCAAGTGCTTGTAACTATTGTTTTATATTATTTTTATGATGTTTTTAGATCGACGAATTAGTTTCGATTCGATTCCCAGCCCGGTTGATAAATACTTAGTTAACTATAATTGCTAACTTTTTTTTGATAGAAATGTCACGTATCTCAGTCTTACACAGGCTTACACCGGTAGCCTTTTCTTAGTTTATTAAAATATTATTTATTCTTTTTAATTTACTATTCATTGTAGATATATGTTAATAAAACTGTATATTTACAGGTCGACCAATCCTTTCTATTCGAATGAAGACGTCGATGTTGGAGCATAGAAAACACCCGCTTCTTACAATTCAAAGAGGAAGAGCAAACCAAAACCCAAGAAGAAGGCAGTAGCAGCTAAACAGGGATGGGGAAACTTTATTGGCGTGTCAATATTTACTAATGGAATATATGGCGGGCCAAGTTAAAGTCAAATTCCAACTGCAATCCGTGTGACTCCATGTATCTGCTTTTTCTGCGTTTTAATCTTCAAACAACAAAGACAGATAGAGAGAACATGCTGAGTTTTATCTATCTTTCTTTCGTTAACATGCAGGCTAGTACTAACACCGTTCTGGGCGCGCTGTCTGAAAGATGGGACTCACCAATAATTTTGCGTTGGATAAAACTACATACTGTTTTATCCAACATTGTTAGACATGTTCCGACCTTGGTAGGGTCTGTATATTTTCATACCAATTTTAATTTTATTTAAATACATGGAATCGTACTAAGTTATAGGTCTTTAAAATATAATTCACTGACGAATATAGTTAATTAGTCCCAAAAAAATTTACATTTTTAATTTTGCGTGCCGTAGTTGATGCCTGGTACATAACACAAGCGCCATCTAGTATTGAGTTGCAGAAATAAACTTTCTAGAAAATTCCATCTTAGAACTTTCTACACCTAGTAGATCGGGACCGTTATGTGCTTGAACATACTAGATGTCATATATAAGGCCAGTAAGGAACGCGACCGAAAGAGTATTGAATTGGCGATCAAGCGAATACTTCGAAGCGACATAACTACGAACTAAAGTGTTCAGTGTGACTAAATGTTAGTGTCCTTTCAGTTTTAATTGGTGTTTGGTAATAAAAGTGTCAATATTAGTAATTCAATTAAAAGTTTTTACTGCCATGAACCCCAATCTCGTAAAAATTGGTGTCAGAATTGGAATACAATCTTGCCAATTTTACCTAAGGACAACACGGATGGTATCCGTACCCCATGTCAACACCAGCAGGAGACGGACGAGAGACAATTTGGTGATGTAACGCCGCAAACGTTGGAAGGCCAGCTGCCGATCACGGAGGCAGGCCCGTCAGCAGCTTCAACATCTGCAGCACCTGATTTACGTGCTCTAATGATGATGCGCCGACAGGAAGAACAGGCTCGTTGGTTGAAAGAGCAGCAGAAGGAACAGGCCCAACGATAGGAGGAACAGGCCCGTCGTTTGGAAGAGCAGTTCAAACGCGATAGGAAAGAGCAGATGCTCCTCATGTAGGATATGCACGCTACTTTCGGGAAAGAGATAAGGAAGGTAAAGGATTCCCGCTTATGGGTGGCTGAAACCCGAATCGACCGAGTGAACAACCAGGTTGACAACCTGAAGGCTGACATAAAAATAACGCTCGACGACCTCAAACTTTGCGATGGAACTACAGATCCTGTAGTAGCTACTACACTTTCGCTACGTGAATTCAAAGTTCTTCTTGGTTCGCCTTCAAAATTCATCTATCGTTAGTACTATCGTCTGTCTTCGTTCCCGGCAGCGTTTCACAAACACCCGGTATATCTACATTATTGCGATTAAGTTTTGGGTTTTCAGGTTTCGTGTTTAAGTTGTAAGTTTTTCTGAAATATTATTTATTTCAGAAAAACTAACAACTTAAACAGGATATAACCGGATCGCATGTGCCATGACAAGTAGCTCTAGTAGTAGTCTTCGTCGTCATGTAAAAATATAAATAAAAGAAACATTTAGGTAAATCATCATATGTTTCTTAAATGGAATCATTGGCTGATATTTATTCTGCTTTTACGAATAAACGTTGAAGTGGTTATTTCGAAAAAAAAATATAACATTTAAAAAAAGCACTTTGCAGTTTGGCGAATTAAAATTAAAAATCAAACATAAGCAGGCATAAAGAAAATATGTAATAAATAAATAAAAGTTTAAAACTAGAGGCAATTAGTACCCAGGGATTTTGTTTTTTGGACGTGTTTTTGCTTTCATAGAGGCTTTAAACGAATGGCTTAGCCCAGGGATGAGGAAACTACGGCCAGTGGACAGTCTCCAGCCAGCAAAGCGTCGAAATCTGGACCATCAAACAAATATCATGTTAAGTTTTCGAATTGTTAGAAATTTTATCTTTGGTTTTAAAAATCTCTGGTGGTAGTCGATTCCATGAAGAATTTGTGCGAGGTAAAAAATTCTTTAAAATTGCATGGCGGATGATCGCTAGTCATCCAGATGGTATGGATGGGCGATGGAGAAATTGTGCGGCTGGAATTAGCCTGAACAATTCCTCAGAGTACACCACGTGGCAGATGTGATAAAATATGCAAAGAGATGCAACAAATCTTCACTGTGCCAGTGAGTCAAGCCATCGGAAATAGTTCGGTTGTTTATGATTCAAATTGCTCTGCGCTGGATGCGATCAAATGGAAGGAGCTGGCACTGGAGAGCCCCAGCCTGGAGATAGGAACAATATTCCATGTGCAGTAGAACCTGCGCCTTAAAAGTTGCAGGCAGTGAGCTGGCACGAAATACTATCTCACTCTGCTGAGCACGGCAATCTTTTTAGTGACCACGAAACTGCACGTCACTCGATATGTCGACGCCGAGGATTCCGATACTGATAGCTGAGGAAACAAGGGGAGTGCCTTGAAACTGAGAAGATACGACGAAGGGGTTCTTTTTGCGGTTAACGCGTAAACTTGTGTCTTCTAGGGATTTAACTGGACTAGATTTAGTCGACCCGATTCCGAGAATTTGTATAACAAAGTCTCGACTTCAGACACAAGTTTGTCCCGGTACTGGGCGACGTTCTCCCGAGAAATATTGTCACGGTCGGTATATAAAGCATCACCAGTGCTTTTGTCTGCATAGCAAAGAATTTTACCGGCTTGCAACATGTCATTTATATGCAGGAGAAACAGCGTCGGTGATAGCATGAGGGCTTGTAAATCACCAGCGTTAATTTGTTTATAATCGGAGCATGCACCGTCTACTACGACCTTGATGCTTCTATCTGCAAGAAAACAGGTGGTTCAATTGCATGATTTCTCAGAAAGCCCATAGGAAGAACGCTTCGTGAGAAGTGCTTTGTGCCAAACATAATCGAAGACCTTCGCTATATTTAAACTAACGGCCAACGCCTCCCCCTTGGACTCTACTGCCTCCGCCTATTTATGAGTTAGGTAACCCAGAAGATCGTCAGCCGAGCGACCGCGACTGGCTGTCACTAATCTGCTGCTAGAAAAAAGTAAAGTTTCAACATTTAGTTTTATCACGGAGAACGATAACTGATCAAATTGACGCCATCGTTGAACAATTATCGTCACATCTTGAGAATAGTTGTAACGAATTTTAATACATTTCTCTAACCATGGACGAGAGCACAGACGTTAACGATACTACCCAATTGTTGATTTTAATTAGAGGAATTGATTTAGAGTTCAACATAACCGAAGAATTAGCATGCTTAAAATCCTTGAAAGGAATAACTAATGGAAAAGTTATTATTTATTCACGTTTTGAGGGTATTTCAAAGTGTAACTTGCCGATGGAAAAATTATGTATCATAACCACGAACGGAACATCTTATATGATGGGCAGCAATTTTAGGGTTTATGGGTATATTTTACAAAGATTTTACAAAGTAATAACGTATTATTTCTGCACTGTTTAATTCAACAGGATGTGTTGTGTTGATATAAAACCCGTTTTGAGTGTGGTTGTATAACTTACCAACAATACAATACATTCAGGAGATTTAATACATCAACAATTCCAAAAAAAAAAACGAGCAGTAAATTGTTGAAAGAATATTTAGAAGAAGAAGAAACTTACCGAACGAACTTTTAAAAGGAATTATTATTTTGAAACATATTTTATCAACCATTTTACAAAACTAAGAATTTTAATTAAAAATAAAATTCCTTCCTTTTGGACGTCGTCATTTCATTTTGCATATTACTGTCAAAATTTACATAAGAATGACATTTTTAGGGTGTCGGAGTTAAACAAAACGAAACCCTTATTAGTTTCACCGCTTTTGTCCACAGTTTTACACAGAGACCTTGGGTGCAACAAAGGTGTTATTTCGCTTTGTTCTTTTATCCGTCGAGTGGGGTGTCACTGGATAGGTCTTTTAAAATATTGGAGGTATGAAAGAACATTTTGTCGATCCAAAAGTCCGTTTGAAAAAACATATTTATCTTCAAATTGGTATTATTTATTGAAGTTATGTGTCCCCGGCCTATACCAACTAAACCGTTATTTTTGTAAATATGAAAAGTGTCCACGATAGTAGTATATATAATGATGTTAAATGAAAAAATATCACAAATGAGTTGGCTTAACAAGTTAACGAGTAATAGTCGACACCAGTGCGCTTGAATTATTAAAAATTTTGTTACTATTCCGTAGAACTTAAACCAGCCGCATTACAATTTTGTAATCTTATTGTAAACTGTAAGAAGTCAACATTTTTGATGAAAACGACTTATGCATTTCTACTATAGCTTTATATTTTCCTTTGCGGAGTAGGCATAGAGGATCGATTGACAAGAAACTGATCCTTTGCTCATTTTTAGTTAGTAGTTAGTCTATATCTATAGTTTTATATGAGCTAATAATCTTGATTATTATTTTCAAAACCTTGATTCATAATTGGTTGCGCGGAAAAACCATTCGTATTATTTATATTTGGACGGTAGGTGCCAAGTCGTTTATTCCTTTCCAAAACGATATCGTTCATACCCTCCTATCGACACATCGAGGTGGTGGGGTGGGAGGGAAAGAAGATGATTCTAGAATGTCACGTAATCATCGGAACCGAGGATATATAAGGCACGCGCGACCGACGCGGGCCTCTTCCCGTCGCAGTCGTCGTTGAAACCACACAGCCTCTTCCCGCCGCGCTCGTCGTTGAAACTACAACGCTTCTCTCCCGACGTACCCGTGGGGCCCTAGAGTGTCTGTCCAGAAGAAGTTCCGGAAGTCGCAGCTATAGTGCTCAACAAGTAGAAGAAACCCCGGTGAGTCAATATTCCTTTAATTACTGCCTGCCTGATATAATTGTTTTAACCCGCTCCAATTTTGTTTTTCTCCTAATCAGACAGGATTCCCTTTGATCGATTTGGCACAATAATAGTTTTAGTTTTAGGGAAGAGCGAGTGCATTATACCGCATGCTATAGTAGTCGCTTTTACGTAAGCGTAGAAGCATTCGCATATACAGTCCACTTTAGTTAATATCTCGCGCAATAGGTTTAAGGTTCGACCGGGGAATTGGATTTTCGGCAGCCTTAGACACGTGGCTCCACCATTTTATGGTCATTTCGGCAGGATTTGGACTGATTGTAGTGGTCGCCCAACTATTTCTGGTCGAATTATTATATTAATTATTTAGATAATGCACTCTAATTTATGGAATAGATTTAAATAGTGTTCGTTTAAATTTAAATTTTGATTAGGTACTCGCAAACAGAATTATTCGTTTTATAGCGCTCGTATTTGGTTAAATTTAAAGCTTATTAAATAATTGAAACAGTGTAATAGGAACCGTCTGATACGCTTACCCCACAATTTTGATAAAAATATTGAGTTTAGCGAACGACGCGTCGCCTCGACTCGCTGTGCAAGTGTTCGATTTAATTAAGTAATACGGCATACCGAGTGTCCATCCTTCATTGTTTGTGCATTGTGAGATTAACTGTGATTGATATAACTTCATTATAATAATTTAAAATGGCAGTTAGTGGAAGTGAAATCAAAATTATAACGCTTTATGCCAAGAGGGACATACTCTTTTCGCATATGCAGAATATAAGTGATCATATAAAGAACATTAATATATAGAAGCAGTGCGGGAAACCTTTTTAAATGAAATTGAAACGGTAGATTCTTTGCGAACGGATTACGAAAGAATATTAGACCAAATTAATCATTTGGAATTACAAATCGACCCGAAATACATAGTGAACTATCAACCGCTGCTGGCATTCGAAGATATGTTGTGTCGCGTGAAAAGAACTGCGAAATCCCTACAATCTCAAAACGAAGCAAAGCCGGAAACACGTCCACGTGACTCAATTAGGTTGCCGCCAATAGATATTCCGGTATTCAATGGTGATATTAAGACATGACCCTTCTTCTTCAGTAGTTTTCAAAACAATATACACAATAACCCATCGTTATCGGACGCTGAAAAATTATATTACTTAATTAGTAAACTTAGTGGCAGGGCACAGTCGATCTGCTCGGGTTTTACACCTACAGCAAACAATTACTTATTAATATTCGAAACACTTAAAACTAAATATGAAGATAGGAGAATGTTAGCTTCCGAATATTTGAACCAGATATTTGATCTTAAACCTATATCATCCGCGAACATCAACGGCTTAGAGCAGTTTCTAGATAAATTCGTGGCATCGGTGGCTGCACTTAAGAATTTGAAATTTAATGACCTTATGGACGTGGTGTTTCTCCATATTGCACTAAAGAAATTAGACCCCGACACCGTGCATGCGTTTGAAATGGAGCATCGTAGCTCGGAGATGCCTTCCTTTCATTTATTAGCATCGTTCGTGCGAGATCAAATAAAGGTGATGCAGCGCTCTCCGAAAGTTAAACAGGAGATTAAAAGGTGCATCGACCGTAGACAGACTCAACCATCTAAAATAGCAGGGTCGTTAACTTACGTAACCGCTACGTCAACATCACTCCAGCATACTTGTATCGTATGTAAAGATAAACACGGTAATTTATATAATTGTGCGACTTTTCGTAAATATTCACCAAGCGAACGTTATAAATTAGTAAAGACAAACAACCTATGTTTGAACTGCTTAAGCGATAAGCATTTAGTTGCAAAATGCAATTCGAATTCCGTATGTAGCAAGTGCGCCAGGAAACATCACACGCTATTACATTTTGAAAATAGCAACATAGCGGCGTCAAGTAAAGCGGACAAGGAACTCACCCCAACTAAGGTCAACGATTCTAGCGGTCGACCTGGTGATGTCGCTCTGTGCTCATTGGCAAATATGGGAGCACAACCTCCTTCAACCGTGTTACTGGGTACGGCACGTATTTTGGTTAGGGATTCGCGTGGAAACGAACAAAGCGTCCGTGCACTGCTGGACAGCGGAGCCCAAAATAGCTTTATAACCCGACAATGTTGTCAGCGCTTAGGCTTAGTAATAAATAGGTCACTTTCATGTCCTGTGGTTAAAGGCATCGGAGGTACTAGTAAAGCTACACAGGGATATAAAAATTTAAAATTTTATTCTCGGATAGATCGTAATGTTTACTTTGATATAAATGCACTAGTAGTAGATAGGGTCACTGAACTGTTGCCAACCGTTTCTGTTGACACCTCGGCATTGATTGAATTTAAAAATTTGACTCTAGCGGACGACACTTACGCCGTTCCTGGAAACATAGACATGCTCATTGGAGCATCGCTTTTCCCTCATCTTTTGTTAAACAATAAGGTCAGGGGCAACTCCTCGCATACCGCGCCTTACGCACTGGAAACCGTATTGGGCTATGTGATCGTTGGCTCCGCCCCATCATATATAGCATTTCGGCAACATCCTGTTGTTGCACCGTCGCTGTCGAACCTCCCGAATTATTGACTCGCAATTTTCGGGAAATAGGGGAGGGGAACATCCCGCTTTTACTTAGCTCGGGTAAAAAATTATGCGAAGGGTCGAGAAGCAAGACGTTAGAGTCTGTTTTTATTAAACCTGTTGTAGTTTCGTCGCAGCCGAAGGGAACGCCGAGTAGGGATAGCCCTGGTGCTAGGTTTACCGACACCGCGAACAAGGCCCATATTAGCAAGATTAGATCGCCCCGCAACCCGTCAGGTGACATATTCAGTGCACGCGTTTCGCAACGCGGGACTCGAATCGATCTAGTTAGCGGAAGCGCGCGCGGCGCGGATCGAGGTCACGGTCGCAGCGCATGGAGACACCGAGCCGCTGCGACAGAAAGCGTGCCTCACTGGAGGCTACGGAATAGACCTGCTGAGGCCAATCTTGCTTGGCGGGAGGAAATGAGACTTCGCGAGCAACAAGCCATATGAAGTGTTGTTCCGAAGAGTTCATCGCATAGTTTTACCGCTTATTAATAATTATAGCTTAGTCGCTTAGAAATTGCATACTTGTGATTGGATAGTTTTTTTATTTAAATATTAGTTTGTCGTTGATAGAATTATATATTGTTATTTCCTTAGTGTTTGTTTAGCTTGTTGGTGTTCCGTAAAATTAAAAATAAAATAGTATAGTTTAGCCACGCCACAGCAATACGCTGTGTTATATTTAAATCATTTTTGTCGTTACAGTGTAGCCTTTGTAGTTTAAAGGTCGGTAAGTAGTGTTTGTTCGTATATCGTTACGTCCGATTACAACTATGCCGAGTCGCTAGTAGTGCGTGAACTTCAACGTGCGCATTTCTCTGAAGAAATTACAAGATTACAATCGAATAGAGCTTGTAGTCGCGCCTTTCAACGCCTTAAGCCATTTTTACAGGATGGGATTGTAAGGGTAGGTGGACGCTTGTCCAACTCGCAATTGAGTTTCGACCAACGGCACCCTATTGTTTTACCGCGTAAAGACCATATCATGAACTTATTAGTCGATTACCATCATAAATTGAACTCGCAAGCTGGCCCCGACTTGTTGATGTCGATTTTGCATCAGAATTATTGGATTCTTTCTGCACGTAGTTTAATACGCAATCGGGTGCACAGATGTATAGCTTGCTTTCGGGCACGCCCCAAGCCGTCATTTCCGGAAATGGCGGAACTTAGATCCTGTAGAGTAATACAATCGGTAAAGCCCTTCACGCACACCGGGTCTGATTTCGCTGGTCCGTTTAAGGTCACGCTCACTCGCGGGCGTGGTATAAGATCCACAAAGGCTTACGTCTGCATTTTTGTATGTCTAACTACTTGAGCGGTGCATATAGAACTCGTTGGTGATCTAAGCACAGCAGGCTTTATGGGTGCATTTAAAAGATTTCTATCCCGCAGAGGCCCTGTAAGTAAATTATATTCGGATAACGGTACGAACTACGTCGGTGCAAAACGTATTCTATCAGAACTACATGAGCTCTTAGCTAGCAAGTATTATAATTCGGAGTTCGCTCACATTCTAGCCGAGAACCGCATTGAGTGGTCTCTGAACGTCCCAGCCGCGAGTCATTTTGGAGGCAATTGGGAGACTAATATTAAGAGTCTAAAGAGTCACTTATACCGAGTAATAGGAGATCAGATTTTGTCCTTCGAAGAGCTAAGTACGGTGCTCGCTCAAATTGAATGCGTAATGAATAGTCGCTCACTTTGTCGTACGTTGTCTAGTGACCCCTCGGAACCGCTGGCTCTAACTCCAGCACACTTTTTGAATTTAACGCCTTTAAAGTATTTGCCCGCCGCAGATATGGATGAGAACAGACTTAGCATTTCCGCACGCCACAAATTATTATATCGGTTAATGCAATCGTTTTGGAAACGATGGAGGATGGAATACTTGCATACTTTGCAGTCTCGGCAAAAATGGAACACAGCAACTGAGCCTTTAGCTCTAGGAACTGTAGTTGTGCTCACCAAAGAGAATACGCCACCTCTCCACTGGCCGTTAGGAATTGTCGAAGAGGTCTTTCCCGGTTCCGACGGAGTAATTAGGATAGCTCGCGTTAAGACCACGGTTGGGTCTTACCTGCGTCCGGTTGTCCGTTTGTGCCCCCTGCCTCTTCCATAATTTAAATTAGCTTTCTAGATTAAAATTGTAGTTGAATTTAGGTAATCTTAGCGTTAGTTAGTTATTTTGTTAGTTGATCTTAGCTCTAGTTGTTTTAGTTAATTTTGAAGGAAATCCTTCAAGGGCGGGGGGATGGTTGCGCGGAAAAACCATTCGTATTATTTATATTTTGACGGTAGGTGCCAAGTCGTTTATTCCTTTCCAAAACGATATCGTTCATACCCTCCTATCGACACATCGGGGTGGTGGGATGGGAGGGGAAAGAAGATGATTCTAGAATGTCACGTAATCATTGGAACCGAGGATATATAACCTCTCAGCAGTCCGGGCCGAAATAGCCGCTTTGGCGCATCTGTCAAACCCTAAACGAGTGATATATTGCCTACGCGACGCGTGTCATTAAAATGGCAATATCTTAATATTTATGTATGGGAACTATATAATATGATATGTTGTTAGAATTATTGTTAAATAAGCTAATAGAATATGTGTAAATGTGTACGTTCACCCTTTTGGTATGTTATAAATTCGATGGTAAAATTGTTAGAAGCGATTTTTTTCCAGTTTGTTGAATATAAAATGTAATCATTAAAAAATTAAGCAATTATTTCAATAAATATTCACTTCATTTACTATACAATAACACACTTTACAATAATGAATAAAAAAACACAACTCTACGTACAGTTTTTTCACACCACAAGCTCGAAAATAATGTGGGCCACTTAAGATGACCCGAAACAGGCACAAAAAAAGGCACATTTTGTACTTCAATATCGACGACGACTGAGGCACAATGGGCTTTAAATCTTAACTTATTCTATAGTATGGTCTTTGTTCTTAATATAAACAGTTTCAAATGTTACAACTATTTAGTTTTAAGAAATAAACGAGTAGTAACAAACACTTGAAAAAGTGACCCTAAAAAATGCTTTCAAACTTTTGCATTTGTAACGAACAATTTTGTAATTTATTTATATGTGAATGTATATTCCTAAATTTAATAACATTTCCTAAGAAACAAAACAATAAAGGCATCTTTCATACAAAATTATGTTAGAAATCATCAACTAAAAGTTACACATTCACTACAAAAATCACCAAGTATGGCGTAGTACCCAGCTTTGCTAGTATGAATACGCTCTGTGGTGACTTCTTTAATAATTGTAATCATGAACATAAAATTAAAACGAAATACAAATTAGTTATTTTTCTTTGCGTTTTTATATTTTTAATTAACATTTGAATGTTATTATAAAAAAATTTTGACAATTCTTTTTTGCCAAAATAAAGGTTTTTATTTTTGTTATTTTGATTTTTTTTAATTTTACTTAATTTGAAGTGACCCTAGCATAGCGATAGCTTGCGTGCGAGATCCATTACAAAGGTTAAGAAATGCACGCGTTAGCTTGCAACTGGATGGGTGACCGTTTCGTACTTTGAGGCTATTCCAACTATAGCACCGCAACGAGCTAAGACTTATTGCTTAGCAATAAAAACTACTACGTACAAAAAGAAATCTCTTCCAGATAACCTTGGGCTAAGAGTGAAAACAAAAAGTGTTTCACTCGTCAATCAAGTGCATAAAAATATAATGACATGCACATACAAAAAGTAAAACAATTTACTGACAAAAAATAAAACAAAACAAAAAAGAAAAACAAATAAAAATCCACACCAAAAATTATCGTAAAAATATACCAACACTGGCATTCCCAAAATCGTATCAATACTATACAACCTGCTCTCTAAGATGGCGGATTTCGTATAAATAACTTTACGACCCATGTCTGTCCACGACCGCCAGGTGGACGCGAGATTTAAGCAATTTGTTATTTTTAGTTTTATGAAATATTTAATCAAAACTATACAATTGTAATTATTGTTATGTTTGTAAATAAGTATGTTAACGATATTAAAACAATACTTACCATTCACAATTGTACTTTTAATTTAAAACAATTGAAATTAATACGAACATGGTCTCAACATGGCGGTTGAAATGGCAAGCAATGTTTGATAAAATGGAACAATTTATGTACAAATCGTCATCTAATATGTTTTAAATTAATAGAAAAGTATTTATGACTTACCCATTCATGCTTATCTCTAATATTAACTTCCGAAATCACTTTCAACAATTAATACTTTGCACGTAAACACACGACACCGCGTCACAGAACGAGCAACTGAACGGAATAAATGTATTACTATTTCACAGCTTCTATGGTTCATTTATGAAGCGTGTGTGATATTAATTGCCGTCTTTGTTTAATTCCCTGCATGTTGTACCAGTTATAGGGAGATACGTATACTTTTACTAGGGATGATTCGAATCTGAAGTTCATAAGTAAACAGCAACCTTCTGATGGTTGTGGACAGATGCGTACTTTTTGACAGCAACCTTTAGAAGGTTTTGGACTGACGAGAGGATAAGGCACGCGCGACCGACGCGGGCCTCTTCCCGTCGCAGTCGTCGTTGAAACCACACAGCCTCTTCCCGCCGCGCTCGTCGTTGAAACTACAACGTTTCTCTCCCGACGTACCCCTGGGGCCCCAGAGTGTCTGTCCAGAAGAAGTTCCGGAAGTCGCAGCTATAGTGCTCAACAAGTAGAAGAAACCCCGGTGAGTCAATATTCCTTTAATTACTGCCTGCCTGATATAATTGTTTTAACCCGCTCCAATTTTGTTTTTCTCCTAATCAGGCAGGATTCCCTTTCATCGATTTGGCACAATAATAGTTTTAGTTTTAGGGAAGAGCGAGTGCATTATACCGCATGCTATAGTAGTCGCTTTTACGTAAGCGTAGAAGCATTCGCATATACAGTCCACTTTAGTTAATATCTCGCGCAATAGGTTTAAGGTTCGACCGGGGAATTAGATTTTCGGCAGCCTTAGACACGTGGCTCCACCAATAATAATAGTCAAAATTGATAAGTTTTGTTACTCTTTTTTTTAAATTACCGTTCCCTATAAGACTGCTTGGAAAATAACTCCTTTATTTATCATCGCACGATTAAAATGATAATCATCACTTGGAGAGGAAGACCAAATTGGCCACTACAAAGCTTGGCGTGCTCAGCAAAGCGAGACAGTATTTTATGGCTGCACATCGCATGCAACTTTTCAAAGCGTAAGTTCAGCTTCACATGGGATTAATTTTTTTTAATTTATTTAAGGCAACAAATAGTTATGTAAAAAGATAGTAACATGAATAAATATTAATAGAACTAAAGTCCTATAGTGCCTTTAACTAAACTCTTACATTATTTTAAACTTATTGAGCCACATTTAGGACTAAAGGACATTATAAATTTATTTATTTATTAATACAATAAGTACTAAGATGAGGTAACTAGTTAACATTTGATGTGCAATTAAGGAAAATAGAGAAAAAAACCTATGTTAAAAATCTGATTATTATAACACTGACAAATTCAATTCAGATTCAATTAGCGAATTGAGTGATGCGTCATTTTCAGTGGGTTTCTAGAATGGGTAACTAGATTATTCACAAGCCAAACTTTGAAAGAGTGTGGATTTAAACTTTGATACTGATGTATCAAATAAATCAATATCTGTGAATATTTTATTGTGAGTGTTAGTGAAACGATACACAAATGAGTTACGTGTATATTTTTTATGATATCGTGGAGTTACGAAAAGTGGTTTAGAACGTGAGGAGCGCACTTGCAGATGTACTCGGAAAACAAATGACAATCTGCTAAAAAACAACGAGGAGTTGACTAGGTTATTAACAATTTTGTATAGAAAAACTAAACATTTTACGCTTATTGCAAAAAAAGTAGATTGTACTTTTTAATTAAGCTGTGTATGACTGATTTAAAATATTTTGGCGATATTTTAGGGATTTAATAAACAATTTTTGCATTCTTTCTCTTCTCCTAATATGAACGTCATAACAGGGGCTCCAAGCAGTGCCGCAAAAATCTAGGAAAGATCTGGAAAAAGAGAAGTATAAAATTTTTAGAGTTTTGGGACGTTTAAAGAGTTTACTTATTCGTAATATAAAACCTAGATTTTTAAAAGCCGAAGCCAATATGTGCTCAATATGTGGAATAAATGATAAGGTCGAATCCATAATTATGCCTAAGTTCCTGATTGTGGTTACTCTTTGTTTTTATGTGGCCTTTTGTTTTATGTGATAGTCGTAAATAATGGGATTTTTTTGCGAGTATACGATATTATGTAGCATTTATTGCTGTTTAGGAACAATTGGACTCACAGTATGCATGTAATCGGCATAAATCTTCTTGGAGTTTGTGGCAGTCACTAATTGATCTGATGATTCTATACAACTTAGTGTCATCGCATACAAGAGATGGTGACTATGTTTCAGGACATTGCCAATATCATTTATGTAGACTGAAAATAGTAAAGGTTCAATATGAGACCCTGGAGGCACACCCGAAGGTACTGGGAGAAGTCGTGAGGAATAACCTTTACAAAGACTGCTTGATTCCTATTACTCATGTAGGATTGGATCCATCTAGGGAGGCTGCCATGCACACTGGCCCCTGCAAGCTTCTTTATTAGCAGATCGTGATTTATTTTATTGAAAATATTCTCATCTCCGGGTCCGGGCATCCCCAGCGTCAGCTCTTTCCACTTGACCGCACTCGAGACTCTACTCGAGAAATTTTAATCGTCGACGACCGAGTTCTTTCTGATCGGCTCGATTCACTGACGCTGCGTAGGGATGTTGCATCCCTTTGCGTTTTTTATCGTATTTACTACGGGGAGTATTCTGAGGAATTGTTTGGATTAGTTCCAGCCGCTAAGTTTCACGGCACGGCACGGATAAGCCGCTATATCCCGTCAAAATTCACGATACCATCGTCACCATCTGGATACTTGGCGGTCCACCACTGTGTGTTTTACTAGGAGTTTTCTTTCTCGCACAATTTCTCTGTGGAATTGTTTACCACCGGCAATTTCACCGGAACGATACGACTTAGGGACCTTCATGAAAAGAGCCTACTCTTTTCTAAAAGGCCTGCAACGAGCCTGTAATTCTTCTGGTCTTACAGTTGTTCATGGATGGTGGTAGCCACATGCTCTTTTGACCGCTCTTAAAAATAAAATAAAATCGTTATAGTTGTCAAGCCGCGGGTTTCAACCGTATTAAGTTTAAGCCCTAATTTATAATTAAGGGACATTGTCTGTGCTAAAGCTAAGCTGTTATATTTGCACATGCAAGGTCAGGCAGGCAGCATGTGCACGGCACGAAACAGCGGCGGAAACGGCAGTTTTTGATCTCGACACCTTTAAAATTAGCCCTTGACACGATATTCGGATTTTCCGCTTTCTTAATTGATTGATTTTGATTCTTAATTGAGGATTGATGTAGATGTTGATGGGCCACAGTGTCCAATTAGTGAGAGAGTTCGCAAATATTAGCCATAAATCCCTCAACTTGATGGAACGCAAAGACAAATGGAAGTGTCCACTGTGTGTATATATTCAGCAAAAAAAAAGGTAATGTAAATACCCCTATACGCAGTACTGCGACAATAATAGGTAGAATGACGGAACAGGAAACAAACATCTGTACGAAACCACACGATTTAACGTATGACGACAATTATATTACACAACGTGCTAAGATAACTAGACCTTCTTCGTCTAGTGTACAAAGCAGTCCAGTGGCTGAAAATAGTGGGTACAGTAATATTCCCTATAGTGCTATGTTGGACGACTTAAAATTATTTATAAAAGAATTAATACACATCCAGAAGGTTATTATTCGTGAGGCGATAGTTGGGCTAACTACAACAATTACAGCTCAAAACACGCGTATAGAACAGCTGAAAGCTAGGATCTCTACACTGGAGAGTAAGTCAAAGGATGTGCAACAACCTGGTATCTCAAGTATAGAGAACACAATCGCACAGTTACAATCTGATGTTGCCGAGCGAGATTAGGCCCTACTGTCCAATGACCTTGAAATAGCTGGGTGTACGGAAAAAGCAAATGAGAACTGCGTTCATATTGTACTTACAGTCGCGAAGAAAATTGGCGTTCAGCTTGACGAAAAGGACATTGTAAGTGCAGAGAGAGTGGTATTTGTGCGACGGACTACAGAGAGTGAAGCGCATGTGCGAACACCCTCTCGTGGTTCGCTTAGCGCGTCGTACTACCCGGGATGCCTTATTACAAGCCGCGCGAATTCGACGCGATCTGAACACCGAAGGCTTGCAGTCCCCTGGACCGGTTGAATCCTTGTACATCAATGATTGTCTGAGCAAGCAAAATCGTCTTCTGTTTCAAAAAGCGCGCGCTCTAGCCCGTGAGCTTAAATTCAAGTAACTGTGGACGCGAGACGGCAAAATCTACGCACATAAGGACCAAGGGAAACCGCGTCATCGGTTGCGCACTGAAACAGACCTCTCTAGGGTTTTTGAAAAGCCTGATACTTGATCTCATATGTCTTCTCATTTCATTTAATATAAAATATAATATAAACGTTTTTTTGTTATATTAATATAGATTGTGTTTTAAGATGTAATATACTTTTAAGATATATTCTTGCAACACAAACAAATACACTCACACTCTACACATTCACACATATAGATCACACTCACTTACAACGTAACATTTATCTGTATAGCTTTTATCCCAGTAATGTATTAACCCTGACGCGCTATTATGTCTAGCTTAAAGAAAAATTATTTGAGATTAGGGTTATTAAACACCAGATCCAAAAATACCGGAAAAGAAGAATTATTTGTAACTTTTCTTAACTACTCGCTTGATATCCTTGCCCCTAATGAAACCTGGCTAAAGGCAGGAGAAGAGGCACTGGCACCAGTGATACTGAACTACAAATGTATACATAGAGCAAGACAGGTTAAAAAAGGCGGAGGAGTGGGCTTCTATGTAAGACAGAATATAAGTACAAGGATACGAGAACATCCAAGATCTCCACTGGAACAAATGTGGATAGAAGTTCAACTACCAGGAACCACTATGGAAATCGGTACAGCATATAGACCGGAGTATGTTAATGTTCAAGAAACTCTAGATGCACTTAGTGAGACAATAAACTCTATGGCACAATGTGATATCACATGTATCCTGGGCGATTTCAATATTGATATGGCTTGTGTACTCTTTAAAAGTGAAAGAACTTAAGGATTTTTGTTATCATCACAGTCTTCAGCAACTCGTAAAGGAACCGACTAGAATCACCGACCATTCCCAAACCATAATAAACCTCGTTATGACTGACAGCCCTTTCAAATGCAAAAATATTGGTGTTATACATAACCACGGTTTAAGTGACCATGCATTAGTAATTGTAGATTTAGATATCAAAAAACCCAAGTTAAATAAAGAAGTAAGATTTCAACGACCATTATATTATATAAATCAAGATAAGTTTACAGAGGACTTAAAACTTATTCCCTGGGAATCTATATATACTCTACATAATGTAGATGAACTGGTTAAAACTTTTAACATGTATATAATAAAATTATTTGACATACATGAACCAATTCGTAAGGTTGTTCTCAAAGATAAGCCTAAACCACGGATTACAAACATAGTCAAATTTATGATGAAACTTCGCGATAAAGCTCTAACGAAAGCGCAGAAAGACAAAAAAGGCAGCTCGAAAGATTGTTACCGAAATTTAATAAATTTTGTTACTGCAACTATTGAATGAGAATGAAAAGCCTACTATAATAATTTTGTAAATAACAATATGAAAAATCCGACTCTACTTTGGAAAAAACATAAAAAACAGTACCCAGTTTGATTACATGCACAAATCCCTACTTCCTGAACATCTTAATGACCCCAATAAAATCAACGACCACTTTTTGAATTTACCAGTCAGTAAAGAAACAGTTGTTCAAAAAAACTTCACTAGTTTAATTGATACACCGGAGCTTGACATGCTGGTCCTAAAATCTACGAGAGAAAAGGAAGTAAAAGTTATTATTGATAATATAAAGACCAATGCAGTGGGACACGGTGGCATTAGTATAGGGATGATTTAGCTAACTCTAGATGTGACTCTTCCTATTATTACGAGGATACTGAATAAGTCAATTGGTAAGGCCCATACCTAAAAAAATTCTCCTACCGAAATAAAAAAACTTGCGTCCTATTTCGATTTTGCCAGTACTATCTAAAGTTTTAGAAAAAGTAGTATTAAATCAAGTGCTGACTACTTAGAAACCAAAGATATAATACCTAAATTTCAGTCGGGCTTTCGCAGGGGTCATGGTACAGAAACTGCACTTTTACATGTCACAGACGACCTGACTGAGGCTTCGGATATGGGGATGAGTAGTATAATGGTATTACTTGATTATTCTCGAACATTTGACTGTTTGCAAATAAGCTAAGTTTCTATGGTTTCTCAAAGAATACATATCTTTGGTTTCACAGTTTTCTCGCTAATAGAGAACAAATGGTAGAAACTGACGACAAATACGGATAAAAAAAACGGTCGTGTCTCAGGTCAGTTCAGCGCGGCGTGCCTCAAGGCTCTCTACTTAGGCCAGTCCTATTTACAATTTTTACAGCAGATCTACCTAGGCATATAAAGTTTTGCAAACATCACTTATATGCTGATGATAAACAACTGTACTACTGGTTTCGCAGTAAAGACGCTCGAGAAGCTATTGAGAAAGTTAATGATGACCTGAGTAATATCCACACATGGTCTGAAAATAACTCTTTGGTTCTCAATGCAGCTAAATCTCAAAGGTTGGTCTTAAGCACTAAACGCCAAATAAAAAATGTATTAGAAATTGAAGAAAAAGTAAAAATAAATAATGTTATTCTGGAACAAGTAACCTCTGCGCGTAATCTCGGCCTAATTTTAGATGGGGAACAAAATTTTTTGATCACGTTAATAACAAAATAAGGAAGGCATTTTTCAAGCTGAAAACGCTCTACAAATTCAGACCATATCTTAAGGAGGATTTACGGATACTTTTATGTGATACTCTGGTACTATCTCAATTTAATTACTACAGTTCCACCTTTGGTCCAAGACTAAAGTTTAACACTGAAAGGGCAATACAAAGAGCGCAAAATGCCTGTATTTGTTTTTGCTTTTATGTGCCCAAAAGAGAATCTATGACCCCTTACTTAAATGAAAAGTGCTTACTTAACATGAGTGAAAAACTCCTATGGATCAAAGATATTTCACATTCCTTCCAGAAGCCTTCGTACGAACTCGTTAAACATGTAACGTATGCCAAAACATAAAACAACACGGTATAGAGGATGTTTCAAATTTGTTGCAGCAAGGATATGGAACGATTTGCCCCCTCCTATGAGAAATAAAATGAGTACGGAAAGCTTCAAAGCTAAATATAAATCAGCACTGCTGAAGCGGCAAATTGCTGCAGAAAACTTGAAACATACCTACTGGAAATACATAAACTTAAGAAACTTTTTTTAACATTGTGGTATAACCCTTATAAAACATCCCCGTGTATTATAAACTGAACAATCACGCACACACAGACACACACACACACACACACTCACACACACACACACATACACACACACACACACTCACTCACATACACACACACTCACACACACACACACACTCACTCACTCACACACACACACACACACACACACACACACACACACACACACACACACACTCACGCACGAATGCAAGAATTATTAATTAATAATTATGAAATTTCACAACCATACGATGTTAAATTCCAATGATAGATGAGTAAATGAAAGAGGTGATTGGGGAACTCAAAATTCTCATAACATCCGTGTAACATCTGAGGGAAGAAGGAGTGCCTGAAAACTGGCGCTTCATGGGATCTAGTTTCATGTAAGCAAAAGCTGAGTCACCTCCGTTTGCCTAAATTAAATTATTTTAAATAATTAGTTTATATGTGAACATGTATTTTAAAAGTGGCAATAAAATGATATTTATTTATAATCATAAGGCGGTTGTGTGCTCCTTTGTCATCCTTATTCTATAAAAATAGTTAGCTCCTTTTAGGGGAAATTTATTTTCGTGTCTTTCGTTATTATGTAATTTGCTATGTACGTTTATTAAAAATTATAATCAATGTCGTCCACTCCACTACTAAACATAGGCCTCCCCCAAAGAATGCCACAAAGCATGGTCCTGAGCCGGCTGCATCTTTAGTCTTTCGGCGTCTCTTACCGGGTCGTTACATTATCTAATGGGGGGCGCCTTATACTTTCCATATTGGTACACGGCTGCGACTCGAAAATCTTACCACCGAACAATTTATAAATTCTGTGTTTGAACGGATAATCGAACTCAACATATTATGAAGATTTACGGTGGGTGCTTAAACAGAAAGCTACCACGGTGCCACTACATCCATTAAGTGATGTTATATATTACAGCCCTAACAATACTGGTCGTCACGACCCTCATCAAGCTCGTGACAAGTATCCGTACAATATGTTAACTGACAAATATATATTCACAATAGGGACAAACAATTTGTCTAATTTCTTATTCTGACATATGAGCTCGGTTATACGATATCTATATAGTTATTTTTTTTGTGGATGCTTTTAGAAGAACTTCATGTACTCCCGAAACTAGGCGACCCCATCGCCGTCATAACATAAATTATCTTGAAATGTAATCATTCAAGTTGTTGTTTTGTTGTCGGATGTCATTTTTTTTAAATTATTTTTGTGCGTAATCTCAAATACTTCTTTCTTTAAAATAAGTGGCTACTGCAACTAATAAATATCTGCAACCAACTTCAAACAAGGGTTGAAGGAGAATTGTCGCCTCTGAGGACTAAGATGTTATCCCTTACAGTTTGTAATCATACTCGCTCGGATTCAACATTGGACGCGTTGGCGACTGATATAAGTAGAGGAATGTATGGAAATAGACTCCAAGACAGAAACAAAATGATTTCTCACCTTCTATTGAAATATTATATAATAAAAATTCATATTTTATAATATTTGTTACAAAAATTACATATTTAAATTTGGAGATTAAATATTATAATTCAAAATATATTACAAAAATTATAATAATGAACTTAACTAAAATAATAATTAAAATTATAATATTTACGATTAAAACTAATTATATACAATATAAAAGAAGAAACTATAATTTAGAAAATCTAAAACTAAAAATTATAATAGTCAAAAATACCTGTTCCCCGTGGTATAGTGCCAAGAACGCTGGCTGCGTTTCCTCGCTGAATAGCTATACTCAGCCTTTGAGCGAGGAAAGAACCAGCCCTCTAATCACTAACAGCGACGACTAGTTGTGGATACAGTTCCTTTAGAAACTTCACTGCACGCGGACCCCACGGACCGATAGTCTCTACAGCAAATGGCACAAATATGTAGTAATTTCTCAATTTGCGCAATTCACTAAATTCGGCTCCCTCTGATGCCGCCCCTGCTCTAAAAGAGGTACCCTTGAGATGAGAGGCAGCCAAAGTGTCAACGAAAGTAGCATCACACACTACGGCTTTACCTCACTCCCAAGGGACCAAAGTCATACCGTCGGGTTTCCTGCCATTGTCTCTAAATATCCCGCAAGGCTCCAAAACCGAGGGCACATTTATTGAGACAAGAGCCCTTTGGATGATTTTGTTCAAAGAACCGTGACGGGAAAACCTACCTGCACTTTTCCTGCATGAAAATCCGTGGAGCCCAAACTCATAGACGAGACGCTGCTACCACAGGGGCACTGGTCAGGTTGACAAATTGCCACTCCTAGCCGGATTCCTACGGCGATGCGCAAGCTTTCCCCATCAAGCAATGTAAATAAATTACTTGATGGTAGAGCATATAACCAGTGGCTAGATTCCTTAGTCGAAACAGCTAGAAGGCGAGCCTGATCTTGTTGACTGTAGAAATTTTGAAATAAATTTTTCTGGACACTCCTTACCAACGGAATATTCCACTGTTTTTGTTGGTTAATTTCCAGTGGGACATTTTCGCCGGGACAGAGCGTTAGCCACGTTTGCCTTGCCTCCGCAGCAAAGGACAGGTCTACTTTATTATTTAAAATTGTGTTACATAGATCATTGACACTATATAAGGAAAGCAGGAAATGCTACGCTAGAAATATTTCTTACACCAATATTAAAATTTTATAGGTAAAATTGCTTGATTCCAGGCTATTGTATTTAATCTCAAATTTAGAATTTTTTCTAAAGCAATTTTAAGATTATTTAGATTACAATATCTTTTAAAATATCCGAACATTTCCAGACTGGACTTGAGCGTAACAAGTATGTAAATTTGGAAGATTTCAAGGAGACAATATTTTAGAAGGGTAATGGCAATATGGGGCTTTAAAATATATAATTTATCAACGTGATTAAAAAATTGATCAAATTTTGTTTTTAAAACAGGTTTAATACTATCGAAAAACAACGGAGCACCGAGAAGGTAAAGCGATTCCGAATTGACAGTTTTTTATTCCTGGAGAAATCTGATTGAAATTTTGAATTAAGGTATCTCTGTTAGAATTAGATAAATAATTAGAAATAAGTATTTCACATTTATTGGTATTTGGTTCAAGACCAATATTTTTAAAATTTTGAAAAATATGAGTAAGATCATTAAGAACGTCATCTGCTTTACCTCCCAGTGTACCGTCGTTCAGATACCAGACATTCAGCTTAGATTTTTAATTTGAAATAATAAGTTGAATTCCCTAACTGAAAAGAGCTGGACCTAATGGATCACCCGGCTGAACACCGACAGCAGACTCAATAATACGATTTTGATAAAAGAAGTTTGAATTTTGACTGTAACATTACCAAACGTAATGATATATTTCGGGGGTACTTTTAGCCACTTCTTTCAGCAGGGTTATCCTATCAATAGAGTTAAAATCATTGGAATTAGTTAAGAAAGTACGCACCGAATGTACCGCCACCTCACAGCAAGGCACACAATCTTGCCCCATATAAGTTGGGAATGAAATTGGGATTGACATTACCAGAAAATATAAAATTATATAATTTTTTAATATCATTAAGAAGTACCCTACCGGCGTCACCGGCAGATACACTTACAAGATCTTTGAGATGCTGAGGCGTAGTCCCGTCAATGCCGCCGGCAGAGCCATTCGAAAATGACAATATTGCGTCTAAAGTGTCTTTTTGAACAGTTTGTAACGGTTGCATAGAAGTATTGGGAGGCAGCGGTAAATTCTGGGAAGGATTGACCGAAGGATGTTTCTGACGAAGGCCTTCAAGAGTTTCGACATTACGAGGAGCGAGGATGCCATCTGAGAATAGAATACGGGATGCATTTTTAAGTCGCCGTCCATTACTTTTGGTTCAACTACTTTTTTAAATCAAATTTAGGATAAGGTCGAAAGAAATGAGTATTAATCGGGTAATCCAAATTTTGAAAAGAATTTTCTTTTAGTTGAGACTTAATTGATTTATTTATTGTTTTATTAAAATAAAAATGGGGATACGCGAATGTAAATAATTTTTACCAACTCTTTTCACAATTCGTTAGACAATTTTGAATAGTGAATGATAATGCTTTAGCAAGTTGCATCTCTGGGAATTCTTTTAACCACTGGTACGTTACTATACAAATTGTACAATTGTTCCGAAAAAAAAGAAGAATTTGTGTCATTAGGTATATTACCAGAAGAGTCACGAATTTCTACGGTAGGCTGTGAAGCCGAAATACTTTTATTATGGCATATAGTATAAATCAAAATCTTGAAAATTAAAAGAAAAACCTAGTTCTCGAGATTTGTTTATCGCCTTGAAGCAATGTAATATTAATATTGTGTACGATTTTTAACATTTCATTGCAGAAATATTAAAAATAAATATGATGTGATGGATGCTTCTTCATTATAAAATCTTTTCTGTGTCCGCGACTTGGTTCGCGTGCAATCAGTTATTTTGTTATGATAAGTAATTTTTATTTATTTGTACGTATAATTGCGCACGTAGGTCTAAAAAGAGGTCTTAGTGATTATTATACACTAATCGAGATAAAAATCATTCAGTAAATCTGTTAATCAGAAAAACTAATCAACGAACTAGGCAAACTATATACTTGTGTTTTATGTGGTACATAAACAACCAAATAACCGCAATAACATAATCCACAATTTTTTCTCCGATTTATCTATCCAGCAATTGGTTCCTGAACCACATATAACAGATTGAACTAAATAAGCAAGCTTCAACATCAATTATTGGTACCACGGTATACGGCAAGTTATTGCCGTTTATATTTAAAAACAAACATCAAAGTGCGTCGGGTCACTCAATTGATACTGTTACGATCTTAGGGTTCGTGACGATAAAAACTGCCGATTGAATTACCAAAATTTACACTTTTATTACTGAACACCAATTAAAACTTAAAAGACACTAATAATTAATCACACTGATTCACTTTATTTCGCTCCGAAGCTTCGCTCATATCGCTAATTCAATACTGCTCCGATCGCGGCTTGCAGTGCTTTAAATACACCTTTTCACCGAAACATCCAGAATGTTCCAGCAAATACCGGTCCCGACCGACTACGTTTAGAAAGTTCGAGAGTGGACCATTCTAGAAAGCTTAATTATTCTTCTGTTCGATACTAGATGGCGCTGTTGGTGGAAAAATCAAGATTGGCATTTTCTAGGAAACCCTCCTCGTTCTGTTCCCGGACACTAGATGGCGCTAGTGCCAGGTACCTGACATCAACTTAGGCGCCCAACAATACGAATCTGCAGTTCCCTGTCATAATAAGTGAACTTTGAAAATGCCTTCTTGATACTGTATAATTGATACTGTCAAGTCAGCAGTTTTACCGAAGTAACGACTAAAATGGATCCAAATAAGACGATGGTAACTGGATGCTTTATTTTTCCAAGAACAATTTTAGGGAGAGATATTCAAAAAAAAAGTAATCGATTTTGTTTTCGAATTTATTATTATAATCTACATCAAAACATTCACATGCCACGTACATACATAAATGGCCATAGTACCCTATCTATTAGTTCCCGGCAGTGAAACGATAAGATATAAACGACATTACTAAAATTACCACGAATGAAAATTTTCCATTTAGTTGCGGTATAAGTGAACATACTTATACCGCAACTAAATGGAAAAGTTATTAGTAATTATATATATATATATATATATATATATATATATATATATATATATATATATATATATATATATATATATCATCATCATCATCATCATTACAGCCTTTCACAAGTCCACTGCTGAACATAGGCCTCCCCCAAGTAATGCCACAAAGCACGGTCCTGAGCCACCTGCATCCATCGACTTCCTGCATGTCTTACCAGGTCGTCACTCCATCTAGTGGGGGGTCGCCCTACACTACGCCTACCGGTACGAGGCTGCCACTCGAGAACCTTTCTTCCCCATCGGTTATCGGTTCTTCGAGCTATATGGCCGGCCCATTGCCACTTCAGCTTACTAATCCGTTGGGCTATGTCGGTCACTCTGGTTTTACTGCGGATATCCTCATTTCTGAGTCTATCACGCAGAGAAACTCCGAGCATAGCCCTCTCCATAGCTCGCTGAGCGACCTTAAGCGTCCTCATACGGCCATATATATATATATATATATATATATATATAATATATATATATATATATATATATATATATATATATATATATATATATATATATATATATATTATGTATTACAGCTTGGTTAAGCCGCAGCACGAGAAATGTAATAAAATCTTCCCATAACCGTTTCATTTGAATATTTTGACGATTCCTTTACGAATTGCGCCAGAAAATTTTCATTTATTATAATTAAGAGCAAAGTAACCAACCTAAAAGTGAAAACTTTTTAAACATTTCTTTGTGTATATTTATTTTGGCTAAGGCATGGATTAAATTCCTTCACGGAACGAGTATTTGTGGGTATTATATGCAGTAGTAAGCAATTGCTTATGCTTACGCTTCTCTTATGTCTTAGCACTAATGTTTCAAACAAATTACCTCGTTTCCTTTGGAATCTTACTGATGGTGAATTTAAATATTTATTAATCGACTTCAACATAGATGAGATTCTCAACTTGACCGCACTATGTTCTTTGTATTTTTATTTTATAAAACTGAAGTGACAAACGAGCTTACAGTCCACGTGATAGTAAGTGGCTACTGCAGTCTTTGGACATCTGAAGCTAACTTTGAACATTTAAAAAATGCAAATCCCCTCTACTGTGCTTTGGCGATAATTTTTTTGAGGGAAGTGAAGACGGAATAATACTTTTTTAAGAACATTGATACTTACATCACGGAACGAGGATGCGTCAATCCAGGCCTGGTAATACGACAGTAGTTATCATGTATAGAAACTATATATTGCCTAATGATTTCTTATATTTACGCGAATACTACACATTGATTAAAATTACTTTTACAGATTTCATCGCGTTTAATTCACGGGGCTATGGTCACGGGGGACTGAGGTGACTGACGTCCCGATGTCAATGTTAACCCGGAGTATCTTCAGCGTTTTAATTATTGTTTATGGTCTGCGTGCGAATTAAAAACCAATTAAAATTAAACTCGATAAAATCCGTAAAAGTAGTCTTAATCCATATATATTGCCTAGTAATGGAAAATGAGAATCCAACACTCCATACAGTCTTAAAAAGTTTTAATTTTTGTTTATAATACATAGTTATCGGCCCCAGTTAACACTCAATCTAGTGGTGTTGTAGATAAACGAATAAATCATAAAATCTTTCGTCAGTATTTAATTCTAATAAAACTAGTTACTAAATTACTTTTGTCACAAATTGAATCACTTAAAAAAACATAAATATGTTTTCACGTATAATTTAAGATACATTATTTTACAATTAACAATTTATTTTCAATGTGAAATTAGTGTTTATGAAAAAATCATACTAAATATACCACTATGAAATTCTAAGTGTGCCATTATGAAATTCTGAATCTGCCTTTTTACAACTAATTTCCGAATGAATAGGAAATTTATTTTTTACTTCTGGGACGTACGAAACTTTCTCACTAATTATGTGCAATTTACTGCTAAAGAATGTCAGTTTAATGCCTTTTTTGGCTTGAGATTTTTTTGGTATGATAAACTAAAAGAGTTTATCATAATAATTTTTCATTTATCAGACTATACATCAGAAGACAGCAGCCTTTATTGCCGTTAATAAAATTTCATTTAAATAAAGACGAAAAATGAAATAATGGTAAAACAAACGATCAATAAATTTTTGAGAAAAGGTGAAATATAAAGCGAATTTATTCCGTATTTTGCAATTATGCGAAAAATCAGTAGTCATTAAAACTAACCAAGATGTCAACAACGGATTTTTATTCTTTGAAGCAAGTTATCAGTCTTGCTGCAGGATATTGGTCCCAGGTCTTGCTAGAATCCTAAAAAGTTGCTCTTTTCACATTGTTTTCAATACACGCTCTATGGAGTTAAGGTATGGTAACCGCGCGGGCCGGTCTAAGACCGATACGCCGTGCATCTGAAGCCGCCGAAAGTGCGGACAGGCGTCCATGATCGTGAATATCTTGGCCCATTTATAGTATTTGGGGGTAGACTATTGGTACTAGCACCTGGTTATGATATTTTCCAGCAGTTATGATGTTTATGAACTAAACGAGGTCTTTTCTTACTACAACACGGATTCTTACACAAACTATAATCGTTCCACCTGGGTATGGATTGACTTCCTATGGGTGGTGCTGACGCCATACGCGTAGTCTTCGCGAGTGGGGATGGAAACTGGATCAGGACTAATTTGTAAGCAGGACTACAGAACACTGGTTATCTTACTAGAAAAAAAATGTTCATGAGCCCACTGTAGTCTTAGTCCACTATTTCCTCGGCATAGTGTTGGAGTACGAAGCGTTATACGACCGTTAATGTTAGCTTCATACAGTTTTATTCACATAGTTTAGTTACTCACAACAACTGGTGCTCTGACTGGAGTCTATGAACCAACTGCATGGCCATAGCTATTGTGTTATAAAGTTAAATGCTGACAATTAAAGTCCCTACAGAAAAATATGGAACAAACATTAAAAAAACTTCAACTTTATATGTTATTTTTTCCTATTTTATTTTATTAGGTGTTAGAAATCATAACCGAGTCTGGTTTCTACGGCACGTAATTCCCCTTTCAGAGAAAAATGCTCCCGGCCTTTTTGCTTCACGATATCCATCACTGCTCTGTCCAATTATTAAGAGTTCTAAACTTTTAAAAATAGTCTTACTGTAAAAAGTTATAGCGTGGTATACGGCTCTTAAAAGGCTTTTTTAAAAATGCCAGCAATTTAACCTAGTAAAATTTATATGATCAATTATTTTAATATTAAATATACAACGACAGATTTAGATTTTTAACGATTCATTGGTTGATGATGATGACTGCATGATTCCTAGAATACTCAGATCTATTAGGGTTTCTTTGAACTCAGTCGCATATGTTCTTTGATATCTCCAGGCATGCTATTGTAATAAACAGCTTCACTCAGGAATGCAATCGGCAATCGTCAGTTTTTTTAGCCTACTTTAGACGAACAAGAACGTAACATATGCGTTTACTGTCAAATTTTAGGTATTAAAATCGAATTGATTGTAATTATATCGGCCACCGATATCCATGCTCTTCAAATTTGTATTAAAACAGTGGTAAGATCGTTTTTCTTTTTGTGCCAGAAATGGGTAAATAATTTGTACATCATGATGAATTGCTAACTAGAAAACAAATTTGAAGAACTATTTTCCGTAGTCCGTAGAATATATTCCAGTATTTAAATAGTCAATGTAGATTTGAGTTTCTCAGATGTCGTGAGATAAGTAGCATGATAAACGACTCGTTAAAGATAAGTACTGAATTTTAATAGCAAAAAGCTGGCTAAGTGCGAGTCGACACATAAAGGGTTCCGTACCATCGTAAAAACGTTTCTAGTAGAGCAGCCCCTTTTATTTTTAATCGATTTATTTATTTTCATTATTTGCTGTTATGGTGGCAACAGAAATACATACTTGTTGAAAATTTCAACTGTCTAACTATTACGGGTCAAAAGATAAAGCCCGCTGACTGATAGACGGACGGATGAACGGACGTATATACAGCGGAGGCTTAGTAATAGGATCCCGTAAGTTACTCTTTGGGTACGGAACCCTATAAAATAAGGTTGATCATAAATAATAAACGTAAGTCACATGCTCATGACTGGAAAGATTCGTAATGAACGTTGGTACTATAAGTAAACATAAAAATTTCAAATAACTTTAAGAAACTATTATGTATACAAAAGTGTAAGATTTTTTCTCAATTAACTCAGTCATAGTTTTGAAAATCATTTAAATATAATGACGTGAAATTCTACACAGAGAGTGAAATGGTAACAGCTTTATCGCATATTTTACGTAGTCCAATTTATTTATCCAAAACCATAGTAAACTATTCAGACATTGAAATTTTTAAGTAGGTAGTATAAAAGTAAAATTTAATTATACATAGATAAGATAAGTTAATAAAATTAAGGTATATAATAACCAAAAACAGTTAAAAATAAATTAAGCTATGCTGTTTAAATCAGCCTCTTTTGCAATTATTATAACATTGTGTTATATTTGACTCAGATGTAAGAATAAACTCTGTCTTTTGATTGATGTCCTTGTTTTGGTTAAAGGATTTTTGTGTCCTGAAGTCAAATAGTTTTTACGAATACTGGCTGCTTATTACCTCCAAATCCAGTAATAATATAAAATAGTATAAAGTTTCTATAAAAGTCTAAAATTGCATCTATCTAGTACGGAGCACTGCACTCACAGTTGTGTTAGGGTTTGAAATATAAAGAGAGCTAGTGTAATTCCAAGCCTTACATTTAGAAAACAAAAATTTAACTTGACTGTGACTTTGATTCAATAAATGGTGTAAGTAGCTGCAGGTATTCGTGAAACGAAGAAACGACTAAACTTTTCAACAAAATAGTTTATAATATTTTAACAAAAATTGTTTCTTAAAATACTTAAGAATCTGCCAGCTATCATGTTCGCTCTTATTGACTACGCTCTCCGTTCCCTCTCAATGTCATCATTATCCTTGAGATGAGGAGTCAGAATATATTAGATATTTAAACTTAAACACTCTTTGTTAAATATTACCATTAGGTGAAATAGGTAGTATCTACTATGTCATGTCGTTTACTCCCAGTCTCAAAGACCATGACATGGCTCTTACTTATATTATAAGGCAAACCGTGAGTGTGGGCGTAAGCTTTACAAATCTTCACCAGTCTTCGCAGGCTGCAAACAGATGCACTCGACAACACCATATCATCTGCGTTGCTAATGCTGTTGACGCAGACATTGTCGACAGACGCAGACATCTGACAGCCGTCTTTGATGCTTTTGAGCTCACCTATCAGCCAGTGTCGGTTTAAGCAAGCATGGGGCCCGTAGCAAATTATCTCGTGGGCCCTTGATTTGCTGTAGGTTTTTAAGTATAAAGTGATAAAAAAATCAATACTCAATAAGTTTATTTGCGATCTATGGGTTACAATTTTGTTGTTGTTTAATAGTACAATAGTTTACTGTAGGCCCTGTTAGAATCTGGCAAGTAAAAAAGCCTGACGTGAGATTTTCCTGGTAATTTACAATTATTTTGATAAGAATCTAACAATTTAAAGCTGACGTTACTAACAAATAATTCTAAATGTTTTTAGTACATACTTCAAAGTTTATATTTTTAAGAAAATATATTATATTTTCAGAAATATCTAATGTTATATTTTAGGAATGAAGTACTTACATTATGGATATATTTTATATTTATTTACCTGTTTCTTTTATTACTTTTATACATCTAAAGAGTAACTTATCTAAATTTCGTGTGGTCAAATTTAGAAATAATACAATCCGTATCAATTTCTCTAAACAATAACAATTAGGGAAATAATTCAGGCGTACTTGATACATAGTGTTCCTTGTATTAATTTTTTATACGGTTTAATGCCGAAAATGAACGTTCACCAATGCAGTTATTGATCATGATAGACAATAAATGCGCTAAGTAGTTTCTAAGTTGGGGAAAAATGATTCTAATAAATTATTCATTAAGAATTTATATTGAATTTCTGGAAATTATTCGCCGTCTATGCTGTGTTCCAAACCATTTTGCATTGCATAAGCACTGACCATAATTGGAGTTTCTTTCAAAACCTCTTCAGCTGTAAAGTATTTATATAATAATACGGTTCAAAAATTTCTTTGTTTGTGTGCCTGTTGTGCAGTGCAAGGCACACCTCGACACGTAATTTACGCTGGCGATTATTGAGTTCGCGGGGCACCTATTTGTCAAGCTTTTTTATTTTGCTTTTTTTAACACAAATGTACTTATATTTTTTTATGCCAATTTCGAAAGCTAATGCCAATTCAGCTGTAAATTGAGTTCTTAAAATGTTCCAAAAACACGAGTTACATTTTGGTATACTTTCATGCGTTTATATAAAGCAGATAACAAGTTATCAATAGTGACAACAAACACTTCAATTTCAAACTGTTTACCAGATTTTTTTGTTTCAATAAATCCGTCAAGTGTATTATTAGAACCGCTAAAATGGTCATACTTTGTGTTTCGCTTGCGTTGTCTTGAAGTTTGTTGCTGATATTCATGACAGCCTGTCAGATTTTTTGGCTTTACATTACATATCTTTATTCTGCTTGGACATATCCGTATTCATAAAGGTGTACTAGTAGTAAGGTCTATATTAGACGATTGCAGCGACGCACTAGTACACGTTCACACGTTATACTATTCCAATCCACGTACTTGTCATTATATCCGTTTCATGCATATGATGTATTTCTTGCTTGATGCAATTAATTTGATAAATTTCTCCCATATTGCTTTAGATAAATATAACATGTGTCCTTTTTCTTTATGGGTATTAGTTTGTCGCATGAGTCCGAAAAAATCGCAGGCACAGACAGTAAATCCCACAGTTTGTTCGTGTGAAGTAGAATATTCCGCGTAAATAGCACAGTAGTAGACCGTCAGCCATCGAGATAATGAGGAAATAATTTCGAGTTCTGACGCAGTGTACGTACATCGTACACTGCGTCAGAACTCGATGGTGGAATTCAGCAGCTGAAATTAATAAGCTGATACTGGGTTGCTCTGACCCAGAGATTAGAACAGTATTCCAGATGAGGCCGAATCTGCGCTTTTTAGAGCTGCAAGCGGTAGTCCGGCATTAAATCCCGTTTCGATCTACTGAGCACTCTTAGTGTTTTTGATGCCATTTAAGCTTTCCCTTCCAATTGTTTATGAAACTGTTTATCGAGGGGGAGGTAACGAGGGGAGTGCCATGAAATCGATGAGAAACGACAAAAAGGCTATTTTTTGCGGTAAACGCAAAAACCTGATATTTTGGGGATTAAACTTTAGTCAACCCTAATCCGAGACTTTTTTCAACAAAGACTCGACTTCAGACACAAGCTTGTTCTGACACTCAATGACTTGTTCCCAAGAAATATTAGCAGGTCAGTGTATAAAAATCGCCCGAGCTGTCGTCTAAATAACAATGAATATGACTAGTATGCAACAAACAAATAATTGATTTGCAACAGGGTAGGTAGCACACAGCCTTGTGGACTACGACCATAATACGCTGTAAGAAAACTAGGGACTCTAACCGTCATACTCCGTTGACTGCGGAGCTGTTTAATAAAATTGACGGCTCATTGGACGCAATCCGTTTAAACGCAACTTTCTTGATTTTTGTATATCATATACTATATATATATATATATATATATATATATATATATATATATATATATATATATATATATATATATATATATATATATATATATATATATATAATATTGAGTAAAGTCAAAATTGTCATAATTCTCGATGAAACAAAGTTTTTTAATAGTTCAATTTTATTTTATTTTAATCTTAAATCTATTGCTTACAATATTTTATGTGCAAAATCATAGGCTACAATACAATTTTTTATCACAAAACGCATTAATAATAAAGTTGCAAGAACCCACAACCAACTTACACCGATTTAGAATGTAGTTCGGACCAGATGCGGCATTAATGCATTAGTCAATCAAAATATTTTTTTTTATTTCTTTTTAAAGAAATAAAAAAAATATTTTATTGACTAATAATATAAACTTAATAATATATACTTAAATTCATGAAGAAACATGTGGTATTTTTCCAGGACTAGTTGAACCTCTCTTTTTCCTTACATGATTCAGTCATCTTTAAATAGATCTTGCTAAGTTTTACAAATCTCATAAAGTATTTCATAAGTACTCTTAATGCCGATATCAAAATTTTGGCCGTTAGTGCCATATTTATTGAAAAATTAATTACTTTATTTGAACAAACAATTTTCAACAGCACTTGTAGAGAAATAAAGATTCATTCATTCCATTCAAAGCCATAAAACCATTCAAGGGTCACTCCCGCCGATGTAGAGTCCAAATTAACGTCTTTTGTAAACAATACTCAATGCACTATTACTAAAATAAGCGCCGCGAGGTGTCAACATATTTCCTTTAACATAAATAATATCTACGATATAATAAAATGTAAAATAAATATATCTCTTCCTACATTTTTAAAGAACCCACTTCTTATGCTTCAAAAATATGCCACAGTTAAAGTTCGATTTTGCACTTTTTTGTGCATCATGTACTAGTTCATCAAAACATTTTTTATACGTGGTAGAGCCATGCTGTAGTTATATTAGTAGTAGTACCTGGTTGACCGAGCTTTGCTCGGTATTTTTCGCTCGGCTTTTTTTAATTCGTGTGTTTTGGAAATTATATTTAGATACATATTACATACTGATGAAATACGTATAAATAATATTTTTGATCTTAGCGACATAACAGAAAAAACGGAACTGGTTATTTGAATAAAAATCATGAGTGCAATAATTTTAATTTTAATTTTCGTGTTTTTAAAAAAATACTAAAAAAAGGGCTCGTAAAAAATAGATTTTCTAAAAAAAGAAAGGAACTTGAAAAAAAAATTAAAAAAAGTCGGTCGGTCGGGGCTCGAACCAGGATTTTACGATTCTGTGACCGCGCATTATACCAATTAAGCTATTTATAATCATTAACAATCTGTCAAAATTTACCTTCTTATTCTAACGATATTGTAGCAGTTTTTCATTGCCTAAAAACACGGACAAAAATACATTTTCTAGAAATAAATCCTAGCTAGATCAATTTTTTATCCCCGAAACTCCCTGGATACTAAATTTTATGAAAATCGTTGGAGCCGTTTCCGAGATCCCGATTATATATATATATATATATATATATATATATATATATATATATATATATACAAGAATTGCTCGTTTAATAGTATAGGATAGTTGTAGCACGAATGGGTCGGCTCGACCGGAGAAGGACCACGCTGTCACAGAGTACCAGCGTAAAATATTAGCTTAATGCTGGCTGTGTTTCGTATGGTGAGTATAGAGAACCGGAGACTGGAATTTTAGTCCTCACTGGTGACAACGCATCTGTATTTTGATTTGTAATCGAGGATAGATGAAGATAACTATGGGCCGCAGCAACTACTTACAATCAGGTGGACTGTGTGCTCGTTTGTCACCCTAATGTAACGTATTCGTTCCAACGATGAGAGCCGTGGTGGCTCAGAAGAGCCCCGGTAGGTCTGATGGTTAGCTCTCGCGTTAAATTTTACAGTACGCAGTACGCAAACCGGATGCGATCTCCGCTGGCGTCAATGAAATTGTTAATTGCAATTTTAAGTGCTGATTTACCACGTGCTCAGTGGTGAAGGAAAACAACGTGAGGAATGTGGACTGTCTGAGAAATAGGAAAAAAATATTTTGAAGACATGTAAAGTTCGCCAACACGTATAGGGGTAGCGCAGTGGGCACTTCTTTGCCCTACAACCCTCTCAGAAGTGAGGGAAGGCCCTGCAGTGGGATGTAAATAGGCTGTAACTTAACTAACCGAACTATGTATTTCAACGACGATAGTCTGAAATAATTAGCTGAATAAATTATAGCTAGGAAACAATAAAACTAAATGGATGGATGGATATAAGTATAAAATTGAATAAATATATAACATGGGTACTCTTTTGGTAACGGTGTCTGATCGAGGGCGCTAGATTCTTTACAATTCTAACAATTCAACCGAATTTGAACGTGATCCAGTATGACAAACTTTAGTTCCTTTTTTCGCCACCCGCAAAACAGATTACTAGAATTCACTACCGCGGGCGTCTTAGAAATGGACTGTTGCACCTATTGCGTATTTACATCGAAATTTTGAAAATATTAAATATTTAATAATAATTAATTACTAATGGCTGACTCAAGGGACGGACGAAATTAACGGATAGTATAATTAAAAAATCCTACTAAACTGTGGCGTTTTTACGCTAAACTTTTTTATCCTGTACATATCGACATATGGTAGAATGAGTTAGACATAGTGCGTAGTGCTTTATTTTGACATTAAAAGAGCGGGTACAAAATGTCCAACACTTGGACGCCCGCATTCAACGGAGATATTTTTACGTCCAAGTGTTAGACATCCGTAGTTGGGAAGATAAGAGGGAAACTTTGAAAGAACCGTCAAACCCGATCTAAGGCCTTCCCTATCTCCAAACTAACCACCACAGCCTCCTCCGTGGTCTCGACTGCCTCCGGTCATCAGTTATCGGTGAGTCGTGTATGCAAAGGATCATCAACTGAGTAACCTCGATGGAAAACGTATTGACGGTCACTAATCAACTGATGTCCTTAGAGGTACCTCATGAGCTTTCAGTTAATAATGGATTCCTTTACTTTGGAGAACGAAGAGGTAATAGCAACAGGCCTGTAGTTGGATGGGTCCAAGCGATAATCCTTTTTAGGCATCGTGTTTATTTAGGCTGTATTCCATGAGCCTGAAACGACTTCTATAGAGTAAGAGAACCGGAATAGGCGCGTTAGAACCGATGCTGATTCTATAACAGACTTTAACACAATTCGGGGGATTCCATCAGGCCCATTCAACTTGTGGAGGGTCAAGAGTGCTTTGCGCACCGAGCACTGTGTAAACAACACATCAGGCATGGAGCGCGGGATGGAATGCGGTATAATCCCCACGTCGTCGAGAGTCAAATTGAATGTAAAAAGTCTTAAAAGATCCTAAAAATGTTCTAAAAGCTTCCTCATTTGCGGCATGACCAAGCGAGTCATCCTTCTTGCGCAAAGATGTGTAGTGATGGCCTGAACAAATTACCTGGGGCAGCCTTGCCGAGGGGTAAGAACGCACTAGGTCTTAAAAGAAGGCTAACTAGTTTATCACCAATTCTCTAAATGTGCTCCAACTTTGCCCTAGCTCTTTTGAAGGACTTGGAGGCAGAGTTGTATTTCTTTTTGACTGCGCTAGTGGTAGAAAGTTGGACGCACGGCGTCGTGTCAGCCAAGGCCTTGTAAGACTCATGCTTTTCCAAATTTGCAGGAGCATCCAAACCAATACTAGGATCTGCCAAAGCTAGGCACTACGGATGACGGGATCAAAAGATCCAATCGCAAAGCACCAAATCGTCGACAGACTCAACAACAAATTTTTTGGGATCATCTAGCGAGAAGATAATCCGCGACCCATGGGTAGGATGCAAAAAAAGCTCAAATACTATCCCAATCCGCCGATCTATAGCGGTGGCAGTTTGTGCCTGTAATGAGCAAGTGGTGGACACTGTACTCCAGATTAGTAAATGATCCGAAGAGAAAAGAGGGGTAACGACGGAGACCTGATAGCCGTCCCGATGAGAGGTCAGCAAAAGGTCCAACAGGGAAGGTGTATGATCCTCCACATCTGAATCTGCGTGGGCGAAGTGACTAGTTGTGTCAGACCACATGCCAAGGTACAGCCGTAAACAGATCTTTGATCAGTAATATGAGAACCGATTCATTCGGCGTATTGGGCGATAAACTTGTGCTTTTAATGTGTGAAATTCTGTGTTTCATTTTTGCCCCCAAAATTTTCGGTTACCGAAAGTTATTTGCAACGTTTCACGTTTATCTGATATCAAGTAAATTGAATATACCGTCTTAATAAGTTTTACTTAAAAAGTACGCTTAGGCGATGACGAGATGCTTTGATGCGCGGGGCCCCATTTTGCGCGGGGCTCGTAGCAATTGCTACTTCTGGTACGTGGTTAATCCGGCACAGCTATCAGCTCATTCACATACAGGTTGAAGAGCGTAGGTGTGCTCACACCCCCCTGTCTCACCCCGCACTCCAACCCTTTGATCTACCTTTCTTCCTATCTGACATTATTGACCCGGTTCCCGTACCAATACTTGAAAGTATTTATGAGTTCCTGAGGTAGATGGATCTTCAAGGTTTATTCCACAATAAGTCGTAGGAAACCAGGTCGAAATCCTTTGAGAGGTCTAGGAAATAAGCGTGTAGTAAGTAACAGCGTATCTAAGATACAATTTCGTGCTTTCTCTAGATAATTTCGGTCTAAGCCAAAATTGACTGTCATATGGTTTGATGTATTTATTTAACTGCGAATTAAGCACACACTATCAAATACTTTTGAAAGGATGATATAGGTCTATAGTTGTTTTTGTCTGCGAGATCACTTGTTTTATTCTCCATTATAGGAACCATAATCATACGAATTATGTCAGCGGGCATGTGTCCTAGGCAGAAGTTAAATAATAAAAATATTACCCGAGGTAGGTGCGGGCCAGCAAACTTGATATGTACGATACTGAGCCCATCTTGGCCAGGGGATTTACCTCTACACATATATTTAACTACCAGATCTATTTGTTTAATCGTAATAGTTTTTCTTTTATTCTGTTAATAAGACAGAAGCTCATCAACTACGATATAACAGCTAACACATTTCACTGTTCACCACATTTTAGGCCGTAACACAATTTTGCATTAAATCACACGTGCGTCACGGGTGGATACGCGCGTGAAATGCAAAATCTGGTATAAAAGAAGTGTACATGATTGCTTTTATTTTAACATATTACCTGATTTTCTATTTAAAGCATTAAAGATAAAGTTACAGCCTGTATATGTCCTGCTTATGTCCAGTCAGGTCTCCTTTCATCTTTGAAAGAATTTAGTCCATCGCGGAACTCCAGTGCCTGTTGGTGTAGTCACATATCTTTGAAATATATTTCTTCCTAGGGTATGCAGAAGTGGCGGCTTGGGATTATTTTTAAATTATATAGTGGACTGTATTGATATTCAATATCCCCTGAAACGTTCAGTTACCGCAGTCACAAAATTACACCAAGAAAACAATAAAACTACTCACGGTCTTACTAGCCAGCTTCCCAAGATCAGCAAACGTTGACAGCTCCTGGTGGCTTCTTCTACACGGTAGAATACACTAGTAATTAGATTGTACACGGTACACTCTAGAGTAGTCCTTATTTTTAGTTTTGAAGAGATATTCACTCCACGATAACACAAAGAGATGCAGTCTTCTTACGCTTCCTACCCTCCTTTTTATTCTTTTTTGTCCCCACAGATTATAGCAGCGCGTTATGCGTCACAATGTTGCCACAGGTTATCACCGGCCCTCAGATCGTTGTAGATCATTGTGTCTCGGTATAAAATTTGCGAGTTGCGGTTTATTACTGAACACACACCCTACCGAAATCATCTTGATGGTTTCTCCAAAATATAGGATAAAATTATAACTTAATCTAACTTAATCTCTATCAAGATAACGCTGAGACACAGAATGGTCTCAACGAGAAGGTTATTAATACAAATAAGCTAATTTGCATAAGGGAGAGGACTCAGTTTATTAACTGGTCTCTGTAAAGTACTCTTTTGGGTACGAAGCGTAACACAACGAACAATCCCGTCTGGGCCGGGGTGATGAGCCTCTATTCTACCCAAAGGCCAATTGCATGGCGGTATGTTATCAGTTTTTATCATTACAAGATCACCTATTTTAATGTTACATCTATCCGAATACCACTTTGCTTTCTGTTGCAGCGTATTTAAATATTCACGACTCCATCTACACCAAAACATTTGTGAACATTTTTGAATATATTGCCAACGTAACCATCGATTCATCGTTATGTCTTCTACATTATACTCAGGTACCGCCGTTAACGCTTTTCCTATTAGAATGTGTCCCGCTGTCAGTACGTTAAATTCATCCGGGTTATCAATAGCTGGTAACGGACAGAGCGGCCGCGAATTAAGAATTGCTTCTACTTTACAAAACACTGTGGTGAGTTCTTCGAACGTTAAACCTATTTCTTCGACGGCTCGCGCCAAGAGGTACTTGGCGGATTTAATTCCGGCTTCCCAGAGCCCACCCATATGTGGTGCGCTGGGGGGATTAAATTACCATATAATTTGTCGCTTTGAGCAACCCTCTAATATATTGTTTTTTTGCTCGAACATAAACCTTTGTATTTCGGTTAAATGCTTACTAGCCGCGATAAAATTAGTACCGCAATCTGAGTAAAGAAAAGAGCACACACCTCGTCGCGCTACAAATCTGTCTAAACACGCGAGGAAACACTCTAATGACAGCGACGATAAGACCTCGAGGTGTACAGCTTTTGTCGAGTAACAAATAAATAATGCTAAATATGACCATTCAATCCTAGCGTTTCCTCGTAAACTTTCTGTTGTAAAGAACGGACCACCGAGGTCTACCCCTACATGCTCAAAAACTTTATTAGGTATCAATCGAGCTGCTGGCAAAGGTGCCATCTCAGGCTGCAAGAGCACGGGGTTGTGTTTAAAACAAGTTTTGCATTTGGACAAAACTGACCGGATAATGCGACGGGATGCTAAAATCCAAAAGTTTTGATTAATAATGTTTTGTAAGGTGTAAATATTTTTTATGTAAATATTCAATAAGTAGTAGTGTAAATCTACTATTTTTAGATAATAAACGGAGATGTTTCGCGTTATAAGGTAAAACTGAATAATTTATTCGAACCCCCACCCTGAGGTATCCGTGATCGTCCATAAATGGAGATAATTTTCTCAATGACGGAACGTACTTTGTGCCCTTTGACAAATTATTTATTTCATGTGCAAAGTATGAACTCTGTACAAGTTTAATTAAGACGTCTTGAGCGGTATTCAATTCGTTAGTCGTCAGTATGGATTGCTTAGAGTGACCGGATTTAAATCGAAACCAATATTCGAGCGTACCGTACGTTGCAGTTTATAATAAGAAGACAAATGGGATAAAATTCGGTCAAAGAACTTAGATTCTTCTATTAAATTATTTTCATTAGTGATTAAATTGACGAAACCTAATGAATAATTTGATTTTATTTCGGGTGTATTACTTTCATCTTGGTTGATAAATGTTCTAACTGGCCACTGCGAGTAGTCATCATACAACCAAGATGGGCCCTTTAGCCACTACTCTTTGCACTCCAAGAGCTGTAACGGAGACGCTCCGCGCGAGCAGATGTCTGCCATATTGCACTCACTACTAACGTGACGCCAAAAGTGCGGAGGTAACACTTCGCATACCTGAGTAACACGGTTACTAACAAACGGCTTTAATTTATAAGCGTCTGTCTGAAGCCACACCAATACGATAGTCGAATCGGTTAACCCAGTGATACGATTAATTTTTACACGAGTAAAAATGTCACGGACATATTTAATTAATCTGCTTAACAAAACTGACGCCATCAATTCCAACCTCGGGATAGTTAAGGGTTTGACGGGGGCTACTTTAGATTTTGCTATCACCAAGCGTACTTTAGTCTGACCTCTGTCGTTACGACTGATCACATATACACAACTAGCGTAACCGCGAGAACTTGCATCGCAAAAGGCGACTAGTTCACATTCAGACTGTTCTGGTAACAGCATGTGTCTATCTATCTTAATTTCCGTCAGTCGCGGGAGCTCATCAACGTAATTAAGCAAGCGCTTAGTTATGTCAGTTGGCAGTTGCTCATCCCATCCTATGCCCAGCTTCCATAAATCTTGCATTATTTCTTTCGCGATGAAAATGCACGGTGAAATAAAACCTACTGGGTCGTAAATAGAAGCTAACAATTTCAAAACAGAACGTTTAGTTGTTACTTTGTCGGTCTTATCTACTGCGAAATAAAAACAGTCAGTCAAAGGTAACCACTTCAGACCTAGCACTTTGACTGAATATTCGTTACCATCTTTCAGGAATGTTAGAGGACACTCTCGGTTTTCTAACGGAACGCGTTGTAGGACCTTTACGCTATTATTCGCCCATCTCTTAAGTATAAAGCCGCCGGAATTAAACATCGCTATAAGTTAATGATTTCTTATATTTACGCGAACACTACACATTGAAATAATACTAGTTTTTACGGAATTTATCGCGTATATTTAACTTTTTAATACCCGACGTTTCGAACGCTTTACAGCACTTATGGTCACGGGCGATAAATTCCGTAAAAACTAGTATTATTTCAATCGCTATAAGTTCATCTTGTAACTGAGATATCTGTGACAAGGAACTACAAGAATATAGGATATCATCCATGTACACGCCCTCGCGCACAACCGTAGAAGCGAGCGGATAGTGTTCTCCCTCATCATGGGCTAATTGCAACAGTGTGCGGATAGCTAAAAACGGCGAGCAACTTAAGCCGTAAGTGACAGTCTTTAATTCATAAACGTTGATGGTATCATTAGGCGAATGACGATATAAAATATGTTGATAACATCTATCCGACGGATTCAGTTTGATAAAACGATACATTTTGCATACGTCGTAAATCAAACAATATTTAAACAACCTAAAATTCATAATGATTTCTTAAATTTACGCGAACACTACACATTGAATAAAACTATTATTTACGGATTTTATCGCGTTTAATTACTTTAATTTATTTTTATTATTATCCCGACGTTTCGGGTGCTTTACAGCGCCCATGGTCACGGGGGGGACTGAGATGTTTGACGTCCCAATGTCATAGTTAGTCCGGCTACCTTCAGTTTTTTAATATTAATTTTTGGTCCGATTTACGCAAAACGAGCTTATAGTATCATGAAGTTTTGCAGTGGTATGCTTGGGTTTGGGTTTAATTTTGTTAATTATAGGATCCCAAGCAGATGGTAGCACCCAACCATCTTCTCTATTGAAATTTGGATGTTTTTTAATTTCAATAGCCTCGCGTATCATCCTTGGTAGGAATCGGGGTTCTTTTGCGAGAATTTGTGGTTTATCAAATCTAATGTAATGGTGGGGACGATCTTGAACATGTTCGCAGACTGCAGACTTCCCGGAGCGTCGGTGCTTCACATCAGCTATATGTTCCTTCACGCGGGTTTTTATAGACCTCTTTGTTTGACCTATGTAAGAGAGACCACATTCACAATCTAGCTTGTACACACCTGCATCTTGTAGAGGAATATTACATTTGATGGATGGTAAAAGTTGACTAATCTTCTTCAGCGGCTTGTAGTATGTCTTAATGGACGCTCGCTTCAAGATGTAGCCAATCTTGTCCGTGACTCCTCTAACATATGGTAGTAGAGCAGGCGCGCGCTCGACTGTGGCCGGCTTCACTCGTTCACTGTGACGTAGGCGCGGGACCCGAAGCTTGTTGTCTTGCAATACTTGCTTGACGTGCTGAAGCTCCGCGGCCAGATGTTTTTTGTCACAGATACCTAGTGCTCTCTGAAACAAAGATTTACCCACGGTAGCTAACTGTGAAGGATGATGGTGAGATTCACCATTTAGATATCGGTTGGTATGGGTCTTTTTCCTATACACAGTGTGACCAATAGTGTTATCAGGATTTCGAATGACTAAAACATCTAGGAAAGCTAAAGAATTATTTGCCTCTAACTCCATTGTGAATTGTATTTTAGAGTTTATGGAGTTAAGGTGGTCTAAAAATGCAGTTACTTTGTCATATTTAGACCACCTTAACTCCATAAACTCTAACCCACCCACCATTACATTAGATTTGATAAACCACAAATTCTCGCAAAAGAACCCCGATTCCTACCAAGGATGATACGCGAGGCTATTGAAATTAAAAAACATCCAAATTTCAATAGAGAAGATGGTTGGGTGCGACCATCTGCTTGGGATCCTATAATTAACAAAATTAAACCCAAACCCAAGCATACCACTGCAAAACTTCATGATACTATAAGCTCGTTTTGCGTAAATCGGACCAAAAATTAATATTAAAAAACTGAAGGTAGCCGGACTAACTATGACATTGGGACGTCAAACATCTCAGTCCCCCCCGTGACCATGGGCGCTGTAAAGCACCCGAAACGTCGGGATAATAATAAAAATAAATTAAAGTAATTAAACGCGATAAAATCCGTAAATAATAGTTTTATTCAAAACCTAAAATTCAATATTATAGCCCCAATATCTCGATACAGATTAGGCTCGGTTAGTAGAATATCATTAAGCGAAACATTCGTGAACGTTTTTGCCGAGGCATCGAACACCACTCGCAAAGGAGTGGTGGAACTACTGGGCTTAAGTATACTATGATGTTGTATCACATATTTACTCGGAGTGTCACCCGTATAAAGCTCCATATGTCCTAGATGTTCATATTCGCACATAAACTCTGAATAGGCTTGTTGTAATAAAGGTAAACGATTCAACTTGCGCTCTGTGAACAAGAGTCGTCGCTCGGCTGCCGCCCTTGAAGCGCCCAACGGAGGCGGGTCCGGTATGAATGGTAACGGCACTGAATAGCTACCGTCCTCATTGCGGCTAGAACGAGCCATGAAAATATCTTCTGCTAATTGTTCCAAAGGATTTATCGAAGGCTTGCTGGGCAATTCTTCGACTTCCCAAAACTTACGCAACGTTTGATCTAAAGACTCTTGTTCATCAAACGAGACTGATAAATTATAATTTCTTAAATTGTCCTTTTCATTGCAATAAAGTTTACCACTTACAACAAACCCGAAAGCGGTATCGATCACGCTTGGTATATCCGATGAAATAATATAAGGTTTATCATAAATAAGTTCCGAAACTATATCATTGCCCAACAATATATCAATACGTGAGCGCTTATAAAACATCGGATCAGCTAAATTAAAATTCTTATATTTATTAATAACGTCCGAGGGGAGTCGAACGTTAGGCATATCGGCAGATACCTTAGTCACTATGACCATGTTCACTCTAAAACTAGGCAAGTCAGTGTGTAGGGACCTTAATGTGCATGAAATCATTACATGATTTTTAACTGCCTCTCCACCAAGGCCATAAATGTTAAACGAACATTTTTTCCGAGGTAAGCCCAAACGTTGAGCGCACTCAGTTGTAATAAATGAGCTCTGAGCTCCAGAGTCAATAACTGCACGGCAGTATTGATACTGACCGCTACTATCAATTGCTAATACACGCGCCGTTCCCAATATGACACCGTAGTTCGAGTGAACGTCGTTGTATGGCGTATCTATCGTATAATGCTCCGAGTCGCTCGTAGTCTGAGAAGAAACGAGTGCTTGTTGCACTTGCGAGTCAGCGCTCAATAAACTGGTAGATGACAAAACCGCGTCGCGCACAGGCTCCCTATGCAATAGATAATGATGTAATGACGCACATACACCACAAGATATCTCACTTTTACAAGTCGAAGTATCATGATTTCCTTTTAGGCAATTATGATACAATTTTAAAGTATTGACACGGTCAATCCTTTTATCTACGGTCAATTTACGAAATTGATCGCACCTGTAAATCATATGATTTTTATTCAGTGGCGAAGTGGCGCTCGAGCCTTTCGTACGTGTATCGTTGCGCGCACGGTTATTATCGGCTTAGGAATTTTTTATCTGCGTTTACGACTTGGCCAAGCGGGGCCGGCCGTTCAGTTGAACAATAATGGAGGCTGATCTTCTTTCTACTGAGTCAGTGGGGGAAGGACCAATACTAGAGGAAATGTCTGATCTTTTGGAAGAGCATATAAACTACGAATTTAGCCAAATATTGGGCAAAAGAGGTAGGAATACTTCGCCTTCGGACCTTCAAATCGAACAAAAAAAGCTAGAGGATGTGAGCAAGAAGGAGACTGGGAAGAAGTGAAAAGCAGAAAAGAGAAATCTAAAGAAATAAGAGGTAGTATTGAAATATGTATAACGTCTAAAGAGAAGTTCCCGAAACAGTTTGCCTTTATAATATATTTTTTACACAAAGCTTTGCTCCATACCAATGGCGACATGTTCGCATTATACCTATACCTAAGTCGGGTAGGAACACTAGTTGTACTTCATCTCTTGGACCTATTTCTCTTATTTCGTGCTTATGTAAAGTATTTCATGCCATTATCAATAACCGTATAGAGTTGTATATTGAAAACAAAAAACTACTTTCTGAGGAAACTAAGTGATTCAGAAAATCCATTTCCTGTCACGATAATTTAACCGAATTTGTTACAAGCATTCAAATAGGTTTTACAAAAAATCTTTTTACAGTAGCATGCTTTTTAGACCTAGAAAACGCATATAATAATGTAGACATAAATTATCTTTTATCGACGCTCGATCATCTTAATGTTGGCGCAAAATTTTGCAACTATCTCTGGACTTATTTAAGTCAAAGATTTTTAAAAATTGAAGGGATAGATTATAAAATAACTAGAAGTACAGGTCGCGGTCTAGCACAAGGAGATCCACTTTCTCCGCTATTGTTTAACATAGCTACAATAGATATATGTAAGTCTATAATTTCCAAAACACATTTTTTTTATAGAATAGGTTGACAAACGAGCACATAGTCCACCTGATGGTAAGTGGTTGCTGCGGCCTATAGACATCTACATCTATCTTCCATTGCAAATCAAAATGCAGATGCGTTGTCACCCATGAGGACTGAGATAGAATGCCTCATTTCCAGTAAAAAGGGTCTCCGGTTCTCTACACTCACCATACGAAATACAGCAGCATTAAGCTACTATTTCACGCTGGTATTCTGTGAGAGCGTGGTCCTTCCCCGGTCGAGTCGACCCATTCGTGCTACAACTATACTACTGATATAACTGCAGCATGGCTCTACCACGTAAAATCTTAATATCTCCCAGTATGCTGATGATTATGTCATATTTATAACTTCTAAAAACTTGAAAGAGGCGGAAAATCAACTACAATTGATATTAGATAATTTAAATGATTTATTTTTAACTATAAGTTTGGATATCTCACCGTTAAAAAGTAAAATATGCACCTTTTCAAGAGGGCGTCGACAACGTAACATTAGTCTAAAAATTAAAGATGTTGCTTTGGAAGTAGTAGATAGCGTAAAATACCGTGGAATGTGGCTGGATCGATCACTGCGGTGCAATAAACATATAAAGGAAACATCTGAAAAAGTATTAAAATCTTTAAATGTATTTAAAGTTTTATCAGGTTCGGGCTGGGGTGTCCACCCTAAACATTTACCGAACCTCTATATTAGTATTATAAGAAGTCGGTTAGATTATGCGAGCTTTTTGTAAGATAACAGTAGTAAGACTAATTTATTTAAGTTAGAAAAGATTCAAAATCAGTCAATGAGAACTATTGGAGGTTATATAAAAAGCACCCCTATTCACGTAATAGAAAGCGATCTCAGCTTATGCCCATTACATTTAAGAAGACGCTACCTTGCAGGCAAATTCTGGTTAAAAAATAAATCCGTGTTAAATAACTCTTCGATTAATCTTATCTCTAACCTATCCGATACCATTCAAAACAGGTATTGGAATAAGAGAATAAGAAAAAACCATTATTAACAATAATCTATGACAACTTCAAATCACTTTTTATATACTCAAGCTCACAGTTAGATATGTTTTCTCTGGATCAGTGGATCACTAGCTTAAACCTTTCAGATATTTTAAGACCAAATATAGACGGAATTCTAAACCCTAAACATCAGTACCATGTATTGACCATAAAAAACATGTGTATTAATCACCTAAAGGAACATTACCCGAATTATCTGAAGATATTTACAGATGGTTCGAAAGATACTTTCGGAAACGGGGCTTTATTTTACGATATATTAAATGATATGGCAATAAAGTTAAAAATTAATACTAATATTTCTATTATGGAAGTTGAACTTGTAGCGATCTATGAAGCTTTATCCTATATACAATCATGCAACTATAACAATGTGGTTATTTTCACAGATTCGAGGAGTGCGCATCAAAACCTTGCTCGGTGTACTTTGGTTTTTCGAGGCTTACCATATACGATTTTGAGCATATGCGATTTTGAAGTTTCTAGTTAAGTTGCAGGCTGACTCCATAGTAGTACATTTACAATGGATACCTTCGCACATTGGCTTAGAGGGTAATGAAAAAGCTGATATTTTGGCCAAACAAGCTATTTCGGAAGGCACTGATATTAATATTACCCCTTCATTTCAAAACTATATACCGTTATTAAAAAAAATGTTATGACCTTTGGAAGGAATACTTTGACATAAGAGCAAAAGAGAAGGGTATATGGTACTGTACGATCCAGCCGTACCCAATGCGCTCAACCTGGATAGATAACCGAATATTGTGTAGACGCGACACTGTAATAGCATTAAGACTCAGATCTGGGCACATTCCATGCAATAAATTTTCATACTTGAAGGAAAAAAAACTAACTCACCAAACTGTTCAACTTGCAACATTATCGATGATGTTTATCACATATTGATAGAATGTGTCCAGAACCCTGAAGAAAGAAAAAATACATTTATCATTGATTGGCAGTATTAATATTATTTTATCAGACCCGTTATCAGAAGATGCCAAAAAACTTTATGTGTCAGTAAATAAGAGATTAAGAAATTAATAAGTTTATATAGTTGTTAGTATTTATCCTATTTAAGAATTGTCTTGTACCAGGGCGTCATAATCGCTTCAGCGACAAAGCCCTTTTTTTTAAGAATAAAAAAAATGTGATTTTGATTGCAATGCGCGCAAATCAATTTATTTTTATTTTTATTATAATTCCACACATAAGTATTTAAAACTGTTTTTGATATACTTTTATTGTAGTTATTACCGTTGCTTTTGTAATTGTTACCTGTAGGCTTATTTCTTGATTGTAATGAAATCGCACTTGTATTAGATGAATGTTCGAGTACTTTCACTTGTTTATTTACAAAACTAATTAATTCCGAAAACGACGGAAGTGAGTTTTGATCCCGATTTTCTTCAAAAAACCTCCTAGTATGCGCATCCAACCAACGTAAGGCTAAATGACAAAATAAATAGTCATGCAAATTTTTTAATTTTAACGCCTCGATGGCTTTCAAAGAGTGATCGAATGTTTCAATAAATAAGGTAAGATTTGCGGTAGTATCCTTATTTAACGGCGTAAAGTTTATCATTTTGTCGATGTACCTACCCACGAGTATTCGATCATCTTGATATTTATTACATAAACTTTGCCATACGAGAATATAATTAGCGGATGTTATAGGCAGTTTTTTAACAATGTTTAACACCGAACCTTTAACACATGAGAGTAAATAGTGAAACTTGTCTATTTCGTGGAAATCTCGATTATGAACAAGTGATACAAATGTATCGTAGAATGTGAACCACTTCTCAAAATCGCCATCGAATTCGAATAATCGCAATTTAGGTAATGACGGCCTTACATCAGTCATATCTTTCCCACTGATGGGTGCCTGATCACTCGGTTTTAATCGTAAATATTGCAATCTACATGCCTTGTAAAGTTCATCAAATGTATTTTTAATTCACGGGTTGACAATCTTGTCTCCGGTTTTAATGATATATCTATTTCAATAATATTTAACACTGTTTCTTCAAACTTAGAGCGGACACTTTCTTATTTGGAATAATCCGCTAAGAAATTCTGGATTTGTGTGGAATCATTTATTTGGGATTTCACAAGATCGAAAACCTTTTGTAATTTAGCATATAGGTATTCCTTTTTAAAAATAAGTGTTTGCCTTTTTATCTGTAATTTGTCCGAAATTATGAATAAAAAACAACAAGGTGAATTTAGATACTTTATAAACATACCGCAAGCAATGAAAATTTAGGTAGAAAAGGCGAATTAAATAAGTGTAAAAAAAATAAAATAAAATAAAAAACGCTTAACTCAAGTATATGACGTCCACGGGACGCTAATTAAGAGTAGAAATTTTATATATGAAAATCACTAATTAAAATAAATGCGGCTCGAAGGCCAGAAATGTGGCGGCTTGGGATTATTTTTAAATTATATAGTGGACTGTATTGATATTCAATATCCCCTGAAACGTTCAGTTACCGCAGTCACAAAATTACACCAAGAAAACAATAAAACTACTCACGGTCTTACTAGCCAGCTTCCCAAGATTGGCAAACGTTGACAGCTCCTGGTGGCTTCTTCTACAAGGTAGAATACACTAGTAATTAGATTGTACACGGTACACTCTAGAGTAGTCCTTATTTATAGTTTTGAAGAGATATTCACTCCACTATAACACAGAGATGTAGTCTTCTTACGCTTCCTACCCTCCTTTTTATTCTTTTTTTGTCCCCACAGATTATAGCAACGCGTTATGCGTCACAATGTTGCCACAGGTTATCACCGGCCCTCAGATCGTTGTAGATCATTGTGTCTCGGTATAAAATTTGCGAGTTGCGGTTTATTACTGAACAGCAGGTTTCCAGTGTTTTCTTTTTCTTTAGGTACCGCTGTGTACTAGGTAAATTGGCAATTTTGATTACACTAAACAGTTATATTGCTGCCGGCGAGGATTAAAGCCGGGTTGCCCGAATACTGTGTAGTTTACGACGATCGGTTAGCCTATGATCCATATCGGCTCACTTAGCTTCTGAACCACCACTGTTTATTCGTCACGGTTCACGTCATTCACCACGTAAAGCATGATGCTGTTATTCACGCTGTAATTCTAAGTGTGATCCTTTCCCCGGTCTACCTAACGCATTCGTGCTACAGCCATAAAACAGCTGCAGTATTGCTTAACCTTGTATTTTTTTATATAGTACATTGATAATATAACACAAAGCGAACTTACAGTCCGCCTAATGATAAATGGCTACTGCATTCCATGGGTTCATCTCATAGCCTGTAATTTCACTGGCTCTCTATTATCTTCAGACCGGAACACAGCAGTAAATACTGCTACTTGGCGGTATAAATAGATAAGACAGTGGTACTCCACCCAGACGGACTCCTGAGCAGTAAATTATTTCTTACTAATAAATGTATATAATACGCCTGATAAAGACTTCAACTGAATCCTTATTATTATTTCGTATTTAATGTCCTTAACAATTTGGCTACTGTCGCTTAAATGTCGCAACTGGTTTATTTTAAAAATTTGATCGTTTAAGAGACATGATTCGATATCATTGGTATGGTATAATATATCTGTTTATTTTCTCCACTTAAAACATCTGTTGTAAGATACCGCTGCAACATTTACACCACTGACGCAGTCAGGAATACGGGTCCACGTGCAACAGAATCCACTTATTATCAGGTGGGCTGTGTGCTCTTTGTCATCCTTAGTCTATAAAAAAAATTATCGAATGTTTTTAACACTTCAAGAAACCAATTTTAAATAACAAAACATATGAGTAAATAACAGTAAGTAATATGCTATGGAAAGCTAAACATTCTGTTTAATCTGATCTAATCTTTTCTTAGAATTTTGTTATCTTAGACAATATTTTTGTAGTTAATAAAGAGCTGGAACTCCTGAGAACAGACTTATTTTTTAGCTTACCAGCAGAACTCACGAACTGCTTTGTTTATGTTTGTAACTTTAAAAAAAATGGGGCGTTTTATATAATATTTATTTATATGTATCCTATACCTAATTTCAGTCATGGCGGCAACAGAGACTAGTCGTTTGCGCAGAAAATATTATAGTCCATTAATGTATGTGTAATCTATTCCTTCACTTTCATAGACCGGTATGCTGCAATAGAAAGAACAGATGCAGGAATCATTGCAAATTTCCTAACCCCGTGCTTCTACTGGAAATTGATTTGTAGAAAAACTCAATAACAGGTTTAGGTCTCAGTCAAAATTCGAACTCGCAATAACATTATCTTGCAAATGACCAATTTTTCTTAGATGGGCCAATTATTATGAAATATTTTTATGGGCCCCTTACATATATATATTTCACAAGGAAAAACAAACGGTTTGTGGGCCATAAAAATAATCGTTCCGTGCGGGATTCGAACCATCTCAGCGCTGCAATCCATTGTTAAGCCACTGCGTCAAGGAGCTGTAATTTTATTTTATTTTAAACGAAAGAATATGAACAAATTCCTTCTGATTATTATGACTTATGGTAAGTTACTTATCTACTGTTATTGCACTAACCTCTAGGATGTATCTTCTTTATTTTTCAATACCATACACTGCACGACAGACGCATTTTCTAAAACACGCTACTGTTCATCTAGCTAGGCAAGCCTTTATAATACGCTTCTTTTCCTCCGTACTCTGTAGATCTGCATAGATAACACCATCTAACCCATTTTTACTCCCAAAGCATTTTACGCTCAGTATAACAAGCTATAAGGCTCTTTTTTCATTGTGACAATGCAATCTTTTCATCTATTTACCTTCCATATTTGAAATTGATTGCAGATATCTACTGCCTGGAGGATCGATTTATCATTACGTGAAAAAGTACCTCGTTTGTAATTTCATGTTATTAAAAAGTCTAACTTACACTCAGGCGTAATATATTATATGTTGTCACAATATTTACAACGGTAAAAACAACAAGAAGAATAAATAAATTAGGCCTGGGAAAGTTTAATACAAATAGTTTTTACCTGGTAAACATTTGTTGTATGCCTTTTACTAATATATAACACAACTAATACTAACATTTGATAAATCAGAAGGGTTTGCCGCAGGGGCTAAGTTTTGGGATCGTGTTTTCTCAAATCCCTTGCGGAGGGAGTCCGGTCAAAGAGCATCCGTTATATAAGTACACTTTCAATAAATAATGGTTTTAATATTGTCTATTTCATATATAAAGCATTAGCACGTCCTACTGCTACGCACTGACTTTCTAAAAAACAAGAGAAACATTCTCAGAAAAACATGTAACAACAATTCCCTCAGGAGGTTTATCATGTCGTCCATGATAGTTCATGATCATGGACTGCTCCTCTTCTCAGCTTCGATCTGATAGTCATGCCATCAAGCACTCTACTAAGGTCGGTTTCAGACGCGGTGCAAGAGGGGGGTGCAGTGGAGGTAAAGAGGGCGGCATTGGAGGGAGGGGGGTTCGTGTTAGTGGCATCTTAGTGGATTTGTATTAGCGAATAATAAGCATGCAGGAGGTTAGAAATTGAGTTTCGGTCCACAGAGCACAGAAGATTCTTTTTTGTGTAGTTTTTTTTTATTTAAGCACTCGCCGCCAGACACTCAAATATTAGGGCCGTATGTGTTATACGTAGTAGGAGATGAATGTTAATTTTTTAAATATTAAGTTTTAGAGAGATGATTGATGATGTTGTTGAGTTTACAATATTCAGGAGAGAGTAGTCCAACACTGTGCACTATTTTAGTCAGGCTAAGATATCAAAGTATCAGGCACGCATAAACTCAGCAGATTTCATGTACACAATCTTATCTTTTTGGTCTTGAGTCTGCGGTATTCGTTCAATGTCTTTCAGAGATACCAGGGCAACATAGCCGCAGCAGAGATTGTTCCGTAGCGGAGTATTTAGTGTCGACTCGTAGCACCGTTCGTAGCGTGCTACGACAAACGACCGTTTCTATGGAATAGTGAGCGAGACTTGAGGCACTGCTATGGCTGTTAACTCTGCAAAATAACCCCCTATTTGTTTATGCATTCCTATTTTTACAGCACGGATTTATTGGTCTCATTTTAATTTAATGTCGAAAAATTTTCTATACGAGTTATAGAGCCATTGCTGCGGTTACATTTGTAGTATAGCTGTAGCACGAATGGGTCGGCTCGACCTGGGAATGACCACCCCCTCACAGAATACCAGCGTAAAATAGTAGCAGATTGCTACTGTTTCGTACGGTAAGTGTAGAGAACCTGATACCCTTTATACTGGAAGCGAGGCATTCCATCTTAGTCCTCATGTGTGACAACGCATCTGCATTTTGATTCGTAATCGAGGATAAATGTAGGTGTCTATGGGCCACAGCAACCACTTACCATCAGGTCAACTGCGTGCTCGTTTGTCACCCTATCGTTTAAAAGAAAAACAATAGCAGAACCAATATACGAGCACTCCATGAGCGGTCCTAGAGGGAAAAGGATTATGAAGTAGTTATTCCGCCTTGATGCTTCATTGCATGTAGTCTTTAAATATTCTGGGTAAGTATCACCCTACAACAAAGCGAAGACAACTTTGTTTAAAATTCGCTACAGATGTTCATGGACCACAGTGGCCACTTACTTTCAGGCGGACCGAAAGTTTGTTTTGTCACTTGTTTTAATAAAACCGCATAATAAATAAATCTGCAAAATATTTGTTTCCTTTTATTATGAATTGCTGGGAGAGCCTCTTGCTTAGGGCAGCATAGCTGCTCATTTCTTAGTTCTTGGAGTTATTTGGTCTCTTAGTTAATTTTAGTTGATCGTAAAATGTCTTTAAATATTCCAATATACTTGTATACATTTCACTAGCATTAGTTATCCTTCTAGAAAATTTAATGCAACTCCCCACCACGGGTTTAGTATCTTATCTTGGTATCACAAGTTCTTATTAAAAGTATAAGAACTATCTGTGAACATGTTCCTTTTTCAATAGTTTCTAATTAAAATATGAAGGCAGAACTCTAGTGTGAGATGCTACATCCGTATACACTTTGGCAGATTCTCATCTCAGTTATCAGAATCTCTCTATCAAGATGTCTAAGTACTCAATAAAATTTAAAGCCAACGCGGATTCATAGGCGACTGAATTTAGTTCGGGCACCTGCAAATTTGAATCTTTGAGAGATGTTTACATTTTTTCTTTAGAGCGTACTAAAAACCATTACATTTCTTTACATTCTTTGTTCTTGTACAAATATCACGAGATTTCTTACATGTATATCTCTGAGAGATGACTCTATTTTAATGTCACTTGCTAAATATCTCTGTGGTGGTCAAATCTCTGTCGGGTTCACGTGCGGTGTGGTTCCTAAAGGAACTGCATCTGCGATTTTTCATGCAACTGATGATAACACATTTTAGTATAAAAAATATTTAATGTATGTATATGTATATAATATAAAAAAACGTTAAGACAACGTAAAATAATTAAAATATTATTGTTTGTATACGTGTCAAGTAAAATACTTAGCTTGGTTTTATTATTTCTAATTTAGACGAGTTTCATTATTTCATTACAGTCCCTCTCAAGTCCACTGCTGAACATAGCCCTTCCACACATTTGCTTCACTTGGCAGTCATGATATAATATGGAGTAGTGGACTTTCTAACACAAATACTGTATGGCTTATATTTTTATACATGTATTACATAATTATCAAAATCACGATGACTAAAGTAATAATCCAAATAGGTAACAATTAAGGTATTTATAGCTGCTTCTTTTTTATATAAGGAAAATAAATTGAAAAGAATTTTCCACTCTATTTAAACGAAGCTAAAGCGAAGATACGACTCAAATTGAGCACAAACCTCAAAGGTCACAGGTCCACATCCTGTGGCGCCGCTTCTGGAAGAAAGAGTTCATCATAAAGAGTCCCTCTTTTTCCATGAAGTCGGCCAGCTGCTGGCTCCTTGGGTTTCGTTGCCCTATCCCGAGGGGCGATATGGCGAGCGGGTCGGCAACCGCAGTTTTTTTGTTGTACAGTTGCTGTTATCAGGAAGATGCTGCTGCCGATCTCCTGTCTGTTTTCCTCTGACGCCTTTTACGACATCCATAGGAAGATATGGTGAAGTGGATATTCTTAACCACCACTACGCGGCAAGACTTACTTATGCTTCACGTATTCGTACTTTCACATAAGAAGGATGTGTTTATAGGTTCTATCACGGTTCCTGAACCACTTTATCTAAATCGCACTTGTCACTATAGATGTTCTGGTTTTAGAAACATGTTCAATATTTTTTTTTATATTTTTTGCAAATTTTCATCTCAGACACCTCGTTAAAAAGCTAGATGTCATCATAGGTGGGTAAACTATGTATAAGTCGCAAATATGTGATTCTGAAAAATGACACTAAATATGTGCCACTTGCTGTAGAGACTATCGACCCGTAAGGTACCTTGGGCAGATAAGTTTTTTAAAGAACTGTATTTTCATTAGTCGTCCTGGCTGGGGATTAGACGGCTGGTTTTGTTTTCGCCCAAAAATAATTATAGCCGAAAGGATATAGCCTATTATCAATCAAACGCAGCCAGAGTTATTGACACCATACCGTGAGGGGAATGAATTAGGCCGTTTGATTATTTTCGATTTTAATTCCTTATTTTGAAATAAATATTGTACGATTATGTTACTGTTTCATGTTGATAAATTATTTTAATATTAATATAATTAAAAAACTTTCCTCAGAAAACACACATTATTTTGTTTTTAAATAAATGCAAAGTACAAAACGATAACAGACTAATGATAATGCATTGCGACTTCGGGAAAATTTACATCGTAGTAGATCTTACGTCTTTTCCGGTTATTAATGGCTTACTTCCCTCATAAATATCTAGGGGTACAGGATATATATAATAAATCCTATATATATATATATATATATATATATATATATATATATATATATATATATATATATATCATAAATATCTAGGGGTACAGGATATATATATATATATATATATATATATATATATATATATATATATATATATATATATATATGTATATATATATATATATATATATATATATATATATATTCGTTATTTTATTTTTCATATCCACTCTTAATAATATATTATTGTGATTGAGATTTAAAATACAGAGATTTACGAAACAAATTTTAAGGTTTAAACTAAAAGATTAACCGATTATATATTAATTTATATTTATTCACGTGTTAGAGCTCAGCGCTATTATGGCTGCAGTACGAATGGCGTGGCTCGACCGAGGAAGGATATCCTCCTACTGAATATTAGCTTTATATTACTTTATTTCGTATGGTGAATATGGACACTCGAATACCCTTTTTACTGGAAACAAGTCATTCTATCATAGTTCTAAGGAATGATAATTCATATGCATTTTAATTCTTAATCGGGGATATATGTAGATATCTATGGGCCACAGCATCTACTTACCACTTGTCATCCTTATTCTAAAAAAACTGAGAAAAATTCTAAAAAAAACTGATGTTTTAATGAGCTTTGTTTGAGCGCAGAGAGGTTTGAGAGCGAAGCATAGTCATGGGTCAACTGGAAACCCTTTTAACTGGTAATGAGGACATCAACGTAGTCCTCAGGGGTGACAACTCATTTGTTTTTTGATTACTAAATAATGATAAATTAAGGTGTATATTGTTATACACACATATACAATATTTGACCACAGTGTTTGACATTGGACTAAGAATAATAACATACATATGCTTGTACTTACTCCGAAACATTGACATTATGAAGGATAACAATGTACGTTTTATTCAATTTAATTTAATGTATATTTAACACATAGTATACATAGAGTTTAAAAATCAAATTAATGACGAATAAAACAGCTGTCTGCCAATGAACGAGAAGTCGATAGCATATTATTATGACCAAGGTTGATTAGGCGTAATCTTGTCTTTCCAGGCCATAAATGGGGAAAGAAAACTGCTCTGAAAATAACTGAAAACAAGCTTTTAGTGATTCTCAAGGCTTTTTGTACATAATAAGGAAAATTTATTTTCAAAAACAAGCAAAAGTTTATTGACATGTGCCATCTTCCTACTCTGACATAATATGGCACAAATACTTAGTTTTTTACTGAGAACTAAAAGTCAAGGCTAAGTATTTATCAGCGATGTATGAAATGTATTACCCCGAAAATTAAATTAGCAGATCACGTTCGAATTTCTATTACATACTACACCGTGTGGTTTTACATAAATTTTTGTATTGTACGACATATATTAAGTTTGTATCAAACATTATGGATCAAGTATAAGCTCTTGGGTAGTCACATGTTATTATGAATTCTCACATTTATAACGAGATAGGTGTATCAGATTTTATGCCAAATGGAAGTATATAGTTTCAACCTACCTCTTTGAAGGACAGGCGCGAGAGTTTGTGTATAAAATCTTAGCCTAATTTTATAAAACTTAATCACTGGGATGATGTTAGATATACAACGTATAGCTAATATAAAAAACTAGTATTTAAAAACATAAAAGGAGACAATGAGTTCTAACGAGTGTACGGTACTAAAATAGCAATTGAATAGAGCAAGAAAGAATAATAATGTACGTTAACATGTAGAAATATGAGTATTTTCATTTTACCCGCAAATTGTTGCGAAGCGTGCGAGGAGCTAATTAAAATTCGCGTTTCAACGACAGAGTTAACGAGGGTAAAAGTTGATACCTTTTAATGAATTTCTCACATATACTCGCAGTGTCACTCATGTAATGAATTTGCCACATGTATTTGAATAATCTTATGTGTATGTGTATATGTCTGTTCAGTATTGCAGCAGTTGTAATTATTACCGTTTATTATATCAGCCAAATTATTACCGGTATAGATGTTACCGTTTTATCATCGTCACCATCATATCACAACCAAATGCAAATTCTCTGCTGACCATATGCCTCCCCCAAGGGATGTCACAAAGTAAGATCCTGAGCCATCACTATTCATCGAATTCCTGCATGTCTTACCAGGTCGTCAATGTATATAGTAAAAAATTTTTACACACTTTTTATTATCTAAGTGAAATTAGTGCAATCTTAGAGGACAGTCATAATAGTTTCATTAGTTACCAGTTTTAATAATAATAATGTTTATTTCAGATATACATATCCAAAACATTTTTGTTAGTAATTTACATAAAAAATGATAGTTAAAAAACAATAATAAAATAAGAATTAAATAAATTATATCTACAGAAAGAGAGCAATCATTTTAGGAATTTGAATGTCCCACCTACATGCATTAAGATCCAATGCCTCTGAATGGGACTGTCAAGCATATCTTGAAATATCCTCAAGATACCATTTTGAACTCTTCCATAGTCTATATAACAGTTCGCTTTCTTAGGATGCCAAAATCATCGACACCTGTTTCAGCAAACATGATTAAAGCACTGCAGCGTCTAGGAAGGCCTGGCCCATCCTGAAGGCATTATTATATTGAATTCGAAGCGCATTGTGGGTCCTCTGCATGTAGTCACACCAAAGGCTGCAGGTGTAAAATGTTTGACAGTACGCCTTGAAGAGCGTTAATTTTATATCATTTGTACATTTAGCAAACCTGCGGGCAAGCATATTGCATAGAACCGCCAGTACGCGTCGCTCTCTCTCTATATCATTGTTGTCTGTCAGATATTCGTTAACAATGTGTCCCAAATATTTAAATTGACAAACTCTACTTAATAGCACACCAAGGAGATTTATTGGCGGCATAATCAACGGTTTCTTACTGTTAACACGAAACACCAATCAACACAAAACAACTCACTTTTCTTGGTGTTATAGATGAGCCCGTGTTCAGCAGCGTATGTTTCACACACAGTTAACAGTCTACGCAACGCATTCACCGATTAGAGCACTGTTGGGACTGCCTAACCTTTGTTGCGCATCGGGAATATTCGCAGCAAATAACACGCATGGCTTCTATGCGATTATAAATAAGCATCATCGATGTTGTTTTTACGAGGTAGCACTAACAGTTTCCTGGAAGCTGTTATTTAGACATTAGACATCGTATGTTATGTGAATACTGGATGAAGACAGTTCTTCCAGCGATTCATTAATATTAGCCTTAGTTTACTAGATTTTATAGTTTTTTACTAACTCGTATGTATAATATTTCTGAAATAAAAAAATGTTATTATTATTTTTTAGTGGAAAACTACCCTACGTTTCACTTTAGTGCGGATATACCCATTACGAAGTCTAATACACACAGAAATTCCGAGCATAGGGCTTTCCATATTTTATTATATTTATTATTTATTTTTATATTCCATATTTTATTATTTTATTTAAAAGTATTATATATATATATATTTAAAAGTTATGCTTTTGTTGAGCAGAAGCAGGAGTAAAGGACCACATCTTATATTCATATGTACCGGCAATACATATTAAACTGTTTATTAAATTAAATTAAATTACATCTTGTAGCAGTTTTTTCACTCGAGGCTGTTTTGGTGGTACTCGAACTAATTAAAGTCTTTACACAAATGTAGTAGCATATTTATTCTGCTGTTTCTTGGAGGCGCGATGTTTTTGATTTGTAAATAAATCTATAGGATCTAGATTTTGTGATTATTCTTCATATTGTAAATATACTTTTTAAATATAATATGAGTAATTTTTGTTTGAAAATATTAAATTAGTCGTTAATTTTACTGCAACGCTATCTATCTCATCCTTGCATATCAATCACTGAGTATGACCTCATTCGGTCTAGTCATTCAGCAGTCACCCAATTACGAACAGACGCAAAAAAGATTATGTATGTATCGAAAGTATTATCATCGAAGTTTTTTTATAAATAAAATAATATTTAATATTCTAATTAAACTAGTTCGCTATATTTTATGTCTAGTTTATAGAAAGCAAGTGAGGGCGATAAACGAGCACTACGCCCACTTTAAACAGATTATGTTGCCAAGAAATGCGTATACGCTGTCTGTTTTTTTTTTTGAATATCAAAACCTTAAATGAAATTAAAGTTTTCATTTAAGACAAATTATATTTTAACACACAATCATATCGGTTACTGGGAAAAGAACCTTAGAAATAAACCAACCAAATTCCAATTAGTGACAATTGCATTAAGTAATTACTTTTTTTTATTGAAATGGAAGCAGCTAGTTATTTTTTTATAAAAATATGTATTTGTTTGATTAAAATTAGATGCTTATATCTTCTATCCAGTATATGACAGCCGTTATTGCCAATCATTTTTCAAGCCCAAAGTGTTATTTGTTTCCATTACTACAGAACGCTAAGATAAATTGCCTCTCCTACGAAAGGATATACTGACGTTATATTGATGATAATCGACAGCTTGTCTAGATGTAGTATGATATGTTTCTATAAGTTATTATGAATCATATTCGAAGCCTAGTTCTATATGTCAAGGATTTATTTACTAAGTACAAAAAACGAGATAGTTCTATATTGATACCTATGTTTTTTATATGTAATTTCACCAATTTGGCTGAAACGGCTAAACAGAATTAAAAATATCTTTTTTTAAATAGGTTGTCTTCCAGTCCTCTGTCTTCAGCGGTTGTTTCATATGATTTTAAAGAAAATAGGAGTAACGAAGGTTCTGGTTTTCACCTCAACATTTTCACATTTACCACTTAAAATTTCACTGTTATTTTTTAAATATAAATCTTCTGTACGTGTAAAATTAATTATTAACATTTTTTATTAGTTTGATTTCGTTCCTAGATTGGCTTGGATTCACGATTGGACCCGTTAGGTGGTGATGTTGTCGATATACAGAAATCAAGGTGATGATGTGCAATCATCAAATCTGGGTGATTCTGTATATCGACAACATCGCCACAGGTGTATCCGAGCCGGATCGTTATATGTTTATAAAAAAAGTCTTAGTATATATACAATTTTTTTAAAAACTCTCTTTACCGTTATAATAAACCACAGATTCAAAAAATAAAAATAAATCACATTTACTAGTAATAATAATAACATTTATAACAATACTACTAAATCAGCAACCAGGAACTTTTACGCATATCTTGAGCATTAACTTTTAACTTACGATCTTTTGGAGTCGTAGTTGCTCAAGAAATAAGCATTACATTAAAATTTCAAATGTCGAACCAACGCCGCCTCCACTGAAACTAAAAATTACAATTTTAAGAGACTTTTGTGGCTTGAGCTCAGCGTTATGGGGATAGATCGTAAAGAAAAACAAAATTTTATCATCGTCATCATCATCAGCCCGCGGCAATCCACTGCTGCTCTCCTAATGCATCTAACTTAGCCTAATCTTCAGCTACACGTATCCACCAGCTGACTCTAGCTCGCCTCGCGCAGATCGTCGCTACATCTAGCCAGAGGGCGTCCTACACTACGTTTACCTAAACATGGTCTTCACTCTATGACACGCATACTCCATTAGTTATCACTTCCGAGGCAGGTACGATCAGCCCATTCCCACGCAAGCCTGCAAATACGGGAGGCTACATCGGTGGCCTTGGTGATCCGGTGGATTTCTTCGTTACGAACCATATTCACCAAAGAAACTCCGAGCATGGCTCTGTCTGTGTTTACGTTTTGGCTCCATATTTGAGTAAAGGCAGGACGTACTGGTCAAAGACTTTCGTCTACAAAACAACAAACATTGAGGTATGGGCGCTGAGAAGACCTGACGAAGCTTCCTGAATGCTGCTCAGCCCAATTGAATCTGCCTATCGGCTTCTTTCTGAAAGTTGTTTCTATCTAACTGCACTATATGACCCAGGTAGATATAATTTTGAAGAACCTAAAGATTCTCACCATCAAAGATAATCGAATCTGGTATAACGTGACTGTTAAACATGACTTTCTTCTTATTTAAATAAATACGCGGTCCGACACGTTGGGAGGATTTATTGAGGTTGCTAAGCATGTCTTATTATCAGCAAAGCGAAAGTGAGAGTTGTGGCCGTCATTTATATTTATGCCCAGTCCACTTCAGTTTAGCACCTTAAAACACCTTCCAGTTCATTTGTGAATAGTTTTGGGGATATTGTGTCTCCCTGTCTCACTCCACGATTTATAACTGTATAGAGTTTGTACCCTGTGTTTAGATGAACATCGACCTTGTGGAGTTTAAATGTCTCAAGACTCTATATATCGCCAGTCAATCCAGCAACGCTGCAAGGAATTCATAGTAGTCCAAGTTTCATTGGAGCCAATGGCTTACTCAAAGTCCACAAAGGCCAATAAAAAGGCTGATTTTACTCACCAGTCTTGTATAATTTGCCTCTCTATATGAATGTGGTCTATAGAGTTATAACTTCCTTGACGAATTCCAACCACAACTGAGCCTGCTCCTGTGGTTGGAATTCGTCAAGTTTCCGAACGATTCAATTCGTGGTTAACCTCGAAAACAGCTTATAGACGAGGCTCAGAAGCAAGATGGGCCGATAATTCGATAACATTGAGTGAGGTTTCATTTTTTGTGCGGCTTTTCTTAAGTTTTCGGCAGCTTTGTCTCTTTGGTCTTGAATGTTTTTCGCTGTTGCATAAAAAGCATAATAGCTGCGATCCTTAACCTTCATCACATGACGTTATTCCACAAATTACGTGAAGATTTCGTGCACACGAGTAGCATGAATGTGCTCCTGTACATTCTTTGCCGCAAATTACACATAAAAGTAAAATTTGTTCTGCTGGCACTTCCGATACCGATTGTTGCAAGTTAACAGACTCGGCAGGCAAGTCACTGTCGCAGGTTTCAATAGGCGCTGGCGCTGCTGATGAAGATGGCGGTTATTGCAAGTTAACAGACGCGACAGGCAAGTCATGGTCGCAGGTTTCAATAGGCGCTGGCGCTGCTGATGAAGGTGACGCTTGTTGCAAGTTAACAGACGCGACAGACAAGTCACGGTCGCAGGTTTCAATAGGCGCTGGCGCTGCTGATGAAGATGGCGGTTATTGCAAGTTAACAGACGCGACAGGCAAGTCATGGTCGCAGGTTTCAATAGGCGCTGGCGCTGCTGATGAAGGTGACGGTTGTTGCAAGTTAACAGACGCGACAGACAAGTCACGGTCGCAGGTTTCAATAGGCGCTGGCGCTGCTGATGAAGATGGCGGTTGTTGCAAGTTAACAGACGCGACAGGCAAGTCACGGTCGCAGGTTTCAATAGGCGCTGGCACTGCTGATGAAGATGGCGGTTGTTGCAAGTTAACAGACGCGACAGGCAAGTCACGGTCGCAGGTTTCAATAGGCGCTGGCGCTGCTGATGAAGGTGACGGTTGTTGCAAGTTAACAGACGCGACAGGCAAGTCACGGTCGCAGGTTTCAATAGGCACTAGCACTGCTGATGAAGATGGCGGTTGTTGCAAGTTAACAGACGCGACAGGCAAGTCACGGTCGCAGGTTTCAATAGGCGCTGGCGCTGCTGATGAAGGTGACGGTTATTGCAAGTTAACAGACGCGACAGACAAGTCACGGTCGCAGGTTTCAATAGGCGCTGGCACTGCTGATGAAGATGGCGGTTGTTGCAAGTTAACAGACGCGACAGGCAAGTCACGGTCGCAGGTTTCAATAGGCGCTGGCGCTGCTGATGAAGGTGACGGTTGTTGCAAGTTAACAGACGCGACAGACAAGTCACGGTCGCAGGTTTCATTAGGCGCTGGCGCTGCTGATGAAGATGGCGGTTGTTGCAAGTTAACAGACGCGACAGGCAAGTCACGGTCGCAGGTTTCAATAGGCGCTGGCGCTGCTGATGAAGGTGACGGTTATTGCAAGTTAACAGACGCGACAGACAAGTCACGGTCGCAGGTTTCAATAGGCGCTGGCGCTGCTGATGAAAATGGCGGTTGTTGCAAGTTAACAGACGCGACAGGCAAGTCACGGTCGCAGGTTTCAATAAGCGCTGGCGCTGCTGATGAAGATGGCGGTTGTTGCAAGTTAACAGACGCGACAGGCAAGTCACGGTCGCAGGTTTCAATAGGCGCTGGCGCTGCTGATGAAGGTGACGGTTATTGCAAGTTAACAGACGCGACAGGCAAGTCACGGTCGCAGGTTTCAATAGGCGCTGGCACTGCTGATGAAGATGGCGGTTGTTGCAAGTTAACAGACGCGACAGTCAAGTCACGGTCGCAGGTTTCAATAGGCGCTGGCGCTGCTGATGAAGGTGACGGTTGTTGCAAGTTAACAGACGCGACAGGCATATCACGGTCGCAGGTTTCAATAGGCGCTGGCACTGCTGATGAAGATGGTGGTTGTTGCAAGTTAACAGACACGAGAGACAAGTCACGGTCGCAGGTTTCAATAGGCTCTGGAGCTGCTGATGAAGATGACGGTTGTGATGCTCATGAACAGGATGGTTGCTGCAAGTTAACATAGTCAACAGGTAATTCGTCATTATGTGCAGGTGTTGCCGATGAACAAGATTGTTGTTGATTTAATATCTTCTCAAGATCTTCTTCAGTTCTTAGTTTATTAAGCAAATCGGTAGGCACTTGTGATAACAAACCAATTTGAGGATCCACCCCCAAAAACAGCTTTGTATGGTGTTCTTTTTATAGTTCGATAAAAAGAACAATTTTTTTTGATACTGTACAAAGCGTATTCCAATCGACCAATTAGTAGAATTATTAACTTGTAGCCAAGCCTGTAACATGTTCTCCACACCTTGGTTCGCTCGCTCCACAGATCCTTGACTCGCTAGATGTCTAGGTCTTCCGTTAATTATTTTTTTGCATATCGCATTGTAAAATAATTTCTTCATCTTTATCCATAGCTGGCACAAGTAATTATCATTGATAAAACGAATATATCCTATACCTTTAAACGAGCAATTCATGTATATATATATATATATATATATATATATATATATATATATATATATATATATATATATATATATATATATATATATATATATATAATCGGAATCTCGGAAACGGCTCCAACGATTTTCATAAAATTTAGTGTCCAGGGAGTTTCGGGGGCAATAAATTGATCTAGCTAGGATAAATTTTCAGAAAATGTCCTTTTGTCCGTGTTTTCAGGCAATAAAAAACTGCTACAATATCGTTAGAATAAGAAGGTAAATTTCAACAGTTTATTAATGATTACAAATAGCTTAATTGGTATATTGGGCGGTCACAAAATCGTTATACCATGGTTCGAGCCCAGACCGACCGACCGACTTTTTATAATTTTTTTTCAAGTTCCTTTCTTTTTTGAGAAAATCAATTTTTTCGAGCCCTTTTTTTAGAATTTTTTAAAAACACGAAAATTTAAATAAAACTAATTGCACTCATGATTTTTTATTCAAATAACCAGTTCAGTTTTTTTTATTATGTCGCTAAGATCAAAAAATGTTATTCGTATTTCATCAGTATGTAATTTGTATCTAAATATAATTTCCAAAACACGCGAATTAAAAAAGCCGAGCGAAAAATACCGGGCAAAGCTCGGTCAACCGGGGACTAACAAATATTAAGGAAACGTAGCGATAATTAAATGAACATGCACGAGAACTAGACGTGAACGCCGTACAACTGACCTCGGCCGACTGACTGCGGAGTGGGGAGCGCTTAAATACAACGAAACCCTCCCCCGCGCCGCCTGCACCGCACACTCCGAAAGCTATTTCACTAAACTTAATCTAGTAATATAAGTATATCACTAAACTTCGACGGTCTTATAACTATATTCCTAGTGAGATAGTAAAGAATTGCTTTAGTATAACTATGTTACGGTATATAATTATATCCCTAGGGATATAACTATATTACGGCTTTATCTATCTTACTGCGACATGTGTATTTCTCCAAGTGCTTGTAACTATTGTTTTATATTATTTTTATGATGTTTTTAGATCGACGAATTAGTTTCGATTCGATTCCCAGCCCGGTTGATAAATACTTAGTTAACTATAATTGCTAACTTTTTTTTGATAGAAATGTCACGTATCTCAGTCTTACACAGGCTTACACCGGTAGCCTTTTCTTAGTTTATTAAAATATTATTTATTCTTTTTAATTTACTATTCATTGTAGATATATGTTAATAAAACTGTATATTTACAGGTCGACCAATCCTTTCTATTCGAATGAAGACGTCGATGTTGGAGCATAGAAAACACCCGCTTCTTACAATTCAAAGAGGAAGAGCAAACCAAAACCCAAGAAGAAGGCAGTAGCAGCTAAACAGGGATGGGGAAACTTTATTGGCGTGTCAATATTTACTAATGGAATATATGGCGGGCCAAGTTAAAGTCAAATTCCAACTGCAATCCGTGTGACTCCATGTATCTGCTTTTTCTGCGTTTTAATCTTCAAACAACAAAGACAGATAGAGAGAACATGCTGAGTTTTATCTATCTTTCTTTCGTTAACATGCAGGCTAGTACTAACACCGTTCTGGGCGCGCTGTCTGAAAGATGGGACTCACCAATAATTTTGCGTTGGATAAAACTACATACTGTTTTATCCAACATTGTTAGACATGTTCCGACCTTGGTAGGGTCTGTATATTTTAATACCAATTTTAATTTTATTTAAATACATGGAATCGTACTAAGTTATAGGTCTTTAAAATATAATTCACTGACGAATATAGTTAATTAGTCCCAAAAAAATTTACATTTTTAATTTTGCGTGCCGTAGTTGATGCCTGGTACATAACACAAGCGCCATCTAGTATTGAGTTGCAGAAATAAACTTTCTAGAAAATTCCATCTTAGAACTTTGTACACCTAGTAGATCGGGACCGTTATGTGCTTGAACATACTAGATGTCATATATAAGGCCAGTAAGGAACGCGACCGAAAGAGTATTGAATTGGCGATCAAGCGAATACTTCGAAGCGACATAACTACGAACTAAAGTGTTCAGTGTGACTAAATGTTAGTGTCCTTTCAGTTTTAATTGGTGTTTGGTAATAAAAGTGTCAATATTAGTAATTCAATTAAAAGTTTTTACTGCCATGAACCCCAATCTCGTAAAAATTGGTGTCAGAATTGGAATACAATCTTGCCAATTTTACCTAAGGACAACACGGATGGTATCCGTACCCCATGTCAACACCAGCAGGAGACGGACGAGAGACAATTTGGTGATGTAACGCCGCAAACGTTGGAAGGCCAGCTGCCGATCACGGAGGCAGGCCCGTCAGCAGCTTCAACATCTGCAGCACCTGATTTACGTGCTCTAATGATGATGCGCCGACAGGAAGAACAGGCTCGTTGGTTGAAAGAGCAGCAGAAGGAACAGGCCCAACGATAGGAGGAACAGGCCCGTCGTTTGGAAGAGCAGTTCAAACGCGATAGGAAAGAGCAGATGCTCCTCATGTAGGATATGCACGCTACTTTCGGGAAAGAGATAAGGAAGGTAAAGGATTCCCGCTTATGGGTGGCTGAAACCCGAATCGACCGAGTGAACAACCAGGTTGACAACCTGAAGGCTGACATAAAAATAACGCTCGACGACCTCAAACTTTGCGATGGAACTACAGATCCTGTAGTAGCTACTACACTTTCGCTACGTGAATTCAAAGTTCTTCTTGGTTCGCCTTCAAAATTCATCTATCGTTAGTACTATCGTCTGTCTTCGTTCCCGGCAGCGTTTCACAAACACCCGGTATATCTACATTATTGCGATTAAGTTTTAGGTTTTCAGGTTTCGTGTTTAAGTTGTAAGTTTTTCTGAAATATTATTTATTTCAGAAAAACTAACAACTTAAACAGGATATAACCGGATCGCATGTGCCATGACAAGTAGCTCTAGTAGTAGTCTTCGTCGTCATGTAAAAATATAAATAAAAGAAACATTTAGGTAAATCATCATATGTTTCTTAAATGGAATCATTGGCTGATATTTATTCTGCTTTTACGAATAAACGTTGAAGTGGTTATTTAGAAAAAAAAATATAACATTTAAAAAAAGCACTTTGCAGTTTGGCGAATTAAAATTAAAAATCAAACATAAGCAGGCATAAAGAAAATATGTAATAAATAAATAAAAGTTTAAAACTAGAGGCAATTAGTACCCAGGGATTTTGTTTTTTGGACGTGTTTTTGCTTTCATAGAGGCTTTAAACGAATGGCTTAGCCCAGGGATGAGGAAACTACGGCCAGTGGACAGTCTCCAGCCAGCAAAGCGTCGAAATCTGGACCATCAAACAAATATCATGTTAAGTTTTCGAATTGTTAGAAATTTTATCTTTGGTTTTAAAAATCTCTGGTGGTAGTCGATTCCATGAGGAATTTGTGCGAGGTAAAAAATTCTTTAAAATTGCATGGCGGATGATCGCTAGTCATCCAGATGGTATGGATGGGCGATGGAGAAATTGTGCGGCTGGAATTAGCCTGAACAATTCCTCAGAGTACACCACGTGGCAGATGTGATAAAATATGCAAAGAGATGCAACAAATCTTCACTGTGCCAGTGAGTCAAGCCATCGGAAATAGTTCGGTTGTTTATGATTCAAATTGCTCTGCGCTGGATGCGATCAAATGGAAGGAGCTGGCACTGGAGAGCCCCAGCCTGGAGATAGGAACAATATTCCATGTGCAGTAGAACCTGCGCCTTAAAAGTTGCAGGCAGTGAGCTGGCACGAAATACTATCTCACTCTGCTGAGCACGGCAATCTTTTTAGTGACCACGAAACTGCACGTCACTCGATATGTCGACGCCGAGGATTCCGATACTGATAGCTGAGGAAACAAGGGGAGTGCCTTGAAACTGAGAAGATACGACGAAGGGGTTCTTTTTGCGGTTAACGCGTAAACTTGTGTCTTCTAGGGATTTAACTGGACTAGATTTAGTCGACCCGATTCCGAGAATTTGTATAACAAAGTCTCGACTTCAGACACAAGTTTGTCCCGGTACTGGGCGACGTTCTCCCGAGAAATATTGTCACGGTCGGTATATAAAGCATCACCAGTGCTTTTGTCTGCATAGCAAAGAATTTTACCGGCTTGCAACATGTCATTTATATGCAGGAGAAACAGCGTCGGTGATAGCATGAGGGCTTGTAAATCACCAGCGTTAATTTGTTTATAATCGGAGCATGCACCGTCTACTACGACCTTGATGCTTCTATCTGCAAGAAAACAGGTGGTTCAATTGCATGATTTCTCAGAAAGCCCATAGGAAGAACGCTTCGTGAGAAGTGTTTTGTGCCAAACATAATCGAAGACCTTCGCTATATTTAAACTAACGGCCAACGCCTCCCCCTTGGACTCTACTGCCTCCGCCCATTTATGAGTTAGGTAACCCAGAAGATCGTCAGCCGAGCGACCGCGACTGGCTGTCACTAATCTGCTGCTAGAAAAAAGTAAAGTTTCAACATTTAGTTTTATCACGGAGAACGATAACTGATCAAATTGACGCCATCGTTGAACAATTATCGTCACATCTTGAGAATAGTTGTAACGAATTTTAATACATTTCTCTAACCATGGACGAGAGCACAGACGTTAACGATACTACCCAATTGTTGATTTTAATTAGAGGAATTGATTTAGAGTTCAACATAACCGAAGAATTAGCATGCTTAAAATCCTTGAAAGGAATAACTAATGGAAAAGTTATTATTTATTCACGTTTTGAGGGTATTTCAAAGTGTAACTTGCCGATGGAAAAATTATGTATCATAACCACGAACGGAACATCTTATATGATGGGCAGCAATTTTAGGGTTTATGGGTATATTTTACAAAGATTTTACAAAGTAATAACGTATTATTTCTGCACTGTTTAATTCAACAGGATGTGTTGTGTTGATATAAAACCCGTTTTGAGTGTGGTTGTATAACTTACCAACAATACAATACATTCAGGAGATTTAACACATCAACAATTCCAAAAAAAAACGAGCAGTAGATTGTTGAAAGAATATTTAGAAGAAGAAGAAACTTACCGAACGAACTTTTAAAAGGAATTATTATTTTGAAACATATTTTATCAACCATTTCACAAAACTAAGAATTTTAATTAAAAATAAAATTCCTTCCTTTTGGACGTCGTCATTTCATTTTGCATATTACTGTCAAAATTTACATAAGAATGACATTTTTAGGGTGTCGGAGTTAAACAAAACGAAACCCTTATTAGTTTCACCGCTTTTGTCCACAGTTTTACACAGAGACCTTGGGTGCAACAAAGGTGTTATTTCGCTTTGTTCTTTTATCCGTCGAGTGAGGTGTCACTGGATAGGTCTTTTAAAATATTGGAGGTATGAAAGAACATTTTGTCGATCCAAAAGTCCGTTTGAAAAAACATATTTATCTTCAAATTGGTATTATTTATTGAAGTTATGTGTCCCCGGCCTATACCAACTAAACCGTTATTTTTGTAAATATGAAAAGTGTCCACGATAGTAGTATATATAATGATGTTAAATGAAAAAATATCACAAATGAGTTGGCTTAACAAGTTAACGAGTAATAGTCGACACCAGTGCGCTTGAATTATTAAAAATTTTGTTACTATTCCGTAGAACTTAAACCAGCCGCATTACAATTTTGTAATCTTATTGTAAACTGTAAGAAGTCAACATTTTTGAAGAAAACGACTTATGCATTTCTACTATAGCTTTATATTTTCCTTTGCGGAGTAGGCATAGAGGATCGATTGACAAGAAACTGATCCTTTGCTCATTTTTAGTTAGTAGTTAGTCTATATCTATAGTTTTATATGAGCTAATAATCTTGATTATTATTTTCAAAACCTTGATTCATAATTGGTTGCGCGGAAAAACCATTCGTATTATTTATATTTGGACGGTAGGTGCCAAGTCGTTTATTCCTTTCCAAAACGATATCGTTCATACCCTCCTATCGACACATCGAGGTGGTGGGGTGGGAGGGAAAGAAGATGATTCTAGAATGTCACGTAATCATCGGAACCGAGGATATATAAGGCACGCGCGACCGACGCGGGCCTCTTCCCGTCGCAGTCGTCGTTGAAACCACACAGCCTCTTCCCGCCGCGCTCGTCGTTGAAACTACAACGCTTCTCTCCCGACGTACCCGTGGGGCCCTAGAGTGTCTGTCCAGAAGAAGTTCCGGAAGTCGCAGCTATAGTGCTCAACAAGTAGAAGAAACCCCGGTGAGTCAATATTCCTTTAATTACTGCCTGCCTGATATAATTGTTTTAACCCGCTCCAATTTTGTTTTTCTCCTAATCAGACAGGATTCCCTTTGATCGATTTGGCACAATAATAGTTTTAGTTTTAGGGAAGAGCGAGTGCATTATACCGCATGCTATAGTAGTCGCTTTTACGTAAGCGTAGAAGCATTCGCATATACAGTCCACTTTAGTTAATATCTCGCGCAATAGGTTTAAGGTTCGACCGGGGAATTGGATTTTCGGCAGCCTTAGACACGTGGCTCCACCATTTTATGGTCATTTCGGCAGGATTTGGACTGATTGTAGTGGTCGCCCAACTATTTCTGGTCGAATTATTATATTAATTATTTAGATAATGCACTCTAATTTATGGAATAGATTTAAATAGTGTTCGTTTAAATTTAAATTTTGATTAGGTACTCGCAAACAGAATTATTCGTTTTATAGCGCTCGTATTTGGTTAAATTTAAAGCTTATTAAATAATTGAAACAGTGTAATAGGAACCGTCTGATACGCTTACCCCACAATTTTGATAAAAATATTGAGTTTAGCGAACGACGCGTCGCCTCGACTCGCTGTGCAGGTGTTCGATTTAATTACGTAATACGGCATACCGAGTATCCATCCTTCATTGTTTGTGCATTGTGAGATTAACTGTGATTGATATAACTTCATTATAATAATTTAAAATGGCAGTTAGTGGAAGTGAAATCAAAATTATAACGCTTTATGCCAAGAGGGACATACTCTTTTCGCATATGCAGAATATAAGTGATCATATAAAGAACATTAATATATAGAAGCAGTGCGGGAAACCTTTTTAAATGAAATTGAAACGGTAGATTCTTTGCGAACGGATTACGAAAGAATATTAGACCAAATTAATCATTTGGAATTACAAATCGACCCGAAATACATAGTGAACTATCAACCGCTGCTGGCATTCGAAGATATGTTGTGTCGCGTGAAAAGAACTGCGAAATTCCTACAATCTCAAAACGAAGCAAAGCCGGAAACACGTCCACGTGACTCAATTAGGTTGCCGCCAATAGATATTCCGGTATTCAATGGTGATATTAAGACGTGACCCTTCTTCTTCAGTAGTTTTCAAAACAATATACACAATAACCCATCGTTATCGGACGCTGAAAAATTATATTACTTAATTAGTAAACTTAGTGGCAGGGCACAGTCGATCTGCTCGGGTTTTACACCTACAGCAAACAATTACTTATTAATATTCGAAACACTTAAAACTAAATATGAAGATAGGAGAATGTTAGCTTCCGAATATTTGAACCAGATATTTGATCTTAAACCTATATCATCCGCGAACATCAACGGCTTAGAGCAGTTTCTAGATAAGTTCGTGGCATCGGTGGCTGCACTTAAGAATTTGAAATTTAATGACCTTATGGACGTGGTGTTTCTCCATATTGCACTAAAGAAATTAGACCCCGACACCGTGCATGCGTTTGAAATGGAGCATCGTAGCTCGGAGATGCCTTCCTTTCATTCATTAGCATCGTTCGTGTGAGATCAAATAAAGGTGATGCAGCGCTCTCCGAAAGTTAAACAGGAGATTAAAAGGTGCATCGACCGTAGACAGACTCAACCATCTAAAATAGCAGGGTCGTTAACTTACGTAACCGCTACGTCAACATCACTCCAGCATACTTGTATCGTATGTAAAGATAAACACGGTAATTTATATAATTGTGCGACTTTTCGTAAATATTCACCAAGCGAACGTTATAAATTAGTAAAGACAAACAACCTATGTTTGAACTGCTTAAGCGATAAGCATTTAGTTGCAAAATGCAATTCGAATTCCGTATGTAGCAAGTGCGCCAGGAAACATCACACGCTATTACATTTTGAAAATAGCAACATAGCGGCGTCAAGTAAAGCGGACAAGGAACTCACCCCAACTAAGGTCAACGATTCTAGCGGTCGACCTGGTGATGTCGCTCTGTGCTCATTGGCAAATATGGGAGCACAACCTCCTTCAACCGTGTTACTGGGTACGGCACGTATTTTGGTTAGGGATTCGCGTGGAAACGAACAAAGCGTCCGTGCACTGCTGGACAGCGGAGCCCAAAATAGCTTTATAACCCGACAATGTTGTCAGCGCTTAGGCTTAGTAATAAATAGGTCACTTTCATGTCCTGTGGTTAAAGGCATCGGAGGTACTAGTAAAGCTACACAGGGATATATAAATTTAAAATTTTATTCTCGGATAGATCGTAATGTTTACTTTGATATAAATGCACTAGTAGTAGATAGGGTCACTGAACTGTTGCCAACCGTTTCTGTTGACACCTCGGCATTGATTGAATTTAAAAATTTGACTCTAGCGGACGACACTTACGTCGTTCCTGGAAACATAGACATGCTCATTGGAGCATCGCTTTTCCCTCATCTTTTGTTAAACAATAAGGTCAGGGGCAACTCCTCGCATACCGCGCCTTACGCACTGGAAACCGTATTGGGCTATGTGATCGTTGGCTCCTCCCCATCATATATAGCATTTCGGCAACATCCTGTTGTTGCACCGTCGCTGTCGAACCTCCCGAATTATTGACTCGCAATTTTCGGGAAATAGGGGAGGGGAACATCCCGCTTTTACTTAGCTCGGGTAAAAAATTATGCGAAGGGTCGAGAAGCAAGACGTTAGAGTCTGTTTTTATTAAACCTGTTGTAGTTTCGTCGCAGCCGAAGGGAACGCCGAGTAGGGATAGCCCTGGTGCTAGGTTTACCGACACCGCGAACAAGGCCCATATTAGCAAGATTAGATCGCCCCGCAACCCGTCAGGTGACGTATTCAGTGCACGCGTTTCGCAACGCGGGACTCGAATCGATCTAGTTAGCGGAAGCGCGCGCGGCGCGGATCGAGGTCACGGTCGCGGCGCATGGAGACACCGAGCCGCTGCGACAGAAAGCGTGCCTCACTGGAGGCTACGGAATAGACCTGCTGAGGCCAATCTTGCTTGGCGGGAGGAAATGAGACTTCGCGAGCAACAAGCCATATGAAGTGTTGTTCCGAAGAGTTCATCGCATAGTTTTACCGCTTATTAATAATTATAGCTTAGTCGCTTAGAAATTGCATACTTGTGATTGGATAGTTTTTTTATTTAAATATTAGTTTGTCGTTGATAGAATTATATATTGTTATTTCCTTAGTGTTTGTTTAGCTTGTTGGTGTTCCGTAAAATTAAAAATAAAATAGTATAGTTTAGCCACGCCACAGCAATACGCTGTGTTATATTTAAATCATTTTTGTCGTTACAGTGTAGCCTTTGTAGTTTAAAGGTCGATAAGTAGTGTTTGTTCGTATATCGTTACGTCCGATTACAACTATGCCGAGTCGCTAGTAGTGCGTGAACTTCAACGTGCGCATTTCTCTGAAGAAATTACAAGATTACAATCGAATAGAGCTTGTAGTCGCGCCTTTCAACGCCTTAAGCCATTTTTACAGGATGGGATTGTAAGGGTAGGTGGACGCTTGTCCAACTCGCAATTGAGTTTCGACCAACGGCACCCTATTGTTTTACCGCGTAAAGACCATATCATGAACTTATTAGTCGATTACCATCATAAATTGAACTCGCAAGCTGGCCCCGACTTGTTGATGTCGATTTTGCATCAGAATTATTGGATTCTTTCTGCACGTAGTTTAATACGCAATCGGGTGCACAGATGTATAGCTTGCTTTCGGGCACGCCCCAAGCCGTCATTTCCGGAAATGGCGGAACTTAGATCCTGTAGAGTAATACAATCGGTAAAGCCCTTCACGCACACCGGGTCTGATTTCGCTGGTCCGTTTAAGGTCACGCTCACTCGCGGGCGTGGTATAAGATCCACAAAGGCTTACGTCTGCATTTTTGTATGTCTAACTACTTGAGCGGTGCATATAGAACTCGTTGGTGATCTAAGCACAGCAGGCTTTATGGGTGCATTTAAAAGATTTCTATCCCGCAGAGGCCCTGTAAGTAAATTATATTCGGATAACGGTACGAACTACGTCGGTGCAAAACGTATTCTATCAGAACTACATGAGCTCTTAGCTAGCAAGTATTATAATTCGGAGTTCGCTCACATTCTAGCCGAGAACCGCATTGAGTGGTCTCTGAACGTCCCAGCCGCGAGTCATTTTGGAGGCAATTGGGAGACTAATATTAAGAGTCTAAAGAGTCACTTATACCGAGTAATAGGAGATCAGATTTTGTCCTTCGAAGAGCTAAGTACGGTGCTCGCTCAAATTGAATGCGTAATGAATAGTCGCTCACTTTGTCGTACGTTGTCTAGTGACCCCTCGGAACCGCTGGCTCTAACTCCAGCACACTTTTTGAATTTAACGCCTTTAAAGTATTTGCCCGCCGCAGATATGGATGAGAACAGACTTAGCATTTCCGCACGCCACAAATTATTATATCGGTTAATGCAATCGTTTTGGAAACGATGGAGGATGGAATACTTGCATACTTTGCAGTCTCGGCAAAAATGGAACACAGCAACTGAGCCTTTAGCTCTAGGAACTGTAGTTGTGCTCACCAAAGAGAATACGCCACCTCTCCACTGGCCGTTAGGAATTGTCGAAGAGGTCTTTCCCGGTTCCGACGGAGTAATTAGGATAGCTCGCGTTAAGACCACGGTTGGGTCTTACCTGCGTCCGGTTGTCCGTTTGTGCCCCCTGCCTCTTCCATAATTTAAATTAGCTTTCTAGATTAAAATTGTAGTTGAATTTAGGTAATCTTAGCGTTAGTTAGTTATTTTGTTAGTTGATCTTAGCTCTAGTTGTTTTAGTTAATTTTGAAGGAAATCCTTCAAGGGCGGGGGGATGGTTGCGCGGAAAAACCATTCGTATTATTTATATTTTGACGGTAGGTGCCAAGTCGTTTATTCCTTTCCAAAACGATATCGTTCATACCCTCCTATCGACACATCGGGGTGGTGGGATGGGAGGGGAAAGAAGATGATTCTAGAATGTCACGTAATCATTGGAACCGAGGATATATAACCTCTCAGCAGTCCGGGCCGAAATAGCCGCTTTGGCGCATCTGTCAAACCCTAAACGAGTGATATATTGCCTACGCGACGCGTGTCATTAAAATGGCAATATCTTAATATTTATGTATGGGAACTATATAATATGATATGTTGTTAGAATTATTGTTAAATAAGCTAATAGAATATGTGTAAATGTGTACGTTCACCCTTTTGGTATGTTATAAATTCGATGGTAAAATTGTTAGAAGCGATTTTTTTCCAGTTTGTTGAATATAAAATGTAATCATTAAAAAATTAAGCAATTATTTCAATAAATATTCACTTCATTTACTATACAATAACACACTTTACAATAATGAATAAAAAAACACAACTCTACGTACAGTTTTTTCACACCACAAGCTCGAAAATAATGTGGGCCACTTAAGATGACCCGAAACAGGCACAAAAAAAGGCACATTTTGTACTTCAATATCGACGACGACTGAGGCACAATGGGCTTTAAATCTTAACTTATTCTATAGTATGGTCTTTGTTCTTAATATAAACAGTTTCAAATGTTACAACTATTTAGTTTTAAGAAATAAACGAGTAGTAACAAACACTTGAAAAAGTGACCCTAAAAAATGCTTTCAAACTTTTGCATTTGTAACGAACAATTTTGTAATTTATTTATATGTGAATGTATATTCCTAAATTTAATAACATTTCCTAAGAAACAAAACAATAAAGGCATCTTTCATACAAAATTATGTTAGAAATCATCAACTAAAAGTTACACATTCACTACAAAAATCACCAAGTATGGCGTAGTACCCAGCTTTGCTAGTATGAATACGCTCTGTGGTGACTTCTTTAATAATTGTAATCATGAACATAAAATTAAAACGAAATACAAATTAGTTATTTTTCTTTGCGTTTTTATATTTTTAATTAACATTTGAATGTTATTATAAAAAAATTTTGACAATTCTTTTTTGCCAAAATAAAGGTTTTTATTTTTGTTATTTTGATTTTTTTTAATTTTACTTAATTTGAAGTGACCCTAGCATAGCGATAGCTTGCGTGCGAGATCCATTACAAAGGTTAAGAAATGCACGCGTTAGCTTGCAACTGGATGGGTGACCGTTTCGTACTTTGAGGCTATTCCAACTATAGCACCGCAACGAGCTAATACTTATTGCTTAGCAATAAAAACTACTACGTACAAAAAGAAATCTCTTCCAGATAACCTTGGGCTAAGAGTGAAAACAAAAAGTGTTTCACTCGTCAATCAAGTGCATAAAAATATAATGACATGCACATACAAAAAGTAAAACAATTTACTGACAAAAAATAAAACAAAACAAAAAAGAAAAACAAATAAAAATCCACACCAAAAATTATCGTAAAAATATACCAACACTGGCATTCCCAAAATCGTATCAATACTATACAACCTGCTCTCTAAGATGGCGGATTTCGTATAAATAACTTTACGACCCATGTCTGTCCACGACCGCCAGGTGGACGCGAGATTTAAGCAATTTGTTATTTTTAGTTTTATGAAATATTTAATCAAAACTATACAATTGTAATTATTGTTATGTTTGTAAATAAGTATGTTAACGATATTAAAACAATACTTACCATTCACAATTGTACTTTTAATTTAAAACAATTGAAATTAATACGAACATGGTCTCAACATAGCGGTTGAAATGGCAAGCAATGTTTGATAAAATGGAACAATTTATGTACAAATCGTCATCTAATATGTTTTAAATTAATAGAAAAGTATTTATGACTTACCCATTCATGCTTATCTCTAATATTAACTTCCGAAATCACTTTCAACAATTAATACTTTGCACGTAAACACACGACACCGCGTCACAGAACGAGCAACTGAACGGAATAAATGTATTACTATTTCACAGCTTCTATGGTTCATTTATGAAGCGTGTGTGATATTAATTGCCGTCTTTGTTTAATTCCCTGCATGTTGTACCAGTTATAGGGAGATACGTATACTTTTACTAGGGATGATTCGAATCTGAAGTTCATAAGTAAACAGCAACCTTCTGATGGTTGTGGACAGATGCGTACTTTTTGACAGCAACCTTTAGAAGGTTTTGGACTGACGAGAGGATAAGGCACGCGCGACCGACGCGGGCCTCTTCCCGTCGCAGTCGTCGTTGAAACCACACAGCCTCTTCCCGCCGCGCTCGTCGTTGAAACTACAACGTTTCTCTCCCGACGTACCCCTGGGGCCCCAGAGTGTCTGTCCAGAAGAAGTTCCGGAAGTCGCAGCTATAGTGCTCAACAAGTAGAAGAAACCCCGGTGAGTCAATATTCCTTTAATTACTGCCTGCCTGATATAATTGTTTTAACCCGCTCCAATTTTGTTTTTCTCCTAATCAGGCAGGATTCCCTTTCATCGATTTGGCACAATAATAGTTTTAGTTTTAGGGAAGAGCGAGTGCATTATACCGCATGCTATAGTAGTCGCTTTTACGTAAGCGTAGAAGCATTCGCATATACAGTCCACTTTAGTTAATATCTCGCGCAATAGGTTTAAGGTTCGACCGGGGAATTAGATTTTCGGCAGCCTTAGACACGTGGCTCCACCAATAATAATAGTCAAAATTGATAAGTTTTGTTACTCTTTTTTTTAAATTACCGTTCCCTATAAGACTGCTTGGAAAATAACTCCTTTATTTATCATCGCACGATTAAAATGATAATCATCACTTGGAGAGGAAGACCAAATTGGCCACTACAAAGCTTGGCGTGCTCAGCAAAGCGAGACAGTATTTTATGGCTGCACATCGCATGCAACTTTTCAAAGCGTAAGTTCAGCTTCACATGGGATTAATTTTTTTTAATTTATTTAAGGCAACAAATAGTTATGTAAAAAGATAGTAACATGAATAAATATTAATAGAACTAAAGTCCTATAGTGCCTTTAACTAAACTCTTACATTATTTTAAACTTATTGAGCCACATTTAGGACTAAAGGACATTATAAATTTATTTATTTATTAATACAATAAGTACTAAGATGAGGTAACTAGTTAACATTTGATGTGCAATTAAGGAAAATAGAGAAAAAAACCTATGTTAAAAATCTGATTATTATAACACTGACAAATTCAATTCAGATTCAATTAGCGAATTGAGTGATGCGTCATTTTCAGTGGGTTTCTAGAATGGGTAACTAGATTATTCACAAGCCAAACTTTGAAAGAGTGTGGATTTAAACTTTGATACTGATGTATCAAATAAATCAATATCTGTGAATATTTTATTGTGAGTGTTAGTGAAACGATACACAAATGAGTTACGTGTATATTTTTTATGATATCGTGGAGTTACGAAAAGTGGTTTAGAACGTGAGGAGCGCACTTGCAGATGTACTCGGAAAACAAATGACAATCTGCTAAAAAACAACGAGGAGTTGACTAGGTTATTAACAATTTTGTATAGAAAAACTAAACATTTTACGCTTATTGCAAAAAAAGTAGATTGTACTTTTTAATTAAGCTGTGTATGACTGATTTAAAATATTTTGGCGATATTTTAGGGATTTAATAAACAATTTTTGCATTCTTTCTCTTCTCCTAATATGAACGTCATAACAGGGGCTCCAAACAGTGCCGCAAAAATCTAGGAAAGATCTGGAAAAAGAGAAGTATAAAATTTTTAGAGTTTTGGGACGTTTAAAGAGTTTACTTATTCGTAATATAAAACCTAGATTTTTAAAAGCCGAAGCCAATATGTGCTCAATATGTGGAATAAATGATAAGGTCGAATCCATAATTATGCCTAAGTTCCTGATTGTGGTTACTCTATTAAAGGCCTTTTGTTTTATGTGATATTCGTAAATAATGGGATTTTTTTGCGAGTATACGATATTATGTAGCATTTATTGCTGTTTAGGAACAATTGGACTCACAGTATGCATGTAATCGGCATAAATCTTCTTGGAGTTTGTGGCAGTCACTAATTGATCTGATGATTCTATACAACTTAGTGTCATCGCATACAAGAGATGGTGACTATGTTTCAGGACATTGCCAATATCATTTATGTAGACTGAAAATAGTAAAGGTTCAATATGAGACCCTGGAGGCACACCCGAAGGTACTGGGAGAAGTCGTGAGGAATAACCTTTACAAAGACTGCTTGATTCCTATTACTCATGTAGGATTGGATCCATCTAGGGAGGCTGCCATGCACACTGGCCCCTGCAAGCTTCTTTATTAGCAGATCGTGATTTATTTTATTGAAAATATTCTCATCTCCGGGTCCGGGCACCCCCAGCGCCAGCTCTTTCCACTTGACCGCACTCGAGACTCTACTCGAGAAATTTTAATCGTCGACGACCGAGTTCTTTCTGATCGGCTCGATTCACTGACGCTGCGTAGGGATGTTGCATCCCTTTGCGTTTTTTATCGTATTTACTACGGGGAGTATTCTGAGGAATTGTTTGGATTAGTTCCAGCCGCTAAGTTTCACGGCACGGCACGGATAAGCCGCTATATCCCGTCAAAATTCACGATACCATCGTCACCATCTGGATACTTGGCGGTCCACCACTGTGTGTTTTACTAGAAGTTTTCTTTCTCGCACAATTTCTCTGTGGAATTGTTTACCACCGGCAATTTCACCGGAACGATACGACTTAGGGACCTTCATGAAAAGAGCCTACTCTTTTCTAAAAGGCCTGCAACGAGCCTGTAATTCTTCTGGTCTTACAGTTGTTCATGGATGGTGGTAGCCACATGCTCTTTTGACCGCTCTTAAAAATAAAATAAAATCGTTATAGTTGTCAAGCCGCGGGTTTCAACCGTATTAAGTTTAAGCCCTAATTTATAATTAAGGGACATTGTCTGTGCTAAAGCTAAGCTGTTATATTTGCACATGCAAGGTCAGGCAGGCAGCATGTGCACGGCACGAAACAGCGGCGGAAACGGCAGTTTTTGATCTCGACACCTTTAAAATTAGCCCTTGACACGATATTCGGATTTTCCGCTTTCTTAATTGATTGATTTTGATTCTTAATTGAGGATTGATGTAGATTTTGATGGGCCACAGTGTCCAATTAGTGAGAGAGTTCGCTAATATTAGCCATAAATCCCTCAACTTGATGGAACGCAAAGACAAATGGAAGTGTCCACTGTGTGTATATATTCAGCAAAAAAAAAGGTAATGTAAATACCCCTATACGCAGTACTGCGACAATAATAGGTAGAATGACGGAACAGGAAACAAATATCTGTACGAAACCACACGATTTAACGTATGACGACAATAATATTACACAACGTGCTAAGATAACTAGACCTTCTTCGTCTAGTGTACAAAGCAGTCCAGTGGCTGAAAATAGTGGGTACAGTAATATTCCCTATAGTGCTATGTTGGACGACTTAAAATTATTTATAAAAGAATTAATACACATCCAGAAGGTTATTATTCGTGAGGCGATAGTTGGGCTAACTACAACAATTACAGCTCAAAACACGCGTATAGAACAGCTGAAAGCTAGGATCTCTACACTGGAGAGTAAGTCAAAGGATGTGCAACAACCTGGTATCTCAAGTATAGAGAACACAATCGCACAGTTACAATCTGATGTTGCCGAGCGAGATTAGGCCCTACTGTCCAATGACCTTGAAATAGCTGGGTGTACGGAAAAAGCAAATGAGAACTGCGTTCATATTGTACTTACAGTCGCGAAGAAAATTGGCGTTCAGCTTGACGAAAAGGACATTGTAAGTGCAGAGAGAGTGGTATTTGTGCGACGGACTACAGAGAGTGAAGCGCATGTGCGAACACCCTCTCGTGGTTCGCTTAGCGCGTCGTACTACCCGGGATGCCTTATTACAAGCCGCGCGAATTCGACGCGATCTGAACACCGAAGGCTTGCAGTCCCCTGGACCGGTTGAATCCTTGTACATCAATGATTGTCTGAGCAAGCAAAATCGTCTTCTGTTTCAAAAAGCGCGCGCTCTAGCCCGTGAGCTTAAATTCAAGTAACTGTGGACGCGAGACGGCAAAATCTACGCACATAAGGACCAAGGGAAACCGCGTCATCGGTTGCGCACTGAAACAGACCTCTCTAGGGTTTTTGAAAAGCCTGATACTTGATCTCATATGTCTTCTCATTTCATTTAATATAAAATATTATATAAACGTTTTTTTGTTATATTAATATAGATTATGTTTTAAGATGTAATATACTTTTAAGATATATTCTTGCAACACAAACAAATACACTCACACTCTACACATTCACACATATAGATCACACTCACTTACAACGTAACATTTATCTGTATAGCTTTTATCCCAGTAATGTATTAACCCTGACGCGCTATTATGTCTAGCTTAAAGAAAAATTATTTGAGATTAGGGTTATTAAACACCAGATCCATAAATACCGGAAAAGAAGAATTATTTGTAACTTTTCTTAACTACTCGCTTGATATCCTTGCCCCTAATGAAACCTGGCTAAAGGCAGGAGAAGAGGCACTGGCACCAGTGATACTGAACTACAAATGTATACATAGAGCAAGACAGGTTAAAAAAGGCGGAGGAGTGGGCTTCTATGTAAGACAGAATATAAGTACAAGGATACGAGAACATCCAAGATCTCCACTGGAACAAATGTGGATAGAAGTTCAACTACCAGGAACCACTATGGAAATCGGTACAGCATATAGACCGGAGTATGTTAATGTTCAAGAAACTCTAGATGCACTTAGTGAGACAATAAACTCTATGGCACAATGTGATATCACATGTATCCTGGGCGATTTCAATATTGATATGGCTTGTGTACTCTTTAAAAGTGAAAGAACTTAAGGATTTTTGTTATCATCACAGTCTTCAGCAACTCGTAAAGGAACCGACTAGAATCACCGACCATTCCCAAACCATAATAAACCTCGTTATGACTGACAGCCCTTTCAAATGCAAAAATATTGGTGTTATACATAACCACGGTTTAAGTGACCATGCATTAGTAATTGTAGATTTAGATATCAAAAAACCCAAGTTAAATAAAGAAGTAAGATTTCAACGACCATTATATTATATAAATCAAGATAAGTTTACAGAGGACTTAAAACTTATTCCCTGGGAATCTATATATACTCTACATAATGTAGATGAACTGGTTAAAACTTTTAACATGTATATAATAAAATTATTTGACATACATGAACCAATTCGTAAGGTTGTTCTCAAAGATAAGCCTAAACCACGGATTACAAACATAGTCAAATTTATGATGAAACTTCGCGATAAAGCTCTAACGAAAGCGCAGAAAGACAAAAAAGGCAGCTCGAAAGATTGTTACCGAAATTTAATAAATTTTGTTACTGCAACTATTGAATGAGAATGAAAAGCCTACTATAATAATTTTGTAAATAACAATATGAAAAATCCGACTCTACTTTGGAAAAAACATAAAAAACAGTACCCAGTTTGATTACATGCACAAATCCCTACTTCCTGAACATCTTAATGACCCCAATAAAATCAACGACCACTTTTTGAATTTACCAGTCAGTAAAGAAACAGTTGTTCAAAAAAACTTCACTAGTTTAATTGATACACCGGAGCTTGACATGCTGGTCCTAAAATCTACGAGAGAAAAGGAAGTAAAAGTTATTATTGATAATATAAAGACCAATGCAGTGGGACACGGTGGCATTAGTATAGGGATGATTTAGCTAACTCTAGATGTGACTCTTCCTATTATTACGAGGATACTGAATAAGTCAATTGGTAAGGCCCATACCTAAAAAAATTCTCCTACCGAAATAAAAAAAACTTGCGTCCTATTTCGATTTTGCCAGTACTATCTAAAGTTTTAGAAAAAGTAGTATTAAATCAAGTGCTGACTACTTAGAAACCAAAGATATAATACCTAAATTTCAGTCGGGCTTTCGCAGGGGTCATGGTACAGAAACTGCACTTTTACATGTCACAGACGACCTGACTGAGGCTTCGGATATGGGGATGAGTAGTATAATGGTATTACTTGATTATTCTCGAACATTTGACTGTTTGCAAATAAGCTAAGTTTCTATGGTTTCTCAAAGAATACATATCTTTGGTTTCACAGTTTTCTCGCTAATAGAGAACAAATGGTAGAAACTGACGACAAATACGGATAAAAAAACGGTCGTGTCTCAGGTCAGTTCAGCGCGGCGTGCCTCAAGGCTCTCTACTTAGGCCAGTCCTATTTACAATTTTTACAGCAGATCTACCTAGGCATATAAAGTTTTGCAAACATCACTTATATGCTGATGATAAACAACTGTACTACTGGTTTCGCAGTAAAGACGCTCGAGAAGCTATTGAGAAAGTTAATGATGACCTGAGTAATATCCACACATGGTCTGAAAATAACTCTTTGGTTCTCAATGCAGGTAAATCTCAAAGGTTGGTCTTAAGCACTAAACGCCAAATAAAAAATGTATTAGAAATTGAAGAAAAAGTAAAAATAAATAATGTTATTCTGGAACAAGTAACCTCTGCGCGTAATCTCGGCCTAATTTTAGATGGGGAACAAAATTTTTTGATCACGTTAATAACAAAATAAGGAAGGCATTTTTCAAGCTGAAAACGCTCTACAAATTCAGACCATATCTTAAGGAGGATTTACGGATACTTTTATGTGATACTCTGGTACTATCTCAATTTAATTACTACAGTTCCACCTTTGGTCCAAGACTAAAGTTTAACACTGAAAGGGCAATACAAAGAGCGCAAAATGCCTGTATTTGTTTTTGCTTTTATGTGCCCAAAAGAGAATCTATGACCGCTTACTTAAATGAAAAGTGCTTACTTAACATGAGTGAAAAACTCCTATGGATCAAAGATATTTCACATTCCTTCCAGAAGCCTTCGTACGAACTCGTTAAACATGTTACGTATGCCAAAACATAAAACAACACGGTATAGAGGATGTTTCAAATTTGTTGCAGCAAGGATATGGAACGATTTGCCCCCTCCTATGAGAAATAAAATGAGTACGGAAAGCTTCAAAGCTATAAATCAGCACTGCTGAAGCGGCAAATTGCTGCAGAAAACTTGAAACATACCTACTGGAAATACATAAACTTAAGAAACTTTTTTTAACATTGTGGTATAACCCTTATAAAACATCCCCGTGTATTATAAACTGAACAATCACGCACACACAGACACACACACACACACACACACACACACACACACACACACACACACACACTCACACACACACACACATACACACACACACACACTCACTCACATACACACACACTCACACACACACACACACTCACTCACTCACACACACACACACACACACACACACACACACACACACACACACACTCACGCACGAATGCAAGAATTATTAATTAATAATTATGAAATTTCACAACCATACGATGTTAAATTCCAATGATAGATGAGTAAATGAAAGAGGTGATTGGGGAACTCAAAATTCTCATAACATCCGTGTAACATCTGAGGGAAGAAGGAGTGCCTGAAAACTGGCGCTTCATGGGATCTAGTTTCATGTAAGCAAAAGCTGAGTCACCTCCGTTTGCCTAAATTAAATTATTTTAAATAATTAGTTTATATGTGAACATGTATTTTAAAAGTGGCAATAAAATGATATTTATTTATAATCATAAGGCGGTTGTGTGCTCCTTTGTCATCCTTATTCTATAAAAATAGTTAGCTCCTTTTAGGGGAAATTTATTTTCGTGTCTTTCGTTATTATGTAATTTGCTATGTACGTTTATTAAAAATTATAATCAATGTCGTCCACTCCACTACTAAACATAGGCCTCCCCCAAAGAATGCCACAAAGCATGGTCCTGAGCCGGCTGCATCTTTAGTCTTTCGGCGTCTCTTACCGGGTCGTTACATTATCTAATGGGGGGCGCCTTATACTTTCCATATTGGTACACGGCTGCGACTCGAAAATCTTACCACCGAACAATTTATAAATTCTGTGTTTGAACGGATAATCGAACTCAACATATTATGAAGATTTACGGTGGGTGCTTAAACAGAAAGCTACCACGGTGCCACTACATCCATTAAGTGATGTTATATATTACAGCCCTAACAATACTGGTCGTCACGACCCTCATCAAGCTCGTGACAAGTATCCGTACAATATGTTAACTGACAAATATATATTCACAATAGGGACAAACAATTTGTCTAATTTCTTATTCTGACATATGAGCTCGGTTATACGATATCTATATAGTTATTTTTTTGTGGATGCTTTTAGAAGAACTTCATGTACTCCCGAAACTAGGCGACTCCATCGCCGTCATAACATAAATTATCTTGAAATGTAATCATTCAAGTTGTTGTTTTGTTGTCGGATGTCATTTTTTTTAAATTATTTTTGTGCGTAATCTCAAATACTTCTTTCTTTAAAATAAGTGGCTACTGCAACTAATAAATATCTGCAACCAACTTCAAACAAGGGTTGAAGGAGAATTGTCGCCTCTGAGGACTAAGATGTTATCCCTTACAGTTTGTAATCATACTCGCTCGGATTCAACATTGGACGCGTTGGCGACTGATATAAGTAGAGGAATGTATGGAAATAGACTCCAAGACAGAAACAAAATGATTTCTCACCTTCTATTGAAATATTATATAATAAAAATTCATATTTTATAATATTTGTTACAAAAATTACATATTTAAATTTGGAGATTAAATATTATAATTCAAAATATATTACAAAAATTATAATAATGAACTTAACTAAAATAATAATTAAAATTATAATATTTACGATTAAAACTAATTATATACAATATAAAAGAAGAAACTATAATTTAGAAAATCTAAAACTAAAAATTATAATAGTCAAAAATACCTGTTCCCCGTGGTATAGTGCCAAGAACGCTGGCTGCGTTTCCTCGCTGAATAGCTATACTCAGCCTTTGAGCGAGGAAAGAACCAGCCCTCTAATCACTAACAGCGACGACTAGTTGTGGATACAGTTCCTTTAGAAACTTCACTGCACGCGGACCCCACGGACCGATAGTCTCTACAGCAAATGGCACAAATATGTAGTAATTTCTCAATTTGCGCAATTCACTAAATTCGGCTCCCTCTGATGCCGCCCCTGCTCTAAAAGAGGTACCCTTGAGATGAGAGGCAGCCAAAGTGTCAACGAAAGTAGCATCACACACTACGGCTTTACCTCACTCCCAAGGGACCAAAGTCATACCGTCGGGTTTCCTGCCATTGTCTCTAAATATCCCGCAAGGCTCCAAAACCGAGGGCACATTTATTGAGACAAGAGCCCTTTGGATGATTTTGTTCAAAGAACCGTGACGGGAAAACCTACCTGCACTTTTCCTGCATGAAAATCCGTGGAGCCCAAACTCATAGACGAGACGCTGCTACCACAGGGGCACTGGTCAGGTTGACAAATTGCCACTCCTAGCCGGATTCCTACGGCGATGCGCAAGCTTTCCCCATCAAGCAATGTAAATAAATTACTTGATGGTAGAGCATATAACCAGTGGCTAGATTCCTTAGTCGAAACAGCTAGAAGGCGAGCCTGATCTTGTTGACTGTAGAAATTTTGAAATAAATTTTTCTGGACACTCCTTACCAACGGAATATTCCACTGTTTTTGTTGGTTAATTTCCAGTGGGACATTTTCGCCGGGACAGAGCGTTAGCCACGTTTGCCTTGCCTCCGCAGCAAAGGACAGGTCTACTTTATTATTTAAAATTGTGTTACATAGATCATTGACACTATATAAGGAAAGCAGGAAATGCTACGCTAGAAATATTTCTTACACCAATATTAAAATTTTATAGGTAAAATTGCTTGATTCCAGGCCATTGTATTTAATCTCAAATTTAGAATTTTTTCTAAAGCAATTTTAAGATTATTTAGATTACAATATCTTTTAAAATATCCGAACATTTCCAGACTGGACTTGAGCGTAACAAGTATGTAAATTTGGAAGATTTCAAGGAGACAATATTTTAGAAGGGTAATGGCAATATGGGGCTTTAAAATATATAATTTATCAACGTGATTAAAAAATTGATCAAATTTTGTTTTTAAAACAGGTTTAATACTATCGAAAAACAACGGAGCACCGAGAAGGTAAAGCGATTCCGAATTGACAGTTTTTTATTCCTGGAGAAATCTGATTGAAATTTTGAATTAAGGTATCTCTGTTAGAATTAGATAAATAATTAGAAATAAGTATTTCACATTTATTGGTATTTGGTTCAAGACCAATATTTTTAAAATTTTGAAAAATATGAGTAAGATCATTAAGAACGTCATCTGCTTTACCTCCCAGTGTACCGTCGTTCAGATACCAGACATTCAGCTTAGATTTTTAATTTGAAATAATAAGTTGAATTCCCTAACTGAAAAGAGCTGGACCTAATGGATCACCCGGCTGAACACCGACAGCAGACTCAATAATACGATTTTGATAAAAGAAGTTTGAATTTTGACTGTAACATTACCAAACGTAATGATATATTTCGGGGGTACTTTTAGCCACTTCTTTCAGCAGGGTTATCCTATCAATAGAGTTAAAATCATTGGAATTAGTTAAGAAAGTACGCACCGAATGTACCGCCACCTCACAGCAAGGCACACAATCTTGCCCCATATAAGTTGGGAATGAAATTGGGATTGACATTACCAGAAAATATAAAATTATATAATTTTTTAATATCATTAAGAAGTACCCTACCGGCGTCACCGGCAGATACACTTACAAGATCTTTGAGATGCTGAGGCGTAGTCCCGTCAATGCCGCCGGCAGAGCCATTCGAAAATGACAATATTGCGTCTAAAGTGTCTTTTTGAACAGTTTGTAACGGTTGCATAGAAGTATTGGGAGGCAGCGGTAAATTCTGGGAAGGATTGACCGAAGGATGTTTCTGACGAAGGCCTTCAAGAGTTTCGACATTACGAGGAGCGAGGATGCCATCTGAGAATAGAATACGGGATGCATTTTTAAGTCGCCGTCCATTACTTTTGGTTCAACTACTTTTTTAAATCAAATTTAGGATAAGGTCGAAAGAAATGAGTATTAATCGGGTAATCCAAATTTTGAAAAGAATTTTCTTTTAGTTGAGACTTAATTGATTTATTTATTGTTTTATTAAAATAAAAATGGGGATACGCGAATGTAAATAATTTTTACCAACTCTTTTCACAATTCGTTAGACAATTTTGAATAGTGAATCATAATGCTTTAGCAAGTTGCATCTCTGGGAATTCTTTTAACCACTGGTACGTTACTATACAAATTGTACAATTGTTCCGAAAAAAAAGAAGAATTTGTGTCATTAGGTATATTACCAGAAGAGTCACGAATTTCTACGGTAGGCTGTGAAGCCGAAATACTTTTATTATGGCATATAGTATAAATCAAAATCTTGAAAATTAAAAGAAAAACCTAGTTCTCGAGATTTGTTTATCGCCTTGAAGCAATGTAATATTAATATTGTGTACGATTTTTAACATTTCATTGCAGAAATATTAAAAATAAATATGATGTGATGGATGCTTCTTCATTATAAAATCTTTTCTGTGTCCGCGACTTGGTTCGCGTGCAATCAGTTATTTTGTTATGATAAGTAATTTTTATTTATTTGTACGTATAATTGCGCACGTAGGTCTAAAAAGAGGTCTTAGTGATTATTATACACTAATCGAGATAAAAATCATTCAGTAAATCTGTTAATCAGAAAAACTAATCAACGAACTAGGCAAACTATATACTTGTGTTTTATGTGGTACATAAACAACCAAATAACCGCAATAACATAATCCACAATTTTTTCTCCGATTTATCTATCCAGCAATTGGTTCCTGAACCACATATAACAGATTGAACTAAATAAGCAAGCTTCAACATCAATTATTGGTACCACGGTATACGGCAAGTTATTGCCGTTTATATTTAAAAACAAACATCAAAGTGCGTCGGGTCACTCAATTGATACTGTTACGATCTTAGGGTTCGTGACGATAAAAACTGCCGATTGAATTACCAAAATTTACACTTTTATTACTGAACACCAATTAAAACTTAAAAGACACTAATAATTAATCACACTGATTCACTTTATTTCGCTCCGAAGCTTCGCTCATATCGCTAATTCAATACTGCTCCGATCGCGGCTTGCAGTGCTTTAAATACACCTTTTCACCGAAACATCCAGAATGTTCCAGCAAATACCGGTCCCGACCGACTACGTTTAGAAAGTTCGAGAGTGGACCATTCTAGAAAGCTTAATTATTCTTCTGTTCGATACTAGATGGCGCTGTTGGTGGAAAAATCAAGATTGGCATTTTCTAGGAAACCCTCCTCGTTCTGTTCCCGGACACTAGATGGCGCTAGTGCCAGGTACCTGACATCAACTTAGGCGCCCAACAATACGAATCTGCAGTTCCCTGTCATAATAAGTGAACTTTGAAAATGCCTTCTTGATACTGTATAATTGATACTGTCAAGTCAGCAGTTTTACCGAAGTAACGACTAAAATGGATCCAAATAAGACGATGGTAACTGGATGCTTTATTTTTCCAAGAACAATTTTAGGGAGAGATATTCAAAAAAAAAGTAATCGATTTTGTTTTCGAATTTATTATTATAATCTACATCAAAACATTCACATGCCACGTACATACATAAATGGCCATAGTACCCTATCTATTAGTTCCCGGCAGTGAAACGATAAGATATAAACGACATTACTAAAATTACCACGAATGAAAATTTTCCATTTAGTTGCGGTATAAGTGAACATACTTATACCGCAACTAAATGGAAAAGTTATTAGTAATTATATATATATATATATATATATATATATATATATATATATATATATATATATATATATATATATATATATATATATATATATATATATATATATCATCATCATCATCATCATTACAGCCTTTCACAAGTCCACTGCTGAACATAGGCCTCCCCCAAGTAATGCCACAAAGCACGGTCCTGAGCCACCTGCATCCATCGACTTCCTGCATGTCTTACCAGGTCGTCACTCCATCTAGTGGGGGGTCGCCCTACACTACGCCTACCGGTACGAGGCTGCCACTCGAGAACCTTTCTTCCCCATCGGTTATCGGTTCTTCGAGCTATATGGCCGGCCCATTGCCACTTCAGCTTACTAATCCGTTGGGCTATGTCGGTCACTCTGGTTTTACTGCGGATATCCTCATTTCTGAGTCTATCACGCAGAGAAACTCCGAGCATAGCCCTCTCCATAGCTCGCTGAGCGACCTTAAGCGTCCTCATACGGCCATATATATATATATATATATATATATATATATATATATATATATATATTATGTATTACAGCTTGGTTAAGCCGCAGCACGAGAAATGTAATAAAATCTTCCCATAACCGTTTCATTTGAATATTTTGACGATTCCTTTACGAATTGCGCCAGAAAATTTTCATTTATTATAATTAAGAGCAAAGTAACCAACCTAAAAGTGAAAACTTTTTAAACATTTCTTTGTGTATATTTATTTTGGCTAAGACATGGATTAAATTCCTTCACGGAACGAGTATTTGTGGGTATTATATGCAGTAGTAAGCAATTGCTTATGCTTACGCTTCTCTTATGTCTTAGCACTAATGTTTCAAACAAATTACCTCGTTTCCTTTGGAATCTTACTGATGGTGAATTTAAATATTTATTAATCGACTTCAACATAGATGAGATTCTCAACTTGACCGCACTATGTTCTTTGTATTTTTATTTTATAAAACTGAAGTGACAAACGAGCTTACAGTCCACGTGATAGTAAGTGGCTACTGCAGTCTTTGGACATCTGAAGCTAACTTTGAACATTTAAAAAATGCAAATCCCCTCTACTGTGCTTTGGCGATAATTTTTTTGAGGGAAGTGAAGACGGAATAATACTTTTTTAAGAACATTGATACTTACATCACGGAACGAGGATGCGTCAATCCAGGCCTGGTAATACGACAGTAGTTATCATGTATAGAAACTATATATTGCCTAATGATTTCTTATATTTACGCGAATACTACACATTGATTAAAATTACTTTTACAGATTTCATCGCGTTTAATTCACGGGGCTATGGTCACGGGGGACTGAGGTGACTGACGTCCCGATGTCAATGTTAACCCGGAGTATCTTCAGCGTTTTAATTATTGTTTATGGTCTGCGTGCGAATTAAAAACCAATTAAAATTAAACTCGATAAAATCCGTAAAAGTAGTCTTAATCCATATATATTGCCTAGTAATGGAAAATGAGAATCCAACACTCCATACAGTCTTAAAAAGTTTTAATTTTTGTTTATAATACATAGTTATCGGCCCCAGTTAACACTCAATCTAGTGGTGTTGTAGATAAACGAATAAATCATAAAATCTTTCGTCAGTATTTAATTCTAATAAAACTAGTTACTAAATTACTTTTGTCACAAATTGAATCACTTAAAAAAACATAAATATGTTTTCACGTATAATTTAAGATACATTATTTTACAATTAACAATTTATTTTCAATGTGAAATTAGTGTTTATGAAAAAATCATACTAAATATACCACTATGAAATTCTAAGTGTGCCATTATGAAATTCTGAATCTGCCTTTTTACAACTAATTTCCGAATGAATAGGAAATTTATTTTTTACTTCTGGGACGTACGAAACTTTCTCACTAATTATGTGCAATTTACTGCTAAAGAATGTCAGTTTAATGCCTTTTTTGGCTTGAGATTTTTTTGGTATGATAAACTAAAAGAGTTTATCATAATAATTTTTCATTTATCAGACTATACATCAGAAGACAGCAGCCTTTATTGCCGTTAATAAAATTTCATTTAAATAAAGACGAAAAATGAAATAATGGTAAAACAAACGATCAATAAATTTTTGAGAAAAGGTGAAATATAAAGCGAATTTATTCCGTATTTTGCAATTATGCGAAAAATCAGTAGTCATTAAAACTAACCAAGATGTCAACAACGGATTTTTATTCTTTGAAGCAAGTTATCAGTCTTGCTGCAGGATATTGGTCCCAGGTCTTGCTAGAATCCTAAAAAGTTGCTCTTTTCACATTGTTTTCAATACACGCTCTATGGAGTTAAGGTATGGTAACCGCGCGGGCCGGTCTAAGACCGATACGCCGTGCATCTGAAGCCGCCGAAAGTGCGGACAGGCGTCCATGATCGTGAATATCTTGGCCCATTTATAGTATTTGGGGGTAGACTATTGGTACTAGCACCTGGTTATGATATTTTCCATCAGTTATGATGTTTATGAACTAAACGAGGTCTTTTCTTACTACAACACGGATTCTTACACAAACTATAATCGTTCCACCTGGGTATGGATTGACTTCCTATGGGTGGTGCTGACGCCATACGCGTAGTCTTCGCGAGTGGGGATGGAAACTGGATCAGGACTAATTTGTAAGCAGGACTACAGAACACTGGTTATCTTACTAGAAAAAAAAATGTTCATGAGCCCACTGTAGTCTTAGTCCACTATTTCCTCGGCATAGTGTTGGAGTACGAAGCGTTATACGACCGTTAATGTTAGCTTCATACAGTTTTATTCACATAGTTTAGTTACTCACAACAACTGGTGCTCTGACTGGAGTCTATGAACCAACTGCATGGCCATAGCTATTGTGTTATAAAGTTAAATGCTGACAATTAAAGTCCCTACAGAAAAATATGGAACAAACATTAAAAAAACTTCAACTTTATATGTTATTTTTTCCTATTTTATTTTATTAGGTGTTAGAAATCATAACCGAGTCTGGTTTCTACGGCACGTAATTCCCCTTTCAGAGAAAAATGCTCCCGGCCTTTTTGCTTCACGATATCCATCACTGCTCTGTCCAATTATTAAGAGTTCTAAACTTTTAAAAATAGTCTTACTGTAAAAAGTTATAGCGTGGTATACGGCTCTTAAAAGGCTTTTTTAAAAATGCCAGCAATTTAACCTAGTAAAATTTATATGATCAATTATTTTAATATTAAATATACAACGACAGATTTAGATTTTTAACGATTCATTGGTTGATGATGATGACTGCATGATTCCTAGAATACTCAGATCTATTAGGGTTTCTTTGAACTCAGTCGCATATGTTCTTTGATATCTCCAGGCATGCTATTGTAATAAACAGCTTCACTCAGGAATGCAATCGGCAATCGTCAGTTTTTTTAGCCTACTTTAGACGAACAAGAACGTAACATATGCGTTTACTGTCAAATTTTAGGTATTAAAATCGAATTGATTGTAATTATATCGGCCACCGATATCCATGCTCTTCAAATTTGTATTAAAACAGTGGTAAGATCGTTTTTCTTTTTGTGCCAGAAATGGGTAAATAATTTGTACATCATGATGAATTGCTAACTAGAAAACAAATTTGAAGAACTATTTTCCGTAGTCCGTAGAATATATTCCAGTATTTAAATAGTCAATGTAGATTTGAGTTTCTCAGATGTCGTGAGATAAGTAGCATGATAAACGACTCGTTAAAGATAAGTACTGAATTTTAATAGCAAAAAGCTGGCTAAGTGCGAGTCGACACATAAAGGGTTCCGTACCATCGTAAAAACGTTTCTAGTAGAGCAGCCCCTTTTATTTTTAATCGATTTATTTATTTTCATTATTTGCTGTTATGGTGGCAACAGAAATACATACTTGTTGAAAATTTCAACTGTCTAACTATTACGGGTCAAAAGATAAAGCCCGCTGACTGATAGACGGACGGATGAACGGACGTATATACAGCGGAGGCTTAGTAATAGGATCCCGTAAGTTACTCTTTGGGTACGGAACCCTATAAAATAAGGTTGATCATAAATAATAAACGTAAGTCACATGCTCATGACTGGAAAGATTCGTAATGAACGTTGGTACTATAAGTAAACATAAAAATTTCAAATAACTTTAAGAAACTATTATGTATACAAAAGTGTAAGATTTTTTTCTCAATCAACTCAGTCATAGTTTTGAAAATCATTTAAATATAATGACGTGAAATTCTACACAGAGAGTGAAATGGTAACAGCTTTATCGCATATTTTACGTAGTCCAATTTATTTATCCAAAACCATAGTAAACTATTCGGACATTGAAATTTTTAAGTAGGTACTATAAAAGTAAAATTTAATTATACATAGATAAGATAAGTTAATAAAATTAAGGTATATAATAACCAAAAACAGTTAAAAATAAATTAAGCTATGCTGTTTAAATCAGCCTCTTTTGCAATTATTATAACATTGTGTTATATTTGACTCAGATGTAAGAATAAACTCTGTCTTTTGATTGATGTCCTTGTTTTGGTTAAAGGATTTTTGTGCCCTGAAGTCAAATAGTTTTTACGAATACTGGCTGCTTATTACCTCCAAATCCAGTAATAATATAAAATAGTATAAAGTTTCTATAAAAGTCTAAAATTGCATCTATCTAGTACGGAGCACTGCACTCACAGTTGTGTTAGGGTTTGAAATATAAAGAGAGCTAGTGTAATTCCAAGCCTTACATTTAGAAAACAAAAATTTAACTTGACTGTGACTTTGATTCAATAAATGGTGTAAGTAGCTGCAGGTATTCGTGAAACGAAGAAACGACTAAACTTTTCAACAAAATAGTTTATAATATTTTAACAAAAATTGTTTCTTAAAATACTTAAGACATACAATACAATGTCATCATTATCCTTGAGATGAGGAGTCAGAATATATTAGATATTTAAACTTAAACACTCTTTGTTAAATATTACCATTAGGTGAAATAGGTAGTATCTACTATGTCATGTCGTTTACTCCCAGTCTCAAAGACCATGACATGGCTCTTACTTATATTATAAGGCAAACCGTGAGTGTGGGCGTAAGCTTTACAAATCTTCACCAGTCTTCGCAGGCTGCAAACAGATGCACTCGACAACACCATATCATCTGCGTTGCTAATGCTGTTGACGCAGACATTGTCGACAGACGCAGACATCTGACAGCCGTCTTTGATGCTTTTGAGCTCACCTATCAGCCAGTGTCGGTTTAAGCAAGCATGGGGCCCGTAGCAAATTATCTCGTGGGCCCTTGATTTGCTGTAGGTTTTTAAGTATAAAGTGATAAAAAAATCAATACTCAATAAGTTTATTTGCGATCTATGGGTTACAATTTTGTTGTTGTTTAATAGTACAATAGTTTACTGTAGGCCCTGTTAGAATCTGGCAAGTAAAAAAGCCTGACGTGAGATTTTCCTGGTAATTTACAATTATTTTGATAAGAATCTAACAATTTAAAGCTGACGTTACTAACAAATAATTCTAAATGTTTTTAGTACATACTTCAAAGTTTATATTTTTAAGAAAATATATTATATTTTCAGAAATATCTAATGTTATATTTTAGGAATGAAGTACTTACATTATGGATATATTTTATATTTATTTACCTGTTTCTTTTATTACTTTTATACATCTAAAGAGTAACTTATCTAAATTTCGTGTGGTCAAATTTAGAAATAATACTATCCGTATCAATTTCTCTAAACAATAACAATTAGGGAAATAATTCAGGCGTACTTGATACATAGTGTTCCTTGTATTAATTTTTTATACGGTTTAATGCCGAAAATGAACGTTCACCAATGCAGTTATTGATCATGATAGACAATAAATGCGCTAAGTAGTTTCTAAGTTGGGGAAAAATGATTCTAATAAATTATTCATTAAGAATTTATATTGAATTTCTGGAAATTATTCGCCGTCTATGCTGTGTTCCAAACCATTTTGCATTGCATAAGCACTGACCATAATTGGAGTTTCTTTCAAAACCTCTTCAGCTGTAAAGTATTTATATAATAATACGGTTCAAAAATTTCTTTGTTTGTGTGCCTGTTGTGCAGTGCAAGGCACACCTCGACACGTAATTTACGCTGGCGATCATTGAGTTCGCGGGGCACCTATTTGTCAAGCTTTTTTATTTTGCTTTTTTTAACACAAATGTACTTATATTTTTTATGCCAATTTCGAAAGCTAATGCCAATTCAGCTGTAAATTGAGTTCTTAAAATGTTCCAAAAACACGAGTTACATTTTGGTATACTTTCATGCGTTTATATAAAGCAGATAACAAGTTATCAATAGTGACAACAAACACTTCAATTTCAAACTGTTTACCAGATTTTTTTGTTTCAATAAATCCGTCAAGTGTATTATTAGAACCGCTAAAATGGTCATACTTTGTGTTTCGCTTGCGTTGTCTTGAAGTTTGTTGCTGATATTCATGACAGCCTGTCAGATTTTTTGGCTTTACATTACATATCTTTATTCTGCTTGGACATATCCGTATTCATAAAGGTGTACTAGTAGTAAGGTCTATATTAGACGATTGCAGCGACGCACTAGTACACGTTCACACGTTATACTATTCCAATCCACGTACTTGTCATTATATCCGTTTCATGCATATGATGTATTTCTTGCTTGATGCAATTAATTTGATAAATTTCTCCCATATTGCTTTAGATAAATATAACATGTGTCCTTTTTCTTTATGGGTATTAGTTTGTCGCATGAGTCCGAAAAAATCGCAGGCACAGACAGTAAATCCCACAGTTTGTTCGTGTGAAGTAGAATATTCCGCGTAAATAGCACAGTAGTAGACCGTCAGCCATCGAGATAATGAGGAAATAATTTCGAGTTCTGACGCAGTGTACGTACATCGTACACTGCGTCAGAACTCGATGGTGGAATTCAGCAGCTGAAATTAATAAGCTGATACTGGGTTGCTCTGACCCAGAGATTAGAACAGTATTCCAGATGAGGCCGAATCTGCGCTTTTTAGAGCTGCAAGCGGTAGTCCGGCATTAAATCCCGTTTCGATCTACTGAGCACTCTTAGTGTTTTTGATGCAATTTAAGCTTTCCCTTCCAATTGTTTATGAAACTGTTTATCGAGGGGGAGGTAACGAGGGGAGTGCCATGAAATCGATGAGAAACGACAAAAAGGCTATTTTTTGCGGTAAACGCAAAAACCTGATATTTTGGGGATTAAACTTTAGTCAACCCTAATCCGAGACTTTTTTCAACAAAGACTCGACTTCAGACACAAGCTTGTTCTGACACTCAATGACTTGTTCCCAAGAAATATTAGCAGGTCAGTGTATAAAAATCGCCCGAGCTGTCGTCTAAATAACAATGAATATGACTAGTATGCAACAAACAAATAATTGATTTGCAACAGGGTAGGTAGCACGCAGCCTTGTGGACTCCGACCATAATACGCTGTAAGAAAACTAGGGACTCTAACCGTCATACTCCGTTGACTGCGGAGCTGTTTAATAAAATTGACGGCTCATTGGACGCAATCCGTTTAAACGCAACTTTCTTGATTTTTGTATATCATATACTATATATATATATATATATATATATATATATATATATATATATATATATATATATATATATATATATATATATATAATATTGAGTAAAGTCAAAATTGTCATAATTCTCGATGAAACAAAGTTTTTTAATAGTTCAATTTTATTTTATTTTAATCTTAAATCTATTGCTTACAATATTTTATGTGCAAAATCATAGGCTACAATACAATTTTTTATCACAAAACGCATTAATATTAAGGTTGCAAGAACCCACAACCAACTTACACCGATTTAGAATGTAGTTCGGACCAGATGCGGCATTAATGCATTAGTCAATCAAAATATTTTTTTTTATTTCTTTTTAAAGAAATAAAAAAAATATTTTATTGACTAATAATATAAACTTAATAATATATACTTAAATTCATGAAGAAACATGTGGTATTTTTCCAGGACTAGTTGAACCTCTCTTTTTCCTTACATGATTCAGTCATCTTTAAATAGATCTTGCTAAGTGTTACAAATCTCATAAAGTATTTCATAAGTACTCTTAATGCCGATATCAAAATTTTGGCCGTTAGTGCCATATTTATTGAAAAATTAATTACTTTATTTGAACAAACAATTTTCAACAGCACTTGTAGAGAAATAAAGATTCATTCATTCCATTCAAAGCCATAAAACCATTCAAGGGTCACTCCCGCCGATGTAGAGTCCAAATTAACGTCTTTTGTAAACAATACTCAATGCACTATTACTAAAATAAGCGCCGCGAGGTGTCAACATATTTCCTTTAACATAAATAATATCTACGATATAATAAAATGTAAAATAAATATATCTCTTCCTACATTTTTAAAGAACCCACTTCTTATGCTTCAAAAATATGCCACAGTTAAAGTTCGATTTTGCACTTTTTTGTGCATCATGTACTAGTTCATCAAAACATTTTTTATACGTGGTAGAGCCATGCTGTAGTTATATTAGTAGTAGTACCTGGTTGACCGAGCTTTGCTCGGTATTTTTCGCTCGGCTTTTTTTAATTCGTGTGTTTTGGAAATTATATTTAGATACATATTACATACTGATGAAATACGTATAAATAATATTTTTGATCTTAGCGACATAACAGAAAAAACGGAACTGGTTATTTGAATAAAAATCATGAGTGCAATAATTTTAATTTTAATTTTCGTGTTTTTAAAAAAATACTAAAAAAAGGGCTCGTAAAAAATAGATTTTCTAAAAAAAGAAAGGAACTTGAAAAAAAAATTAAAAAAAGTCGGTCGGTCGGGGCTCGAACCAGGGTTTTACGATTCTGTGACCGCGCATTATACCAATTAAGCTATTTATAATCATTAACAATCTGTCAAAATTTACCTTCTTATTCTAACGATATTGTAGCAGTTTTTCATTGCCTAAAAACACGGACAAAAATACATTTTCTAGAAATAAATCCTAGCTAGATCAATTTTTTATCCCCGAAACTCCCTGGATACTAAATTTTATGAAAATCGTTGGAGCCGTTTCCGAGATCCCGATTATATATATATATATATATATATATATATATATATATATATACAAGAATTGCTCGTTTAATAGTATAGGATAGTTGTAGCACGAATGGGTCGGCTCGACCGGAGAAGGACCACGCTGTCACAGAGTACCAGCGTAAAATATTAGCTTAATGCTGGCTGTGTTTCGTATGGTGAGTATAGAGAACCGGAGACTGGAATTTTAGTCCTCACTGGTGACAACGCATCTGTATTTTGATTTGTAATCGAGGATAGATGAAGATAACTATGGGCCGCAGCAACTACTTACAATCAGGTGGACTGTGTGCTCGTTTGTCACCCTAACGTAACGTATTCGTTCCAACGATGAGAGCCGTGGTGGCTCAGAAGAGCCCCGGTAGGTCTGATGGTTAGCTCTCGCGTTAAATTTTACAGTACGCAGTACGCAAACCGGATGCGATCTCCGCTGGCGTCAATGAAATTGTTAATTGCAATTTTAAGTGCTGATTTACCACGTGCTCAGTGGTGAAGGAAAACAACGTGAGGAATGTGGACTGTCTGAGAAATAGGAAAAAAATATTTTGAAGACATGTAAAGTTCGCCAACACGTATAGGGGTAGCGCAGTGGGCACTTCTTTGCCCTACAACCCTCTCAGAAGTGAGGGAAGGCCCTGCAGTGGGATGTAAATAGGCTGTAACTTAACTAACCGAACTATGTATTTCAACGACGATAGTCTGAAATAATTAGCTGAATAAATTATAGCTAGGAAACAATAAAACTAAATGGATGGATGGATATAAGTATAAAATTGAATAAATATATAACATGGGTACTCTTTTGGTAACGGTGTCTGATCGAGGGCGCTAGATTCTTTACAATTCTAACAATTCAACCGAATTTGAACGTGATCCAGTATGACAAACTTTAGTTCCTTTTTTCGCCACCCGCAAAACAGATTACTAGAATTCACTACCGCGGGCGTCTTAGAAATGGACTGTTGCACCTATTGCGTATTTACATCGAAATTTTGAAAATATTAAATATTTAATAATAATTAATTACTAATGGCTGACTCAAGGGACGGACGAAATTAACGGATAGTATAATTAAAAAATCCTACTAAACTGTGGCGTTTTTACGCTAAACTTTTTTATCCTGTACATATCGACATATGGTAGAATGAGTTAGACATAGTGCGTAGTGCTTTATTTTGACATTAAAAGAGCGGGTACAAAATGTCCAACACTTGGACGCCCGCATTCAACGGAGATATTTTTACGTCCAAGTGTTAGACATCCGTAGTTGGGAAGATAAGAGGGAAACTTTGAAAGAACCGTCAAACCCGATCTAAGGCCTTCCCTATCTCCAAACTAACCACCACAGCCTCCTCCGTGGTCTCGACTGCCTCCGGTCATCAGTTATCGGTGAGTCGTGTATGCAAAGGATCATCAACTGAGTAACCTCGATGGAAAACGTATTGACGGTCACTAATCAACTGATGTCCTTAGAGGTACCTCATGAGCTTTCAGTTAATAATGGATTCCTTTACTTTGGAGAACGAAGAGGTAATAGCAACAGGCCTGTAGTTGGATGGGTCCAAGCGATAATCCTTTTTAGGCATCGTGTTTATTTAGGCTGTATTCCATGAGCCTGAAACGACTTCTATAGAGTAAGAGAACCGGAATAGGCGCGTTAGAACCGATGCTGATTCTATAACAGACTTTAACACAATTCGGGGGATTCCATCAGGCCCATTCAACTTGTGGAGGGTCAAGAGTGCTTTGCGCACCGAGCACTGTGTAAACAACACATCAGGCATGGAGCGCGGGATGGAATGCGGTATAATCCCCACGTCGTCGAGAGTCAAATTGAATGTAAAAAGTCTTAAAAGATCCTAAAAATGTTCTAAAAGCTTCCTCATTTGCGGCATGACCAAGCGAGTCATCCTTCTTGCGCAAAGATGTGTAGTGATGGCCTGAACAAATTACCTGGGGCAGCCTTGCCGAGGGGTAAGAACGCACTAGGTCTTAAAAGAAGGCTAACTAGTTTATCACCAATTCTCTAAATGTGCTCCAACTTTGCCCTAGCTCTTTTGAAGGACTTGGAGGCAGAGTTGTATTTCTTTTTGACTGCGCTAGTGGTAGAAAGTTGGACGCACGGCGTCGTGTCAGCCAAGGCCTTGTAAGACTCATGCTTTTCCAAATTTGCAGGAGCATCCAAACCAATACTAGGATCTGCCAAAGCTAGGCACTACGGATGACGGGATCAAAAGATCCAATCGCAAAGCACCAAATCGTCGACAGACTCAACAACAAATTTTTTGGGATCATCTAGCGAGAAGATAATCCGCGACCCATGGGTAGGATGCAAAAAAAGCTCAAATACTATCCCAATCCGCCGATCTATAGCGGTGGCAGTTTGTGCCTGTAATGAGCAAGTGGTGGACACTGTACTCCAGATTAGTAAATGATCCGAAGAGAAAAGAGGGGTAACGACGGAGACCTGATAGCCGTCCCGATGAGAGGTCAGCAAAAGGTCCAACAGGGAAGGTGTATGATCCTCCACATCTGAATCTGCGTGGGCGAAGTGACTAGTTGTGTCAGACCACATGCCAAGGTACAGCCGTAAACAGATCTTTGATCAGTAATATAAGAACCGATTCATTCGGCGTATTGGGCGATAAACTTGTGCTTTTAATGTGTGAAATTCTGTGTTTCATTTTTGCCCCCAAAATTTTCGGTTACCGAAAGTTATTTGCAACGTTTCACGTTTATCTGATATCAAGTAAATTGAATATACCGTCTTAATAAGTTTTACTTAAAAAGTACGCTTAGGCGATGACGAGATGCTTTGATACGCGGGGCCCCATTTTGCGCGGGGCTCGTAGCAATTGCTACTTCTGGTGCGTGGTTAATCCGGCACAGCTATCAGCTCATTCACATACAGGTTGAAGAGCGTAGGTGTGCTCACACCCCCCTGTCTCACCCCGCACTCCAACCCTTTGATCTACCTTTCTTCCTATCTGACATTATTGACCCGGTTCCCGTACCAATACTTGAAAGTATTTATGAGTTCCTGAGGTAGATGGATCTTCAAGGTTTATTCCACAATAAGTCGTAGGAAACCAGGTCGAAATCCTTTGAGAGGTCTAGGAAATAAGCGTGTAGTAAGTAACAGCGTATCTAAGATACAATTTCGTGCTTTCTCTAGATAATTTCGGTCTAAGCCAAAATTGACTGTCATATGGTTTGATGTATTTATTTAACTGCGAATTAAGCACACACTATCAAATACTTTTGAAAGGATGATATAGGTCTATAGTTGTTTTTGTCTGCGAGATCACTTGTTTTATTCTCCATTATAGGAACCATAATCATACGAATTATGTCAGCGGGCATGTGTCCTAGGCAGAAGTTAAATAATAAAAATATTACCCGAGGTAGGTGCGGGCCAGCAAACTTGATATGTACGATACTGAGCCCATCTTGGCCAGGGGATTTACCTCTACACATATATTTAACTACCAGATCTATTTGTTTAATCGTAATAGTTTTTTCTTTTATTCTGTTAAAAAGACAGAAGCTCATCAACTACGATATAACAGCTAACACATTTCACTGTTCACCACATTTTAGGCCGTAACACAATTTTGCATTAAATCACACGTGCGTCACGGGTGGATACGCGCGTGAAATGCAAAATCTGGTATAAAAGAAGTGTACATGATTGCTTTTATTTTAACATATTACCTGATTTTCTATTTAAAGCATTAAAGATAAAGTTACAGCCTGTATATGTCCTGCTTATGTCCAGTCAGGTCTCCTTTCATCTTTGAAAGAATTTAGTCCATCGCGGAACTCCAGTGCCTGTTGGTGTAGTCACATATCTTTGAAATATATTTCTTCCTAGGGTATGCAGAAGTGGCGGCTTGGGATTATTTTTAAATTATATAGTGGACTGTATTGATATTCAATATCCCCTGAAACGTTCAGTTACCGCAGTCACAAAATTACACCAAGAAAACAATAAAACTACTCACGGTCTTACTAGCCAGCTTCCCAAGATCAGCAAACGTTGACAGCTCCTGGTGGCTTCTTCTACACGGTAGAATACACTAGTAATTAGATTGTACACGGTACACTCTAGAGTAGTCCTTATTTTTAGTTTTGAAGAGATATTCACTCCACGATAACACAAAGAGATGCAGTCTTCTTACGCTTCCTACCCTCCTTTTTATTCTTTTTTGTCCCCACAGATTATAGCAGCGCGTTATGCGTCACAATGTTGCCACAGGTTATCACCGGCCCTCAGATCGTTGTAGATCATTGTGTCTCGGTATAAAATTTGCGAGTTGCGGTTTATTACTGAACACATCCCCTACCGAAATCATCTTGATGGTTTCTCCAAAATATAGGATAAAATTATAACTTAATCTAACTTAATCTCTATCAAGATAACGCTGAGACACAGAATGGTCTCAACGAGAAGGTTATTAATACAAATAAGCTAATTTGCATAAGGGAGAGGACTCAGTTTATTAACTGGTCTCTGTAAAGTACTCTTTTGGGTACGAAGCGTAACACAACGAACAATCCCGTCTGGGCCGGGGTGATGAGCCTCTATTCTACCCAAAGGCCAATTGCATGGCGGTATGTTATCAGTTTTTATCATTACAAGATCACCTATTTTAATGTTACATCTATCCGAATACCACTTTGCTTTCTGTTGCAGCGTATTTAAATATTCACGACTCCATCTACACCAAAACATTTGTGAACATTTTTGAATATATTGCCAACGTAACCATCGATTCATCGTTATGTCTTCTACATTATACTCAGGTACCGCCGTTAACGCTTTTCCTATTAGAATGTGTCCCGCTGTCAGTACGTTAAATTCATCCGGGTTATCAATAGCTGGTAACGGACAGAGCGGCCGCGAATTAAGAATTGCTTCTACTTTACAAAACACTGTGGTGAGTTCTTCGAACGTTAAACCTTTTTCTTCGACGGCTCGCGCCAAGAGGTACTTGGCGGATTTAATTCCGGCTTCCCAGAGCCCACCCATATGTGGTGCGCTGGGGGGGATTAAATTACCATATAATTTGTCGCTTTGAGCAACCCTCTAATATATTGTTTTTTTGCTCGAACATAAACCTTTGTATTTCGGTTAAATGCTTACTAGCCGCGATAAAATTAGTACCGCAATCTGAGTAAAGAAAAGAGCACACACCTCGTCGCGCTACAAATCTGTCTAAACACGCGAGGAAACACTCTAATGACAGCGACGATAAGACCTCGAGGTGTACAGCTTTTGTCGAGTAACAAATAAATAATGCTAAATATGACCATTCAATCCTAGCGTTTCCTCGTAAACTTTCTGTTGTAAAGAACGGACCACCGAGGTCTACCCCTACATGCTCAAAAACTTTATTAGGTATCAATCGAGCTGCTGGCAAAGGTGCCATCTCAGGCTGCAAGAGCACGGGGTTGTGTTTAAAACAAGTTTTGCATTTGGACAAAACTGACCGGATAATGCGACGGGATGCTAAAATCCAAAAGTTTTGATTAATAATGTTTTGTAAGGTGTAAATATTTTTTATGTAAATATTCAATAAGTAGTAGTGTAAATCTACTATTTTTAGATAATAAACGGAGATGTTTCGCGTTATAAGGTAAAACTGAATAATTTATTCGACCCCCCACCCTGAGGTATCCGTGATCGTCCATAAATGGAGATAATTTTCTCAATGACGGAACGTACTTTGTGCCCTTTGACAAATTATTTATTTCATGTGCAAAGTATGAACTCTGTACAAGTTTAATTAAGACGTCTTGAGCGGTATTCAATTCGTTAGTCGTCAGTATGGATTGCTTAGAGTGACCGGATTTAAATCGAAACCAATATTCGAGCGTACCGTACGTTGCAGTTTATAATAAGAAGACAAATGGGATAAAATTCGGTCAAAGAACTTAGATTCTTCTATTAAATTATTTTCATCAGTGATTAAATTGACGAAACCTAATGAATAATTTGATTTTATTTCGGGTGTATTACTTTCATCTTGGTTGATAAATGTTCTAACTGGCCACTGCGAGTAGTCATCATACAACCAAGATGGGCCCTTTAGCCACTACTCTTTGCACTCCAAGAGCTGTAACGGAGACGCTCCGCGCGAGCAGATGTCTGCCATATTGCACTCACTACTAACGTGACGCCAAAAGTGCGGAGGTAACACTTCGCATACCTGAGTAACACGGTTACTAACAAACGGCTTTAATTTATAAGCGTCTGTCTGAAGCCACATCAATACGATAGTCGAATCGGTTAACCCAGTGATACGATTAATTTTTACACGAGTAAAAATGTCACGGACATATTTAATTAATCTGCTTAACAAAACTGACGCCATCAATTCCAACCTCGGGATAGTTAAGGGTTTGACGGGGGCTACTTTAGATTTTGCTATCACCAAGCGTACTTTAGTCTGACCTCTGTCGTTACGACTGATCACATATACACAACTAGCGTAACCGCGAGAACTTGCATCGCAAAAGGCGACTAGTTCACATTCAGACTGTTCTGGTAACAGCATGTGTCTATCTATCTTAATTTCCGTCAGTCGCGGGAGCTCATCAACGTAATTAAGCAAGCGCTTAGTTATGTCAGTTGGCAGTTGCTCATCCCATCCTATGCCCAGCTTCCATAAATCTTGCATTATTTCTTTCGCGATGAAAATGCACGGTGAAATAAAACCTACTGGGTCGTAAATAGAAGCTAACAATTTCAAAACAGAACGTTTAGTTGTTACTTTGTCGGTCTTATCTACTGCGAAATAAAAACAGTCAGTCAAAGGTAACCACTTCAGACCTAGCACTTTGACTGAATATTCGTTACCATCTTTCAGGAATGTTAGAGGACACTCTCGGTTTTCTAACGGAACGCGTTGTAGGACCTTTACGCTATTATTCGCCCATCTCTTAAGTATAAAGCCGCCGGAATTAAACATCGCTATAAGTTAATGATTTCTTATATTTACGCGAACACTACACATTGAAATAATACTAGTTTTTACGGAATTTATCGCGTATATTTAACTTTTTAATACCCGACGTTTCGAACGCTTTACAGCACTTATGGTCACGGGCGATAAATTCCGTAAAAACTAGTATTATTTCAATCGCTATAAGTTCATCTTGTAACTGAGATATCTGTGACAAGGAACTACAAGAATATAGGATATCATCCATGTACACGCCCTCGCGCACAACCGTAGAAGCGAGCGGATAGTGTTATCCCTCATCATGGGCTAATTGCAACAGTGTGCGGATAGCTAAAAACGGCGAGCAACTTAAGCCGTAAGTGACAGTCTTTAATTCATAAACGTTGATGGTATCATTAGGCGAATGACGATATAAAATATGTTGATAACATCTATCCGACGGATTCAGTTTGATAAAACGATACATTTTGCATACGTCGTAAATCAAACAATATTTAAACAACCTAAAATTCATAATGATTTCTTAAATTTACGCGAACACTACACATTGAATAAAACTATTATTTACGGATTTTATCGCGTTTAATTACTTTAATTTATTTTTATTATTATCCCGACGTTTCGGGTGCTTTACAGCGCCCATGGTCACGGGGGGGACTGAGATGTTTGACGTCCCAATGTCATAGTTAGTCCGGCTACCTTCAGTTTTTTAATATTAATTTTTGGTCCGATTTACGCAAAACGAGCTTATAGTATCATGAAGTTTTGCAGTGGTATGCTTGGGTTTGGGTTTAATTTTGTTAATTATAGGATCCCAAGCAGATGGTAGCACCCAACCATCTTCTCTATTGAAATTTGGATGTTTTTTAATTTCAATAGCCTCGCGTATCATCCTTGGTAGGAATCGGGGTTCTTTTGCGAGAATTTGTGGTTTATCAAATCTAATGTAATGGTGGGGACGATCTTGAACATGTTCGCAGACTGCAGACTTCCCGGAGCGTCGGTGCTTCACATCAGCTATATGTTCCTTCACGCGGGTTTTTATAGACCTCTTTGTTTGACCTATGTAAGAGAGACCACATTCACAATCTAGCTTGTACACACCTGCATCTTGTAGAGGAATATTACATTTGATGGATGGTAAAAGTTGACTAATCTTCTTCAGCGGCTTGTAGTATGTCTTAATGGACGCTCGCTTCAAGATGTAGCCAATCTTGTCCGTGACTCCTCTAACATATGGTAGTAGAGCAGGCGCGCGCTCGACTGTGGCCGGCTTCACTCGTTCACTGTGACGTAGGCGCGGGACCCGAAGCTTGTTGTCTTGCAATACTTGCTTGACGTGCTGAAGCTCCGCGGCCAGATGTTTTTTGTCACAGATACCTAGTGCTCTCTGAAACAAAGATTTACCCACGGTAGCTAACTGTGAAGGATGATGGTGAGATTCACCATTTAGATATCGGTTGGTATGGGTCTTTTTCCTATACACAGTGTGACCAATAGTGTTATCAGGATTTCGAATGACTAAAACATCTAGGAAAGCTAAAGAATTATTTGCCTCTAACTCCATTGTGAATTGTATTTTAGAGTTTATGGAGTTAAGGTGGTCTAAAAACGCAGTTACTTTGTCATATTTAGACCACCTTAACTCCATAAACTCTAACCCACCCACCATTACATTAGATTTGATAAACCACAAATTCTCGCAAAAGAACCCCGATTCCTACCAAGGATGATACGCGAGGCTATTGAAATTAAAAAACATCCAAATTTCAATAGAGAAGATGGTTGGGTGCTACCATCTGCTTGGGATCCTATAATTAACAAAATTAAACCCAAACCCAAGCATACCACTGCAAAACTTCATGATACTATAAGCTCGTTTTGCGTAAATCGGACCAAAAATTAATATTAAAAAACTGAAGGTAGCCGGACTAACTATGACATTGGGACGTCAAACATCTCAGTCCCCCCCGTGACCATGGGCGCTGTAAAGCACCCGAAACGTCGGGATAATAATAAAAATAAATTAAAGTAATTAAACGCGATAAAATCCGTAAATAATAGTTTTATTCAAAACCTAAAATTCAATATTATAGCCCCAATATCTCGATACAGATTAGGCTCGGTTAGTAGAATATCATTAAGCGAAACATTCGTGAACGTTTTTGCCGAGGCATCGAACACCACTCGCAAAGGAGTGGTGGAACTACTGGGCTTAAGTATACTATGATGTTGTATCACATATTTACTCGGAGTGTCACCCGTATAAAGCTCCATATGTCCTAGATGTTCATATTCGCACATAAACTCTGAATAGGCTTGTTGTAATAAAGGTAAACGATTCAACTTGCGCTCTGTGAACAAGAGTCGTCGCTCGGCTGCCGCCCTTGAAGCGCCCAACGGAGGCGGGTCCGGTATGAATGGTAACGGCACTGAATAGCTACCGTCCTCATTGCGGCTAGAACGAGCCATGAAAATATCTTCTGCTAATTGTTCCAAAGGATTTATCGAAGGCTTGCTGGGCAATTCTTCGACTTCCCAAAACTTACGCAACGTTTGATCTAAAGACTCTTGTTCATCAAACGAGACTGATAAATTATAATTTCTTAAATTGTCCTTTTCATTGCAATAAAGTTTACCACTTACAACAAACCCGAAAGCGGTATCGATCACGCTTGGTATATCCGATGAAATAATATAAGGTTTATCATAAATAAGTTCCGAAACTATATCATTGCCCAACAATATATCAATACGTGAGCGCTTATAAAACATCGGATCAGCTAAATTAAAATTCTTATATTTATTAATAATGTCCGAGGGGAGTCGAACGTTAGGCATATCGGCAGATACCTTAGTCACTATGACCATGTTCACTCTAAAACTAGGCAAGTCAGTGTGTAGGGACCTTAATGTGCATGAAATCATTACATGATTTTTAACTGCCTCTCCACCAAGGCCATAAATGTTAAACGAACATTTTTTCCGAGGTAAGCCCAAACGTTGAGCGCACTCAGTTGTAATAAATGAGCTCTGAGCTCCAGAGTCAATAACTGCACGGCAGTATTGATACTGACCGCTACTATCAATTGCTAATACACGCGCCGTTCCCAATATGACACCGTAGTTCGAGTGAACGTCGTTGTATGGCGTATCTATCGTATAATGCTCCGAGTCGCTCGTAGTCTGAGAAGAAACGAGTGCTTGTTGCACTTGCGAGTCAGCGCTCAATAAACTGGTAGATGACAAAACCGCGTCGCGCACAGGCTCCCTATGCAATAGATAATGATGTAATGACGCACATACACCACAAGATATCTCACTTTTACAAGTCGAAGTATCATGATTTCCTTTTAGGCAATTATGATACAATTTTAAAGTATTGACACGGTCAATCCTTTTATCTACGGTCAATTTACGAAATTGATCGCACCTGTAAATCATATGATTTTTATTCAGTGGCGAAGTGGCGCTCGAGCCTTTCGTACGTGTATCGTTGCGCGCACGGTTATTATCGGCTTAGGAATTTTTTATCTGCGTTTACGGCTTGGCCAAGCGGGGCCGGCCGTTCAGTTGAACAATAATGGAGGCTGATCTTCTTTCTACTGAGTCAGTGGGGGAAGGACCAATACTAGAGGAAATGTCTGATCTTTTGGAAGAGCATATAAACTACGAATTTAGCCAAATATTGGGCAAAAGAGGTAGGAATACTTCGCCTTCGGACCTTCAAATCGAACAAAAAAAGCTAGAGGATGTGAGCAAGAAGGAGACTGGGAAGAAGTGAAAAGCAGAAAAGAGAAATCTAAAGAAATAAGAGGTAGTATTGAAATATGTATAACGTCTAAAGAGAAGTTCCCGAAACAGTTTGCCTTTATAATATATTTTTTACACAAAGCTTTGCTCCATACCAATGGCGACATGTTCGCATTACACCTATACCTAAGTCGGGTAGGAACACTAGTTGTACTTCATCTCTTGGACCTATTTCTCTTATTTCGTGCTTATGTAAAGTATTTCATGCCATTATCAATAACCGTATAGAGTTGTATATTGAAAACAAAAAACTACTTTCTGAGGAAACTAAGTGATTCAGAAAATCCATTTCCTGTCACGATAATTTAACCGAATTTGTTACAAGCATTCAAATAGGTTTTACAAAAAATCTTTTTACAGTAGCATGCTTTTTAGACCTAGAAAACGCATATAATAATGTAGACATAAATTATCTTTTATCGACGCTCGATCATCTTAATGTTGGCGCAAAATTTTGCAACTATCTCTGGACTTATTTAAGTCAAAGATTTTTAAAAATTGAAGGGATAGATTATAAAATAACTAGAAGTACAGGTCGCGGTCTAGCACAAGGAGATCCACTTTCTCCGCTATTGTTTAACATAGCTACAATAGATATATGTAAGTCTATAATTTCCAAAACACATTTTTTTTATAGAATAGGGTGACAAACGAGAACATAGTCCACCTGATGGTAAGTGGTTGCTGCGGCCTATAGACATCTACATCTATCTTCCATTGCAAATCAAAATGCAGATGCGTTGTCACCCATGAGGACTGAGATAGAATGCCTCATTTCCAGTAAAAAGGGTCTCCGGTTCTCTACACTCACCATACGAAATACAGCAGCATTAAGCTACTATTTCACGCTGGTATTCTGTGAGAGCGTGGTCCTTCCCCGGTCGAGTCGACCCATTCGTGCTACAACTATACTACTGATATAACTGCAGCATGGCTCTACCACGTAAAATCTTAATATCTCCCAGTATGCTGATGATTATGTCATATTTATAACTTCTAAAAACTTGAAAGAGGCGGAAAATCAACTACAATTGATATTAGATAATTTAAATGATTTATTTTTAACTATAAGTTTGGATATCTCACCGTTAAAAAGTAAAATATGCACCTTTTCAAGAGGGCGTCGACAACGTAACATTAGTCTAAAAATTAAAGATGTTGCTTTGGAAGTAGTAGATAGCGTAAAATACCGTGGAATGTGGCTGGATCGATCACTGCGGTGCAATAAACATATAAAGGAAACATCTGAAAAAGTATTAAAATCTTTAAATGTATTTAAAGTTTTATCAGGTTCGGGCTGGGGTGTCCACCCTAAACATTTACCGAACCTCTATATTAGTATTATAAGAAGTCGGTTAGATTATGCGAGCTTTTTGTAAGATAACAGTAGTAAGACTAATTTATTTAAGTTAGAAAAGATTCAAAATCAGTCAATGAGAACTATTGGAGGTTATATAAAAAGCACCCCTATTCACGTAATAGAAAGCGATCTCAGCTTATGCCCATTACATTTAAGAAGACGCTACCTTGCAGGCAAATTCTGGTTAAAAAATAAATCCGTGTTAAATAACTCTTCGATTAATCTTATCTCTAACCTATCCGATACCATTCAAAACAGGTATTGGAATAAGAGAATAAGAAAAAACCATTATTAACAATAATCTATGACAACTTCAAATCACTTTTTATATACTCAAGCTCACAGTTAGATATGTTTTCTCTGGATCAGTGGATCACTAGCTTAAACCTTTCAGATATTTTAAGACCAAATATAGACGGAATTCTAAACCCTAAACATCAGTACCATGTATTGACCATAAAAAACATGTGTATTAATCACCTAAAGGAACATTACCCGAATTATCTGAAGATATTTACAGATGGTTCGAAAGATACTTTCGGAAACGGGGCTTTATTTTACGATATATTAAATGATATGGCAATAAAGTTAAAAATTAATACTAATATTTCTATTATGGAAGTTGAACTTGTAGCGATCTATGAAGCTTTATCCTATATACAATCATGCAACTATAACAATGTGGTTATTTTCACAGATTCGAGGAGTGCGCATCAAAACCTTGCTCGGTGTACTTTGGTTTTTCGAGGCTTACCATATACGATTTTGAGCATATGCGATTTTGAAGTTTCTAGTTAAGTTGCAGGCTGACTCCATAGTAGTACATTTACAATGGATACCTTCGCACATTGGCTTAGAGGGTAATGAAAAAGCTGATATTTTGGCCAAACAAGCTATTTCGGAAGGCACTGATATTAATATTACCCCTTCATTTCAAAACTATATACCGTTATTAAAAAAAATGTTATGACCTTTGGAAGGAATACTTTGACATAAGAGCAAAAGAGAAGGGTATATGGTACTGTACGATCCAGCCGTACCCAATGCGCTCAACCTGGATAGATAACCGAATATTGTGTAGACGCGACACTGTAATAGCATTAAGACTCAGATCTGGGCACATTCCATGCAATAAATTTTCATACTTGAAGGAAAAAAAACTAACTCACCAAACTGTTCAACTTGCAACATTATCGATGATGTTTATCACATATTGATAGAATGTGTCCAGAACCCTGAAGAAAGAAAAAATACATTTATCATTGATTGGCAGTATTAATATTATTTTATCAGACCCGTTATCAGAAGATGCCAAAAAACTTTATGTGTCAGTAAATAAGAGATTAAGAAATTAATAAGTTTATATAGTTGTTAGTATTTATCCTATTTAAGAATTGTCTTGTACCAGGGCGTCATAATCGCTTCAGCGACAAAGCCCTTTTTTTTAAGAATAAAAAAATGTGATTTTGATTGCAATGCGCGCAAATCAATTTATTTTTATTTTTATTATAATTCCACACATAAGTATTTAAAACTGTTTTTGATATACTTTTATTGTAGTTATTACCGTTGCTTTTGTAATTGTTACCTGTAGGCTTATTTCTTGATTGTAATGAAATCGCACTTGTATTAGATGAATGTTCGAGTACTTTCACTTGTTTATTTACAAAACTAATTAATTCCGAAAACGACGGAAGTGAGTTTTGATCCCGATTTTCTTCAAAAAACCTCCTAGTATGCGCATCCAACCAACGTAAGGCTAAATGACAAAATAAATAGTCATGCAAATTTTTTAATTTTAACGCCTCGATGGCTTTCAAAGAGTGATCGAATGTTTCAATAAATAAGGTAAGATTTGCGGTAGTATCCTTATTTAACGGCGTAAAGTTTATCATTTTGTCGATGTACCTACCCACGAGTATTCGATCATCTTGATATTTATTACATAAACTTTGCCATACGAGAATATAATTAGCGGATGTTATAGGCAGTTTTTTAACAATGTTTAACACCGAACCTTTAACACATGAGAGTAAATAGTGAAACTTGTCTATTTCGTGGAAATCTCGATTATGAACAAGTGATACAAATGTATCGTAGAATGTGAACCACTTCTCAAAATCGCCATCGAATTCGAATAATCGCAATTTAGGTAATGACGGCCTTACATCAGTCATATCTTTCCCACTGATGGGTGCCTGATCACTCGGTTTTAATCGTAAATATTGCAATCTACATGCCTTGTAAAGTTCATCAAATGTATTTTTAATTCACGGGTTGACAATCTTGTCTCCGGTTTTAATGATATATCTATTTCAATAATATTTAACACTGTTTCTTCAAACTTAGAGCGGACACTTTCTTATTTGGAATAATCCGCTAAGAAATTCTGGATTTGTGTGGAATCATTTATTTGGGATTTCACAAGATCGAAAACCTTTTGTAATTTAGCAAATAGGTATTCCTTTTTAAAAATAAGTGTTTGCCTTTTTATCTGTAATTTGTCCGAAATTATGAATAAAAAACAACAAGGTGAATTTAGATACTTTATAAACATACCGCAAGCAATGAAAATTTAGGTAGAAAAGGCGAATTAAATAAGTGTAAAAAAAATAAAATAAAATAAAAAACGCTTAACTCAAGTATATGACGTCCACGGGACGCTAATTAAGAGTAGAAATTTTATATATGAAAATCACTAATTAAAATAAATGCGGCTCGAAGGCCAGAAATGTGGCGGCTTGGGATTATTTTTAAATTATATAGTGGACTGTATTGATATTCAATATCCCCTGAAACGTTCAGTTACCGCAGTCACAAAATTACACCAAGAAAACAATAAAACTACTCACGGTCTTACTAGCCAGCTTCCCAAGATTGGCAAACGTTGACAGCTCCTGGTGGCTTCTTCTACAAGGTAGAATACACTAGTAATTAGATTGTACACGGTACACTCTAGAGTAGTCCTTATTTATAGTTTTGAAGAGATATTCACTCCACTATAACACAGAGATGTAGTCTTCTTACGCTTCCTACCCTCCTTTTTATTCTTTTTTTGTCCCCACAGATTATAGCAACGCGTTATGCGTCACAATGTTGCCACAGGTTATCACCGGCCCTCAGATCGTTGTAGATCATTGTGTCTCGGTATAAAATTTGCGAGTTGCGGTTTATTACTGAACAGCAGGTTTCCAGTGTTTTCTTTTTCTTTAGGTACCGCTGTGTACTAGGTAAATTGGCAATTTTGATTACACTAAACAGTTATATTGCTGCCGGCGAGGATTAAAGCCGGGTTGCCCGAATACTGTGTAGTTTACGACGAGCGGTTAGCCTATGATCCATATCGGCTCACTTAGCTTCTGAACCACCACGGTTTATTCGTCACGGTTCACGTCATTCACCACGTAAAGCATGATGCTGTTATTCACGCTGTAATTCTAAGTGTGATCCTTTCCCCGGTCTAGCTAACGCATTCGTGCTACAGCCATAAAACAGCTGCAGTATTGCTTAACCTTGTATTTTTTTATATAGTACATTGATAATACAACACAAAGCGAACTTACAGTCCGCCTAATGATAAATGGCTACTGCATTCCATGGGTTCATCTCATAGCCTGTAATTTCACTGGCTCTCTATTATCTTCAGACCGGAACACAGCAGTAAATACTGCTACTTGGCGGTATAAATAGATAAGACAGTGGTACTCCACCCAGACGGACTCCTGAGCAGTAAATTATTTCTTACTAATAAATGTATATAATACGCCTGATAAAGACTTCAACTGAATCCTTATTATTATTTCGTATTTAATGTCCTTAACAATTTGGCTACTGTCGCTTAAATGTCGCAACTGGTTTATTTTAAAAATTTGATCGTTTAAGAGACATGATTCGATATCATTGGTATGGTATAATATATCTGTTTATTTTCTCCACTTAAAACATCTGTTGTAAGATACCGCTGCAACATTTACACCACTGACGCAGTCAGGAATACGGGTCCACGTGCAACAGAATCCACTTATTATCAGGTGGGCTGTATGCTCTTTGTCATCCTTAGTCTATAAAAAAAATTATCGAATGTTTTTAACACTTCAAGAAACCAATTTTGAATAACAAAACATATGAGTAAATAACAGTAAGTAATATGCTATGGAAAGCTAAACATTCTGTTTAATCTGATCTAATCTTTTCTTAGAATTTTGTTATCTTAGACAATATTTTTGTAGTTAATAAAGAGCTGGAACTCCTGAGAACAGACTTATTTTTTAGCTTACCAGCAGAACTCACGAACTGCTTTGTTTATGTTTGTAACTTTAAAAAAAATGGGGCGTTTTATATAATATTTATTTATATGTATCCTATACCTAATTTCAGTCATGGCGGCAACAGAGACTAGTCGTTTGCGCAGAAAATATTATAGTCCATTAATGTATGTGTAATCTATTCCTTCACTTTCATAGACCGGTATGCTGCAATAGAAAGAACAGATGCAGGAATCATTGCAAATTTCCTAACCCCGTGCTTCTACTGGAAATTGATTTGTAGAAAAACTCAATAACAGGTTTAGGTCTCAGTCAAAATTCGAACTCGCAATAACATTATCTTGCAAATGTCCAATTTTTCTTAGATGGGCCAATTATTATGAAATATTTTTATGGGCCCCTTACATATATATATTTCACAAGGAAAAACAAACGGTTTGTGGGCCATAAAAATAATCGTTCCGTGCGGGATTCGAACCATCTCAGCGCTGCAATCCATTGTTAAGCCACTGCGTCAAGGAGCTGTAATTTTATTTTATTTTAAACGAAAGAATATGAACAAATTCCTTCTGATTATTATGACTTATGGTAAGTTACTTATCTACTGTTATTGCACTAACCTCTAGGATGTATCTTCTTTATTTTTCAATACCATACACTGCACGACAGACGCATTTTCTAAAACACGCTACTGTTCATCTAGCTAGGCAAGCCTTTATAATACGCTTCTTTTCCTCCGTACTCTGTAGATCTGCATAGATAACACCATCTAACCCATTTTTACTCCCAAAGCATTTTACGCTCAGTATAACAAGCTATAAGGCTCTTTTTTCATTGTGACAATGCAATCTTTTCATCTATTTACCTTCCATATTTGAAATTGATTGCAGATATCTACTGCCTGGAGGATCGATTTATCATTACGTGAAAAAGTACCTCGTTTGTAATTTCATGTTATTAAAAAGTCTAACTTACACTCAGGCGTAATATATTATATGTTGTCACAATATTTACAACGGTAAAAACAACAAGAAGAATAAATAAATTAGGCCTGGGAAAGTTTAATACAAATAGTTTTTACCTGGTAAACATTTGTTGTATGCCTTTTACTAATATATAACACAACTAATACTAACATTTGATAAATCAGAAGGGTTTGCCGCAGGGGCTAAGTTTTGGGATCGTGTTTTCTCAAATCCCTTGCGGAGGGAGTCCGGTCAAAGAGCATCCGTTATATAAGTACACTTTCAATAAATAATGGTTTTAATATTGTCTATTTCATATATAAAGCATTAGCACGTCCTACTGCTACGCACTGACTTTCTAAAAAACAAGAGAAACATTCTCAGAAAAACATGTAACAACAATTCCCTCAGGAGGTTTATCATGTCGTCCATGATAGTTCATGATCATGGACTGCTCCTCTTCTCAGCTTCGATCTGATAGTCATGCCATCAAGCACTCTACTAAGGTCGGTTTCAGACGCGGTGCAAGAGGGGGGTGCAGTGGAGGTAAAGAGGGCGGCATTGGAGGGAGGGGGGTTCGTGTTAGTGGCATCTTAGTGGATTTGTATTAGCGAATAATAAGCATGCAGGAGGTTAGAAATTGAGTTTCGGTCCGCAGAGCACAGAAGATTCTTTTTTGTGTAGTTTTTTTTTATTTAAGCACTCGCCGCCAGACACTCAAATATTAGGGCCGTATGTGTTATACGTAGTAGGAGATGAATGTTAATTTTTTTAAATATTAAGTTTTAGAGAGATGATTGATGATGTTGTTGAGTTTACAATATTCAGGAGAGAGTAGTCCAACACTGTGCACTATTTTAGTCAGGCTAAGATATCAAAGTATCAGGCACGCATAAACTCAGCAGATTTCATGTACACAATCTTATCTTTTTGGTCTTGAGTCTGCGGTATTCGTTCAATGTCTTTCAGAGATACCAGGGCAACATAGCCGCAGCAGAGATTGTTCCGTAGCGGAGTATTTAGTGTCGACTCGTAGCACCGTTCGTAGCGTGCTACGACAAACGACCGTTTCTATGGAATAGTGAGCGAGACTTGAGGCACTGCTATGGCTGTTAACTCTGCAAAATAACCCCCTATTTGTTTATGCATTCCTATTTTTACAGCACGGATTTATTGGTCTCATTTTAATTTAATGTCGAAAAATTTTCTATACGAGTTATAGAGCCATTGCTCCGGTTACATTTGTAGTATAGCTGTAGCACGAATGGGTCGGCTCGACCTGGGAATGACCACCCCCTCACAGAATACCAGCGTAAAATAGTAGCAGATTGCTACTGTTTCGTACGGTAAGTGTAGAGAACCTGATACCCTTTATACTGGAAGCGAGGCATTCCATCTTAGTCCTCATGTGTGACAACGCATCTGCATTTTGATTCGTAATCGAGGATAAATGTAGGTGTCTATGGGCCACAGCAACCACTTACCATCAGGTCAACTGCGTGCTCGTTTGTCACCCTATCGTTTAAAAGAAAAACAATAGCAGAACCAATATACGAGCACTCCATGAGCGGTCCTAGAGGGAAAAGGATTATGAAGTAGTTATTCCGCCTTGATGCTTCATTGCATGTAGTCTTTAAATATTCTGGGTAAGTATCACCCTACAACAAAGCGAAGACAACTTTGTTTAAAATTCGCTACAGATGTTCATGGACCACAGTGGCCACTTACTTTCAGGCGGACCGAAAGTTTGTTTTGTCACTTGTTTTAATAAAACCGCATAATAAATAAATCTGCAAAATATTTGTTTCCTTTTATTATGAATTGCTGGGAGAGCCTCTTGCTTAGGGCAGCATAGCTGCTCATTTCTTAGTTCTTGGAGTTATTTGGTCTCTTAGTTAATTTTAGTTGATCGTAAAATGTCTTTAAATATTCCAATATACTTGTATACATTTCACTAGCATTAGTTATCCTTCTAGAAAATTTAATGCAACTCCCCACCACGGGTTTAGTATCTTATCTTGGTATCACAAGTTCTTATTAAAAGTATAAGAACTATCTGTGAACATGTTCCTTTTTCAATAGTTTCTAATTAAAATATGAAGGCAGAACTCTAGTGTGAGATGCTACATCCGTATACACTTTGGCAGATTCTCATCTCAGTTATCAGAATCTCTCTATCAAGATGTCTAAGTACTCAATAAAATTTAAAGCCAACGCGGATTCATAGGCGACTGAATTTAGTTCGGGCACCTGCAAATTTGAATCTTTGAGAGATGTTTACATTTTTTCTTTAGAGCGTACTAAAAACCATTACATTTCTTTACATTCTTTGTTCTTGTACAAATATCACGAGATTTCTTACATGTATATCTCTGAGAGATGACTCTATTTTAATGTCACTTGCTAAATATCTCTGTGGTGGTCAAATCTCTGTCGGGTTCACGTGCGGTGTGGTTCCTAAAGGAACTGCATCTGCGATTTTTCATGCAACTGATGATAACACATTTTAGTATAAAAAATATTTAATGTATGTATATGTATATAATATAAAAAAACGTTAAGACAACGTAAAATAATTAAAATATTATTGTTTGTATACGTGTCAAGTAAAATACTTAGCTTGGTTTTATTATTTCTAATTTAGACGAGTTTCATTATTTCATTACAGTCCCTCTCAAGTCCACTGCTGAACATAGCCCTTCCACACATTTGCTTCACTTGGCAGTCATGATATAATATGGAGTAGTGGACTTTCTAACACAAATACTGTATGGCTTATATTTTTATACATGTATTACATAATTATCAAAATCACGATGACTAAAGTAATAATCCAAATAGGTAACAATTAAGGTATTTATAGCTGCTTCTTTTTTATATAAGGAAAATAAATTGAAAAGAATTTTCCACTCTATTTAAACGAAGCTAAAGCGAAGATACGACTCAAATTGAGCACAAACCTCAAAGGTATTTTAAGTAACAAAGAAAACTAATTAGTTATAAGCGAGGAGAGAAATCGCAGTAAAATTCTGTCAGTTTCTGTTAAATGAGTTTTATTGATCACTTCTAAAATATTAATCTACTGAAAGCCTTCTTGCTGAAACAAGACAAAAATAATAAGAAAATAGTAATCGTAACCATTATCATCATCATTACAGCCCGTCTCATGTTCATTTCCCCAAGAGATGACATAAATCCTAAAGCCCTATTATATTTCCATTGACTTACGTTTACCGGTACGAGGCTAACACTCACAAATCTTTCTTCCATATCGATTGTCGGTCTTTGAGATACATGGCCCGCCCATTGTCATTTCAGCTTACTGATCCAGAGGGCTATATCGGTAATTCTGTTTCTACAGCAGATAACCTCATTTTTTCAGTCTATCACGCAAAGAAACCCAGAGCATAATTCTCCCGAGACCTAGCTGAGCGACCTTGAGCTTCCTCAAACCACTTATATTTAGGTCCTTCAACGTCTCAGATTTGTGTGGCATCACTGTCAATGCAGTAAGAACTTTATAGATATTAAAAATTTTGACGATGGCATCTAAACATTTATAAATTTTTAACTGCACATTCAATGCCTGTATTTCTTTACAATTTATTCCAATTCAAATGTTTTTTATTTGAATAATAATTAGCTAAAACAATCATTATAACTTTTCTCAATATTTCATAATGCACCACATCAGTGTCCGGAGAAGGACCAACTCTAACAAAATACCAGCGAAACAAAATACTGCAGAGAACCGGAAACTCTTATTACAGGCATTCCGTCTTAGTCATTTAGAGTGACAACGCATCAGCATTTTGATTTTTAATTAACGATAAATATAGATGTCTATGAATCACTGTACCCACTTCCCATCAGGTGGACTGTGTGCTCGCTTGTCACATATATTATATAAAAATATGTAAAACAAAACGTATACATATACGACATTCGATGCCGCCATATTTTTTAATCTATATAATTAATATGGCGGGACTCCTTTCCTGCATAGAAATATGTGTGGTTGAATTTTTTTTTACTTATTTCTGCCACAAAAATGTGTGAATTTCTTTGTTCTAGTATTATGAGTATAAATATAACCAAGATGGAGAGCCTTACACCCTGTACTCATACAGACTCAGAATATATTACTATCAAATGGAACAATGGATTAGTATGAATACAGTTAATAAGGCATTTCATAATTTACGCAGGCAGACTAAATTCTGCAGCATATGCTGTAAGATAGATTAGAAATCTAACCAATATTGAGACAGCTGGATTAGTTTATTTTAGTTACTTTCATAGCATAATGTCTTATGGAATCTTACTATGGGGTAATGACAGTGAAATCATATTTGTTTTACAAGAGATTTTTTATTTAAGAGGCAATTTATAACTTAAATTGTAAAGAGTCGCTGAGAGAAAAATTTCAGGAAATAAACACATTAACTTTGGAATCACAATATATTTATGAAAATGTAATGTACGTATGTTCATAAAAAGATAAATAGCTATAAACATAAGAATAAAGGTGTTCATACTTTAAACACTAAGAACAAAAATAAGCTTGTAATACCAGTTACTGCACTCCACAGAATCAGTAATTCATTTTTAGTACAATGTATATGCTTTAACAACAAAATCCCAGAAAATGTACAAAATTTTTCATTAAATCAGTTTATATGTTTTATTAAAGAAAAAAAGTACAAAAAGGGTTATTATAATATAAATGAATACAAAAATGAAAATAACCCCTGGGAATGAGGTGGTTGCCACCATGCTGGTTCTATAAAAATTCATACAAAATATGTACAAAATAAATTTAAATATCTTTGAAAAAAAGTCCCGCTGGGTTTCTTGCTGGTTCTTCCCAGGACAGAGGTTTTTTTTTTGCGAACCAGTGGTAAATAGTAAATAAAAAACGACGCCAATATGTATCATACAATAATCAATATTGAATAAAAAAATGGTCACAACGCATCTTTAACACTTTGTTTGAAGTTTGGTTTAGATGTCCATGGGCTATAAAAGCCATTAACCATCAGGTGGATAGTAAGTTCAATGATTCCCGCCCAAGCGTAATCCTTGGCAAAAGAGTAGCACTGCCGTCTAATAGAATTGGGATTTAAAATTAAATATTCACATCAAGTTATCCATACAATCACCATAATTATGGTCTAATGCCAATCATAGGCCTTCCCCAATGTCCTATCCAAATGGAATGCCATAAGGTAATCTTGAGCCACCTGCATCCATCTACTTTCTGCATCTTTTATCAGGTCGTCAGCAGTTAACTTTGTTCAGCAGTGGACTTGTGATGAGCTGTGATGATGATGATGATGATGACTAAGATTAAAATAGTTTCAGAGTTGACACCGGTTTTAACGCGCCCTTTCCGGTACTCCTACTCCTTAGGCAAAGAAAGGCTTAGATTATCCTTATAATAATTACATTTGTCAGCTATGTTCTTATACTGGAAAGTTTTAGATAAATAAATAACAGATGATCCTATTATATTTACTAAAAGTGAATCGGCTATTAATATCATACTCATTTCACAATGTACCTAAATACTGATTGATCATCATCATCATCATTAAAGCCTTTTACAAGTCCACGGCTGAACTAAGGCCTCCCTCAAGGAACGCCACAAAGCACGGTCTTGAGCCACCTGCATCCATTGACTTCCTGCGTGTCTTACCAGGTCGTCAGTTCATATAGTGCCATACCTCCCGACACTTTGCCTAGGGGTACGAGACTGCCACTCGAGAACATTTTTTCCCCATCAGTGGTCGGTTCTTTAAGCTATATGGCCGGCCCATTGCCACTTCAGCTACCTAATCGGTTGGGTTATGTTAATTACTCCGGTTCTACTGCGGATATCCTTATTTTGAAGTTTATCGCGCGTAGAAACCTCAAGTATAGCCATCTCTATAGCTCTATGTGCGACCTTAAGCTTCATCATACGTCCACCAGTGAAGGTCCATATTTCAGACCCATAAGTTATCACTGGCAACACTCACCGGTTGTACAGTCTTATTTTTAAGTTTTAAGGTATACCTGCTCGGAAATTTCTGCCTTAAAGTCCGCCTAGACGTTTTTTAAATAAATAATCCAGTTCAATTATAAAAATAGGAAAGCATTTCATCTTGGTTATTAAGTTTGGGCCATTAGATTATGTCGGTTATACAATGTGTCGGTAACTAGTCAGTTTTTGTATACATAGTTTAAATAAGTACAATATAAATAGTAGCCATCGATCGTCTGTGTCTACCACTGCGTTACAGCGTATTAGAACAGAAGGGTTACAAGATGAAAGTGATAAAAACAAGTTCAAGTGTAGACTGAAAGAAAATATAAGTGGTTTGGATGAATTATGTATGAAGGAGTTAGACTTGGAGAATATATGGCAAAATGTAAAGAAAGGTTTAGTGGATGCAGCTACCGAAGTGATGTTAGTAAGAGAAAGAATGAAAGGAAAAGTAATACGTTATGGTGGGCTGATGAGATACGTATGGAATTTGAAGCAAAGAAGAGAGCATGGCTAGATTTACTAGCAACAAATGCTGGTAATTCTAGCGGTACGAATGGTAATATTGAAAGAAAAAAGGCAGTCTTTAGATATCTTAATAAGAGAGTAAAAGAAGTAGTTGACAGAAAAAAGCAAGAAAGAACAGATAAGGATGATAGAAGAATATCGGATAACTTCCAGGCAAATATTAAAACGTTCTGGAAACTTGTAAGAACTGCCAGGGGACATTCAAAACAGCCTATGACGAATGCTATAAGAGATGAGAATGGCTATATTCTGAATGATGAAGTTTTGAGTATAAAGAGATGGAAGGAATATTTTGAAAGCGTGTTTATGAGTGAGGAGACAACGTGTGTACTAAGTGAAGTAGAAATTCCGAAAAGAAGAGGAAGGAGGTAGCGAGATAAGTATAGGTGAAATAATGAAAGCAATGAAAAGCAATGAAAAGCATGAAAGCAGGTAAGGCTGCCGGATATGATAGAGTTTCACTCGAAATGCTAAGGGCTGGAGAGGAAGTGGTGGCAGGCCCGCTGCACACCTTGTTTAATTTATGCTGGGAACTGAAGCGGGTACCGGTAGACTGGTGCAAAGCCGTGATAGTCCCAGTATATAAAGGAACAGGGTCGCAGCAGGACTGTAAAAACTACCGTGGCATATCAGCCTTCTTAGCATTGTGGGAAAACTGTATGCTAAAGTACTGATTGAAAGGGTCATGAAAGAAACTGATGGAAGAATTTGGGATGTACAAGCGGGATTTAGAAAGGGAATGGGGTGTACAGATCAAGTCTTTTCCATGCGCATGATCGCGGAGAAGTTTTTGGCCAAAAAACAAAAGGTTTTTTGTGCGTGCATGGACTTGGAAAAGGCGTATGACAGAGTTGATAGGGATGTGCTATGGCAAACACTGAAATCATTTGGGTTGAGCGCAGGCTCGATACAGGCATTGGAGTCTCTTTGTAGGGACTCTAGCGCTTGTGTTAGGATCAACGGGGTCTACTCAGACTGGTTTGACATCTATAAAGGTGTCAGAGAGGGCTGTGTGGCTTCCCCGTGGCTGTTCAACCTATTTATGGACAGTTGTTTGCAAAATTTGAAAGTTGAAGAATGCGGATTAAGAATGGGTGAGTTAACCGTCAAATGTCTTTTGTACGCCGATGATCAAGTTATTCTTGCGTCCTCGGCGGCCGAGTTGCAAATGAAGGTTACATTAATGAACGGTCATTAAAAGAAAGGGGTATGAAAGTAACCGCAAGTAAGACGAAGGTGATGGTTTTTGAAAGAGAAGAAAGTAAAACGATTTGTGAAATAAGAATAGAAGGGGAGTTGATCGAGCAAGTAGATGAGTTTGTATATTTGGGCTGCGTATTTAGCAGGGATGGGAGATATGATAAAGATATAGAACGACGAGTGAAAGCGGGAAATAGAGTAAGAGTGGGGCCTTGCGCTCTATTGTGAAGAGTCAAAATGTGTCGAAAAAGGCACGTATGGCAATTCACAATGCTGTGTTGGTCCCTACTTTAACGTATGGTAGTGAAAGTTGAGTGTGGCAGAAGAAGCACGAGAGTAGAATAAACGCAGTAGAAATGCGGTCGTTAAGGAGTATGTTAGGGCTGAATCTGAATGACAGGGTAAGAAATTGTGTAATAAGAGAAGAGTGTGGTTTGCTGGATGACGTAGTGACCAGGATTATGAAAGGAATGCTTCGGTGGTTTGGTCATGTGGAAAGAATGAATGAGGAAAGAGTGACAAAGAAAATTTATGTTGCAGAAGTGAATGGCAGAGTCGGAAAGGGATGTCCTAGGCGTAAATTTATCGACCGAATTGGCGATTAATTGAAAACGGGCCAAATTAGGAGTACCCTTAACCGACGAGCATGTATGCGTAGGTGTATGTATGTGAAGTAGGCAAGAGAGGTGTGTCAGGATCATGCCAAATGGAAGTCTGTAGTCTCTGCCTACCACTCTGGGTGACAGGCGTGAGTGTTTATATATTATATATTAATTTGGGCATAGTAATTAAGTACACAGAAAGTTTCATACTACGCAACCACAAACTGGCACCATGTTAGTTCTATTAAATCTAATACATAAAAAACTTATTTTTGTTTGTTCGTATTTTATACGCAGTCATACCGTTCATCAGATTGCGATAAAACTAATTCAACTTTTCAACTTGAACTTGTGCGAAGGTTATAGGCATAGTACAATTTACTTACAGTAGGTGGCGTGAGTATTATACTCGACTATCTGAAACATATCATTTATATTCAATGATTTTTTCATTATTTCTAATTAAACTCTTTTTAATTTGAAATGATATTTCCACAATCATTTCTTCTGCGACAGCACGCCCCGAATACCAGCTAGTTTCATTTAAAAACTATACAAAAATATTGTTTTAGAAAAAAAATCACGCTTGAATTCTTGCTGTTTCTTCCCAGACAGGTATTCGGTGTCTTGGTCGAAGTTGGATTTACCTAGTCGGAGAATTTATCCCAAAAAATATATTCGTAAACAATTACAACCGTAATGTTCCATACGATCATCGGAATAGGTAACACATGACATTTTTCTTGCCCATGATCAATTTAGCGGTGAAGAGTTTTGATATATCGAAATAAAAGAAATCTTTCTAAAAAGTACTAAAATAAACATTTATCGTACCAATAACTGAAAGTAAAGGAAAATGAAAATAAATAACAAAAACTTAATAAAAAATAAGAAGAGGATGCAGTAATAAATTCTAAAGATCGTTTACAGTTAAAAGCCAAGAGAAAATCGTTTCATACACATTTCGAGTGAAATTTTATTACCGCGTCCACTTGCAACTGGCCGCAAACTTCAATTCTCTAGAAACGTTTGGCTTGATTTTTGTATTCAAACATCGACATCTACACGCTTGCGTGTGCGTTAGTTTGTTCCAAAGAGGCAAGCATGGCAGATATCAAGATTGTTGTATCGGTCGTAGTAGTCGTCTTAAATTATTTTATTATAGGTATTTTCGCCACTAGTGCACAAACGATATTGAGTGCGCACAAAAGTGTGTACGCGTCAAAAGCGCATGCCAAAAATGTCCCTTGCACACCTATGTAAACCAAGCCAAGCACTCTCTCCATATGTTTGAATCTGTGATGGCTTATTGGGTTTGCCAAGCAAACCAACATCATAAAACAACAGCGAACGTATGTTTTCTGTCAGTAGTAATTACCGCGTAATTTTAAAAGAAATTTTTAAATGTATCTAAATCAATAACGTCATGAATTATACATTTTCAAAGATAATTTATTCTTATATTTTAATCACTGTAACATTTATTAGAACGATATTTTTATCGCGTTCAATTAACTTACCTTTATATATTTATATACTTTGGTAAGAGTACTATGCAGCAGTGAACTAATTTTTTTAACTATGCATTGACATCTTGATGACGATGGTGTAGTCAAAAATTTACAAACTGTATAAGTATAATGATTTTTTAAAACTTATGGCTAAGCATAACTTTCTTAAGAACTTTGCCTCCTGAGGCTCGGTCATGTAGAACGGATGGAAAGCGATGGAAGTATAAAGAGTGCTTAATTAGGTGGACCAGGCTAATTCGGACATCCAGTTGAAGCAATCGGGTTGTAGCTGAAATGCGCGCACGTCAAGATGGTGAAAACTAGTAAAAGATTGCGCAGTACAAAGACAACTCGCATCTTCTAGTGTCAGAGGTAGAACATATTTTTTTTTTGGGGTTAATAAATGGAATCGTGTTGAGGTTTTATGAATACGTGCTATGCATTGTGCACAAAATTCCTAGTCGTTTTACAAGTTGCTAACGAGATTTGAAAACCGTTGTGGGTGTTTCGAAATGCTTTTATTTCCGAGCAGCATCTATATTAATTCGATGCTTCAAAATCCTGAAATGGTTTTGCTTTTGTTTGAACTACTGTAATGTTTGAACACATTTTTTTTATAAAAAGAATATTAACCATGATATAAACATTACTAATATTCCCCTTAACCAGTCGTAGTAAGCTTAAACTGCTTGTGTTACGAGTGGTTCACGCCAGTAGTCGAATGGCGGATTCGAACCCACGATCTTTTTCAGTTTGCGGTCCGCGCCCTGCCATTAGGCTACTGTCGCTTCTATTGATTGAAAATGAACCAAAAATAAGTAATTGAATACATTTCTATCATTTTTAGAATTGTCTGTCTGTTTGTTTGTTTGTTAACGTTTCATGTATAAAATACTGATTTATATAAAATAATTGACAGAAAAATTATGAAACATATCTTCTTTTTATTAAAATTGGATCATCCTATCAAAAGTTACGATTAATATTCTGAAGTATGGGTACATAGTATTGGTACGAATTTATTCATTGGTGGCGTGAGTATTTAAGTGCATTTTTGTTATTAATTATGTAAAATAGTGTTCTATAATGATATAATCGTATTTTACCTTACTAACCAAAAATAATAAAGGATAACCTAGGCAAGATTCGAAATTGACCCAGCACCTTTTTAAAAGACTTTATTTTAAAGCTTACTACAAATAATGTGCGATACGTTACATAATTCTACTTAATTAATAAGCGATGTATTCTAACTTAAAACTACATGTCCGATACATGTGAGAGCCGAACTATGACTGTCCTAAGCCTTGGTCTAGATCATTAAGCTAAAGAACAGTTATCGGTGTTCACACGAAAGACTATCTGTATTCCAGACGCAATTCAGCAATCTACGCCCACGCTTACGCTTGAATTGTGATGGTCTATATATATATATATATATATATATATATATATATATATATATATATATATACCTTAATATCTTAGTGAAAAAATACAACAGTTAACCTATGTCATTGATAGATGGTGTTTTAGTACACGTTTAGTAGGTTTTAGTACACGATTCATTAAGTTTCTTTCAGTAAGCCCGTGTGGTACCCAAGTATCGAGCTTTTTGTGTAGCCAGACATTTTCAAATGGGTATAATCTATTTTCGGGTCAATTTTCAGGTCCTTGGCTAAGTGTTAACTACTAACACACTAATCATGCCCCACTTTTTCAAAAATGACATCAACTTTCTCCATATGAGCACGACCAGAGCGAGCTGCACATTTGACATTTCCAACAACCGACAACAACAATATGAAAACGCTTGAACCAACTTTGTGCTACTCTTACTGACACTTCATTAGGTCCATAAAGTTACAAATTTTATTTGCGGCTTGTGTCACTTTTATTCCTTTCTTGTAATAAATCTTAATGTTTCGAATTTCTGCGTTAAATTTACTCATTTTGAAGAAAAAAAATTAATGGAAAATGGCGGGAAAGTACTACTTTAGTCTAGTGTTTTTTTTTTGTTTTTGGTCACAAGTCATCACTCATCACAAATCATCCTTAACATGTCTATTCCAGCCAACAATACGAACGCCCTTCCCACACTTTCCCTTATTATAACTAAATATAGCGGCCTCCGACAATGAGGCAACAATTTTATTATACATTATATCTATAGATTTTCTATGATCAAGGTTATAACACATTCTATTATAGTAAGGAATAGGAGTATATTCATTTAAAGTATTGATATTTCTCAAATTTTAAGCAAAGATCATGGTATGTTGCAATTTGACCTTCATATCTATGTCCCCAAACTACCTTATTTATGCTTATCCTATTTTGAGGTTCAAATTTAGGTCTGACCATCGACAGGTCATATTATATTTCCAGTGGGAAGTGATCCGACCAATAAATGTCGTAGTATACAACCACCACACTCCAGGCGGCATTAGTGACAACACGATGATCAAGCCAACGCCTGCTACCGTGCGCCTCACTTATAAAAGTGTAGGTATCTGAGTTTTCACCTAATTTTGATATATCAGCACACAACCAATTTTGATCGAAACAAAAGCTAAGTAATTACCGAAACGTTCTCCTGGGTGTGTGGGATACATGCCTGAATGTTATCAGATATCATTCTTTTCTTTCTCGATTTTTCCTTTCAACCACTTATTTTGCTCTCTCAATTTTTCTTTTAATCTCATCACTCATACCACCCGAATTAACAGCTTTGGTTGCTAGTAAATCTACCGTTGCTCTTTTCTTTGCTTCAAATTTCACCCATACCTCATCATCCCACCACAACGTATAATTTTTCCTTTCGTTTGTTCTCTTATTTAAATCAAATAATTCAGTGGCTGCATCCACCAAACCTTTCGTAACATTATACCACACAGTCTCAAAGTCTAAATCTAATTTGTAGCGACAGTAGCCTAATGGCAGAGCGCGGACCACGAACTCAAAAAGGTCGGGGGTTCGAATCCGCCATTCGACTACTGGCGTGAACCACTCGTAGCACAAGCAATTTAAGCTTACCACGAGTGATTAAGGGGTATATTAGTAATGTTTATAGCATTGTTAATATTTAAAAAAAATCATTCATACACAATTCATTCAAACACCCAGTATTTTCCCTCAATCTACATTTATACTTCTCTTTCACATCTTCATCTTGTAACTTCTTTCTATTCTTATACGGTGTATCGCAGTGGTAGACACAGCTGTCCGATGATACCAACGCTTGAGTAGACTATTAATTTGACATAAGACCAAGGAATGATCCGTCCATACGTTGGATCCCGGTAAACCCTTGTACCTACGACTGCGGTCCTCATTCTTTCATCAACAATTATGAAATCTATCATGCTTCTAGGATCATCTCTTTCTCATTTATACATATAAATCTTTTTATGCCGAAAGAAAGAAAGAAGACGTCATAAAAAGATTCTTTTCCACACATACGGTGAGGAGGTCTTTACCATTCTCATTTATACTTTCATCACCAAACGTTCCCAATATCCTTTCATAACCAGACCTCCTCACCCCAATCCTTTCCAAGTCTCCTAACATAATTATATTTTTATTTTCCATACATTTCATCAACACCATCCTTACTATGTCGCAAAACTGGTCTCAGATATAAGTGAGTTCAGACATGTTTGGGGCGTATACCCCTAGCACAAACAACTTATTTAAGCCCAGTTTCATTTTGAAACAGAAACAGAAACTTTTTTACTCAATGTAGATTATAACAATACTTATTGAAAGTCGCTTTTTTCATTTATCACTGGTTCGCAAAAAAAAACCTCTCTTCTAAGAAGAACCAGCAAGAAACCCAGCGGGACTATATTTTTTCCAATAATAGCTTAAAGTCATGTTTACAATTAACAGCACAAGACAAATAAGAAATAGCTGGGTAGAGATCACCCTTCCCAGGGGTTATTATCATCCTTAAATTCCTTAATATTATGATAACCCTTTTTATACAAACTTAGTTTAATAACATTTTTGAACTTTTTGTACGAGAAATTTTGTATATTTTCTGCAATTTTGTTGTAAAGGCGTATACATCGTCCCAAGAATGAATTACTGAATCGGTGGAGTCAAGTAACAGGTATCGAGTAACTAGCTTGTGTCTATTCCTGGTATTTACAGAATGAATATCACTTACTTTTTCAGAACTACTTTTATTTTTGTATACGTACATTACATTCTGGTCTTTCAATACATATTAATACTAATTACCTTAAATTTTTGTCTCATTGACTCTTTTGGTTTTAAATTATACATTGATTAAATGGTAAAATAAATATAATTTCAGTATCAGTCGCGTGTCCATATAGCAAAATACCATACAACATAATGCTATGGAAATAACTAAAGTAAACTATTCTAGCTGTTTCAACACTGGTAAGAGTTCTATATCTTTTTTACAGTATATACGGTAGTACTAAGTCCGCTAGCTAGTTTTTATATATGGGAGAGCCATTGAAGCTTTGCGTCCAGTGTGATTCCAAGAAAAATGGTGGTATCAACAAGGCTCAACTTAAAATTACATAAGTATTAACATGTTTGACATTAGGTGTTATGAATTTCATACATTTAATTGTAGTTCCATTTAAATGCAAACTATTAACATTAAACCAATTAACTCCAATTAACTAACTTAGCTATAGCATTATTTACTTCCTCGTAATTTAATAACTGTCGTTTTAATTTGAAAATTAATGAAGTATCATCAGCAAATAATACTTTGTCATGGTTATTTCCTACTATGTAAGGTAAGTCATTGATATATACAATAAACAGAAAGAGGCCGAGAATTGGGCCCTGAGGCACGCCCATTTGTACAATCGACCCGGAAGAACTCATACTATTAATGACAACTTTTTGTGTTCTGTCACTATAATATGAAATAAACGAGTGAAATTAGATTAGATTAGTAGATTTTAAAAGCGGAGCCAATTCTATTGTTTCGGCTTTGTTGCTCGTTTAGCATCACCCGGGGGATATGTGGGGTGGCCTTAGGGTTAGGTGATCAAACACTAAGGACGCGTGCGATTCCTCCCCCGTAAGAACTCAAACTAATAATGGCAACTTAATTATTTCTTTTAATTAAATACGAAATAATTAATTTAAGAGCCTAACTTCTTACACCGTAGTGTTGAAGTTTCCTATTTAATGTTACATGGTGAACACAGTCAAAGAACTTTAATAGGTCACAGAATCACCTCAACATCGGCATCAGTTGTCGAGCTATCCCTTGAGAAACTAATTTTTTATGTAGTATAGTATTTGCATTAAAAAAACATTTGATCAAAAATAATCTTTTTAATAATTTTAATAATTGTTGGCAGTACAGTAATAGGTCAGATTTAAATTAAGGTATTACATTACTATGCTTCATTAAGTAAGGAAACACATCAGATTCAATATTAGTGTTAAAAATAATATATAATTGAGGTGCTAATATTGTGTCTATTATAGACGCAATAACTTTTATGAAAATCCCACACAGATCCGCGGTTTTCTTAATATCAATTCGTTTTAAAATATTTCGCAACATTTTTGATGATACTTTACGAAATGTAAAATTCTTTGTAAACGCATTTACATTTGGTTTAAGTAATGATTCGGCAACTGTAGCAGAACACTTCAGTGACTTAGTGATTAAGATCGGAACATCAGTAAAATATTTCTCAAAAACCATTAAAACGTCCTGATCTGATAGTTAATTTGTTGTTAAAACTTAACGGGTAGTTTGAATTGCGAGAGCTCACTTTACCAGTTTCACTGTTAATTATACGCCATTTCATTTAATAATAATAATAAAGTTTATTTTTTCTCTCACAAATTTGGTAATAAACATAAATATACGCCATTACGTCAGTTTTGATAGACTACAAATCGTCGCAAAAGAACACAGATTCCTATCAAGGTTGACACGCGAGGCTATTGAAATTTAACATCATCTTTATTTCAATAAATAATATGGATGGGTGTTGCCATCTGATTGGAATTCTGTTATTAGCAAAATTAAATCCAATCCCAAGCACATCACTGCAAAACTTCAAGATACTGTAATCTCGTTTTGCATGTTTTGTAACAAAAATTAATACTCAAAATCTGAAGGTTAGCCCGGCTAACTTTGAGATCGGGCCATCAAACGATCTGGTGAATGATTTAAATGACCAGATACGTTGGGTAATTAAAAATAAGTATAAATAAATAAACTAAACGTGATAAAATCCGTAAAGATATTTGTATTGAATATAATCATACTTAATACTGCATTCTGTCACTAAATAAACTTGAATTAAATCGAATAGAATTGTCTCATATAAAAACTATTATGTTTGTCTTAGCTCGAAATAAAGATAGTTATTGGTCTAATTCGATTGTAAATATACGGTTACTTTAAGCGTTACAGTCTAAAGAAAGTTCGCTTCTGAACTTAAGCTTTCCCATAAATTGCCTCATAGGGACTTAGAAATTAATTATATACTAGCTGTTCTTCACGACTTCTTCCGCGTATTATTTATTACGAATGGACTTTTTTTACGCGGAATCCTAATACTGTTTTCTAAAATAAAATAAGGCTTCTTGTAACATTGGCTATCTGCCAGTGAAAATCTCGTCAAAATCAGTACAGCCGTTTCGTAAATTAACCGGAATAAACATATAGATACAATGAGCCATATAAGGAGCTCTTTATATAGCATCTTATTTTAGGTTCAATAATAAAAATACCTGAAGCTTTCTAAGTATCCATTTACATTACATTATATGTTCGTTTATCATTATATCGTGGATGAGAATAGTGTGTCTTCAACCTCGAAGACTACGATGGTATGCACCGCCGACTGTGACTATTCTGAATTTCTTCTGTGATTAATCTGACTAAACAAGAACTAAGCTACCACAATGGAAGGCAAATATCTATGCATAGATTTCAAAAAATATTACAAAAACTGAAAAATAGCTACTACTTGAGCAGATGATTATTTTAAGGTCGTGCTTATATATTTTCTTATTACGAGACAATGTCCTTCCTCAAAAATTAAGAGTTCGTGACATCGCATAATTTTATAGGGTAAATGTAATTCGTTGTAACTTGCTAGCTAATTTCTTTAAACTTGTTAGCCTAAATCCAGCCATTAAAATCGATTATCATCCAAAATCGGTCATCTCGATTGTTGGCATTACGATGGTTGTGTGTCGTGAGTAGCACAGAAATTTTTCCTACAGGAAAAATTCCTGTGCTACTCACGCCCAAATATAGCCAGCAGTTTTACTGGACCAATACAACTTTTTAGAAGTTTAATTTCAAATTTAGTTTCGAAACTTCCATGCCTATATGGCTTAGGGACATTCAAGAAAAAACCTACTCTTTTCCAAGAAATTAACAATGCATCTGCAATTTTTTTATAGAATGAGGGTGACAAACAAGCACACATTCCACCTGATGGTAAGTGGATGCTGTGGCCCATAGACATCTAAATTTTTCCTCGATTAAGAATCAAAACGCAGATGCATTGGCATACCTGACAACTAAGATAAAATACCTCGTTTCAAGTAAAAAGGGTCTTATTGTGTTTCATTAGCAAGGAGTTATTTACCATCAAGTAAGACGTATCCTCGTTAGCCTCCTAATGAGTGGCACTTTTAAAAAAAATTAAATGGAACTATCACCATATAATGAGCCTATAACATAAAACAAATATTCATCAAGACATCAACATCAGGTTTAATATGGCAAAGAAATTACTTTCTTTTTTATATAATAATAACTTCTATAGAATAACTTCTAAATAGTTAAAAAATAACTTCATATTGGGCACGAAATTACTTTTAAGGAAAAAAAATTAATGATAATAAACACAATATGTTCTTGTAGATTTAAAATTTCATTTTGCTTGCTTCAAACTGAAATTGAAGAGAAAGTGCTCTATAACCGTTCCAAAATAAACATGATTAATTTTTTGATTTTATTTTAAATAGTCATATGATATTTTCAAGATCGACACCTACGGAACGTAATGGGTTGATGAGTTTTCTAATTTCATCATCACATGGTACAACATTGATAAACTGATGATTTCTAATTAACAAACAACTTATACAGGTATTTCATTTTCTTGATTTATGTAAAATTTACATAGAGACAGCGTCGCTAAAGATATCGTATGTAGAATGACTAAATGCATTTGAAATTTTATTTTATTTTTATTAATAAGGCATACAAACAGATTGAAAACAACACAAAACACATTTACGGCAACAAAAATATTTTAACTAGTCTATAATCCAATAAAGTGTGCATAGAAAAACAAAATATGACAACAAGTATTAAAGAGAAAAAAAAAACATATAATACATAGTATGAGTGGCAGTTAAAATAAGAACTTATTTAGTGATATCCGGAAAATTTACTTATTTAACGTAGCATTTACAGATATTTTTAATTGTGAAATGTTAGAATTAAAAATGGCCAAATCAGTTATTTAAACTGCCTATACACGTCCTTTCGTTTACGTTCACTCCCGTTTCCTACTCTTCTTGACATGGCGTCTTAGCAGTAAAGCGAGCGAGGTGCCGTCTATTAAAACTTACCGTATATCAATTTTATTAAGAACTATTTAAAAAAAATTGCATAATTTCATTTAATTATTAAATCAATTAATTCAAAAATATGGATTAACGTACATTCACTAAAAAAATTCAGATTCCTCCTATGTCGCTTATAGTATAAGTCTGTAAAACATTCACGACAACATGCATAATATTTACTTGTACCAATATTATAGTTTAACTGGTACAACACTTACACGTGCTGGTAATTAAAGAAAAGTATAGCAACAATGAACTGCATTGAAAAGAAAGGGATGCATAGTCCGAAGATATGCGAAGATGTCCGAGTAAATGAACGCGAGTTGCTTGTGACAAATATAGGTGGAGCTCTGATTTAATTTTAATTAATTAATATGGAAATTAAATTTCACTTATCTATGCAAAGTGATGCCATTTTTTTTTAAATTACACATTTGGCTACTATTTCCACATTATTTTATTGTACAGGGAACCATGTTACGCGTCTGTTGTATTTTATTTTGTCGAAAATTCACGAGTCCCATGCAAGATGTTGATGCAAGAGCCGTGGTAGCTCAGATGGTTAACGCTCGCTGTAAATATAACAGAACGCGAGTAACCCGGCTTCGATCCCCGCCGGCACCAATGAAATTGTTAATTGCAATTTTAAGTACTGATTTATCACGTGCTCAGCGGTGAAGGAAAACATCATGAGGAAACCTGCATGTCTGAGGAATAAGAAAAAAAATATTTCGAAGACATGTGAAGTTCGCCAACACGCATTGGGGCAGCGCGGCCGACACTTCCTTGCCATAAAACCCTCTCAGAAATGAGGGGAGGCCTGTGCCCAGCAGTGGGACGTATATAGGCTGTAACTTACTTACTTACTTATGCAAGATGTTCACGGGTCAGGGAAGTGGTCGGTACTAAAGTAGATCGCGCGATCGTTTTCATAAGTAAGACGTATTTGTCTGATGTGTTGACAGAAAGTGTTCGCCCTTCATGAGGCGTCTATTCGGGCTGTGTAGTCGCTGACCGATAATATATGATAATATATGAAAATTATATTGACTTGTTGTTGTTGGAACGATTTGCGAGTTTGGGCATTTTATACCATACGGCCTAGTCTGATGTGTATTTTGTTTAAACTGGAATATCTCTAATTCCTGATTACTTGTCGTAGTATGACCGAAGAAAAAAATGTTCAGGATCTTAAACTATATTTTTACAAATTTTCCATTTGTAGAGGTAAGAAAAAAGTCGACTAAAATTTATTTGGAAGTTCGCCATTGTCCCTTACGTTGACAAAGTAAAAAAAAATATTTTATTCGTGATTCATGTAATTTAAGAAATTTTAAAAATAAGAATCTAATTAAACAAATATTATATTAAAAAAATAATGATTCGATCATTTGAATATTTTTAATGATTATTTGAATATTTTTGCCGATTATTCGCGTATCAATAAATTTTAATCATCCAAACACTACGATAATGCACATAGCGACATATCATTAAAACGGGGTCAAGTAAAAAAGTTGGTACTGATTGTTTTTTTTAATATTTTGCTTAGTTTGAAAGATTCGAATTTAAATTAGCGTTAATAAACTAAACACGTTGTAATTAAATACAAATAATTTCATAGTTCTTCGGATTTCAGTAAAGGGTTATTGTAAATCGTATGAGTACGCTTGTGCAAACTTATTGCGGAATGATTAATGTAAACTGTCAGGCATTTCTTAGATTTGGTTGACTATAATTGGCCTATAGTTTTCACATTTTGTTTTATTAACAGATCTAAGAATTGCAATTACATAGGTGTTTTTCGAAATAGAAGAATGAATAGAATATGCCGATTAGACTTTACCGTTAGACTTATTAAAAATTATAAATAATGGAAACTAAGTTCTTCACAATATGCCTTTAAAAAATTGTAGAATTTCATCGGTGTCAGGCTCTTTGTGTGCCTCTAGTGTTTTAATATTTTAATAATATCATCTCTACCAATAGCTATATAAGATAGTTTAAGAATATACTTTACGGCAAATTAAAGGTATTTCATGTACAAAAAATCTAGTGGGTTGACCTGTTTTGATTTTTTTAAACGAGTTCAAAGGTCTCTAAGTTAATCTTACTAATTTAATCCAATCTTAACAAGTAAAGCCATGTGTAATATTTAGAGGGATGTTGGAAGACCCAATGTTATGTCCTTTAGAAGAGAGGTAGCCCCTGTAATGGACGTATGAGACTTTGGCAATCACTTATCACTTCAGTGACAACTGGTTGGTATGCATGAAGAAAAAGAAAGAATAAAGGGAGCACTTCACAATCGATTCGTTGTCTTATTTGCACGCATCCCCTATTATTTGATATGGTTCAGTCAAATTAATTTAAAATTTAAGTTCGAAACGTAAGCGTTTAATATGTAACACAAGCTGAATATAATGGAATCAGTGCATAAGCCACCGCAATCGTTCAAATTCGTGTGCATTTTAGGAGAAGTAAAAACTTCTTCTCTAATCTGTTTTGATGACTTAAAATGAAGGATGCAAAAGTGCAAATAAGCGTTTATCTTTCATCTCCGGTAAAAACATCTCAAAACTTATTACCAATTTACGGAGGATTTTAAAACGATTTAATTAGGATATTCGAAGAATTCTGTAAACCTAAAAAGAATTTAACCGTTGAACGGCATAATTTTTCATCCGTTGCCAGATAGAGACTTAATCAATTGAAAGGTGTGCGTTTGAACTCGGCAAGTTAGCCACCGAGTATGATTTTGGACAGCTACGTGAGGAGCTAATTCGAGATGGATTGATTTGTGGAAGAAACATCGTTACGAGAACGTTTGATACAAGTGTGTGATTTTAAACCTAGGAAAGTCCTAGAAATATGCAGGTTGGATTAGGATCTCGGCTTTTCAACATAGTTACCAGTTGATTATCAAGCATCTTCTTAAAGAGTGTGCTGTATGTTGGTCATTATCGTGCCGGAATGTCCAAATTATCGGGAGATTTTCCTCTGCATATTACAGCATACATTTTTCAAGTATCTATTTGTATTGATATCGGTCCATGTTACTTTGTATCAGCCTAGTACGCAGCCACACCATAACCAGCTATCTCAAATGTCAATGGTTCCGCCGCCATACTTTACGATTCTTTTATGTTTTTACGATCAAAGCCTTATTTACAGGTTGGCATACGTACTGTTTGCCACCAGAGCGTAATCTATTTTATTTGATTTCGCCCGAAAAAAGTTAATTGGTTCACTGCTGCTCTGTCTAGTCTTGTTAACACTAGTCGGGCCTCTCTATGGTATGCAGTCAACATGGGTACCTTTCTCTGTACTCACCCAAAGAACTGTGTCTTCACTAGTCGTTTTTGAACGCAGATATTTACCTAGGATTATTCTTACCAAAACATTATTTTTTTAATTCATTTGCGCCCCTATACGGCTCCTGCTTGGTAAGGTGAACTATTCTTAAATCCTATCGTGGAGACTTTTTTCTTACTTTAGGTTTGCGGAGTATACTCAAAGTTGTCTAATGTTCAATAAAATACTTCACAGTCAGGTGTTCAATCGTTTATGAGTAATTTAAGTGATCGAAAATTGTTTTATACTACCTATATCGCCCAAGGAACCAAATATTTTCGTTCTTAATTATTTGTCCAGCCAGTATTTCAACAATCTTACGGGTTCCTATGATTTAATAGATAAAAAATAGAAACGTTCATAATTTTGATAAGAATAAATAATATAAGAATATTACACTTGTAACACATAAGGTTAAGACATTTAGATCACTTTCACCTTATTCTGGAAATTCAAATATACGTAAAAACTTCAATAATACGAACTATAATATTCCTAGCCTTGTTTGTTTACGCATCTAAAATTCTCACGAATGTATTCATTAAAAAATTTTGTAATATCGACAGACACTAATGTGATTTCAAGTGTGCCATTATATGATAACATAACACGAAATGTAGACGCAAATACCTGTACTGACTCGAGTCTGTGAAGAATTACTCTTTGTGAATATCACAGCTGACCGAGTTTGGTAAATTTCTGCTTTACGCAACTCAGTTTTTTTTTAAATTGTATTTATAACATATTTCGGTAAGTTTTATCGGCTATAAATTTCTTAGTGATAAAAATTCAATGAAACGAAAACGCGACACTAAAAACAGACACACATATATGTATATTGGATTCAGCCTACAAAAATTAAGATGGAATACAGTATACAGAATTTCTTATTAAATCGGTCTACTCCTTGTGCGGTACTTCGTAGTTTAATTGTATTAATTAATATTAATTGAAATAGTTTTATTACAGTTTAGTACAGCTTGATATTACAAAAAATATTAATAACATTATAATAAACAAACCTTACTGCTACTGATACTCGGCATTCTTCTCATTTTCATAAAGTTTAGTTTTCTGAGGGTTTCGCATATCCCGTGTGTGAATTGCACACATGAATTTATTTCAATTTTATTACTTTTGCGTTTTCAATGTTATATGCTGAATGTATCTATAATATATAAAAATATAGATACCTATAAGACGGAAATATATAAAACGTTAGAAGATGTTATCCAATGGTTAAACATAAACAAATTAAAAATATACATTGATAAAACGAAAATAATTAACTTCAAAACTTATAAGAGTAAAAACATGAAATTGAATATTACTTACAATAATTCAGTTATACAGCAAATAAACACCGCAAAATTCTTAGGCATTATTCTCGATACACATCTTTCATGGAAAGAACATATTAATAATTTATGCATAAAAATAAATAAGTTTGTTTTTGCACTTCGAAAGGTAAAAGACGTGACAAGCAAACATACCTCTATTATGGTATATCACGCTTACATTTGCTCCATTATACGATATGGCATAGTTGTCTGGGGAAATTCCTGCCACATCACCAGGGTGTTTAAATCACAGAAAAAATGCATTAGGGCACTGTACGGCATGGATTGGTCGGAATCATGTAAACCGACTTTTAAATCAAATAATCTACTAACTGTTCCCTGTATATACATCTACGAAACAGCTAAATTTGTTAAATACCACAGTCATCTCTTCACCGCTAACGATAATACATTTAAACGAAAAATTAACCACGTGCCATTAAAAATGCCTGCGCCTAAGCTAATATATAACTCTTTGCCCAAAGGAATGACTGACCTGCCATATAAAAGGTTCTGTTGTGCCTTGCGAAAATGGTTAATTCAGGGGAGTTTCTATACTATTAAAGACTTTTTGAATAATAGCACTTGCCGATTTGGTGCCCACTAAGATATCAGATCTTTCTTTTTATTTCTTGTAACTTAGTCTATTATAATAATTCAATAATTTATATAATTGTATCATGTAATTCAAATAACTGAAATTTAAAAGATTGTTATAATTGCAATTAAAATAGTTCTTATGAATTGTTATTCAAATAGTTCTAATAATTGTAATTTTATTCAAATAATTGTTGTAAATTTACTATGATTTTGCATGCCCGTAATGAGGGTGAAATATGCCCTGTGCTATAAGTTACTTTAACATATTGTATACCAACCATATTTCTTGCAAATAAATGATTTATAATTATGATTATGATTATCACTCACTAATAGTTACAGAAAATTATCATTCTCTAACGAGATTCGAATAAAAATATTTCTTCCCTTCATTTGAAACTAAACACTGAGGAATACCACATTTATCTTATCGTAGAACCGTAACAAAATAACATCTCATTAAATAAATAAAAATAAAATTGATTTATTTCAGACTGTTGTCCATAATATTGTTAGTAGCATACAAAGACATCTTAAAAACTAGGTTAGTAATATTTTGGAAAATATTTATTTTAATTTAAATATATTCTCATTATGGCACTCAATTTATTTCGTTATATTACGTATAACTACGCACCGGCTGTCTTAAATTAATTCATACCCTTTTGAAATTCGCTTAAGTTTATAACTGCCAATACGTAATATTGATACATGATATTTTACACGCTTGTTTTATAGCTCAATTGTTAGCTATGAAAGCTTAATTGTTTAGCTTAAGGAATTGACGAGCGTAAGTAGGGTATGTATGAAAGGACTTAAAATAAATGATTTACAGCTGACTTAAGTTTTACTGTTTAAGTACATACACATTCCCTGTTATAAATCATTATTTACACTGAGCCAGATATTTTCAGCTTATATTGCGATGCCTTTTTTGTCAAAAAACCATTCGCGAGCCCCCGCACATCGACTAATCACAGTGGTAGAGCCACGCTGTAGCTGAATTATGGTTGTGGAACGAATAGTTTGGCTCAAACGATGTAGAACCGCGCTCTCATAGAATACCAGCGTAAAATAACTGATTAATGCTTCTGCATTTCGTATGGTAAGTGTAGAGAACCGGAGAAACTTTTAACTGAAAACGAGACATTTCATCTCAGTCCTCAGGGTTGATAACATATATGAATTTTGATTCCGAATTGAGGATAAATATAAAAGTCTATGAGTCGCAGTATCCAGTTACCATCAGGTGATGGTGTACTCGTTTGTAACTCTTATTCTGTTTAAAAAAAAGACAAATTAAATGTACAAAACTATATAAAATTAATGAGTACGAAATATAAAAAAGTAAAAAAAAATACGAAGAAATTTATTTTTCTATAAATCTTAATAATTTTCAATTTATGTTTGATTGGTTTTTGCCATTTTAAGTAAGTACATTTTATATGAAATGGAAGAAATTATCGATTATTGGCATTTTGTGTCAAAATAAATGAATCTACATTTTCTATCGTGGGTGTGTTGTCAAATTTGCTAAGAAATAGTTGTAGCCTCCAACAACTAGTGAATCAATTTGAATAATTTTATTCAGAGAACTATATATATATATATATATATATATATATATATATATATATATATATATATATATATATATATATATATATATATATAACTAGCATCAAAACTTGAACTGACCTTCATCACAGAGATTCAAAACAGACTCAAATTACTTATGCATGCCAAAAAAATCTCAAGCTTACGCGGAAAATAGAAAATATTATAAATTTACTGATGATTCTATATTGAATTTAAGATTGTGAAATATGTATTCTCATATATTCCGCATAGATTAAAAAACTTCTCCTCGATTCTGTTTTATAAATAATAGCTAAAGTCTAATTTCTCTAGTTTATAGTTAATTAATTTATTTGTAGTGATGATAACTTTATATAAAAATTATGGATATAATTAACTAGTAATTTAAACATTGGTGAAAAAGTGTAAACTTCTATGTATCAAGTGTAAAACATTACATTTAAACGTAAAATGATAATTTTAACAAAAAAATTGACGTAAAACAGTGCCTGGTCAATCAAAATAAACTAGTTTTATTATTGTTCGCGCCACTTGCACTATCTCTTAACGCTCAAGGGATTCGTTAATTATTATCCAATAAGATTACTGCAAAGCCCATTTCCGGTTTCCTATCTACCGCCCTCTATGCCCAGCATGTGCATTCGTGTGTTAACGGGCACACACAAAGACACGCAACCAACCGCACCGCTTATATCTCGCATCATCGCTCCCGCCCTTGTGTAATTTGGATATTGAATTATACAAGCATATAGTAAAAAAGTATAGACATTTGCAATAACGCTATATTTCGTGATTATCTGTGAAGTTGATAAGTGTGAAGACAGCCGGCAGCCATCGAGACACGAGGCAGTCCAGGTGAGTGCACATGCATTCCTTCACGTTCTTCCTATGTCCCGAATTCAGGGGATTTACAGTATCACGAATAAACTAAATTCCATTCACCGCTCGCACCGCGCTCATATACAGTCCACTATTCTATTTAAATTAATAGCCGCACCGCATAACATTATTTAATACATTTGAACCAGCAGTTTGGTGGTTAAAGGCCAACGCCAAACCCACCATATATTTTTTTGGTTACTTCGGCCGGGATTAAATTAACCTTTAGGCCCGGAGAAGTAAATTCATTTTTTTTATATATTATAAAAAATTATATACGTATATATTATTAAATCATAATAAATTGTAGTTCTAATTATACTAACTACAATATTAATTTGTACCGCATCGCTTATTACACGTATTATAATACCTTTGTAACGCATACCACACCGCTTCATTATTCCATTAATGATATTTTTCTTGTTGATTAACCGCCATCTTTCTAGTAACGCGAGATTGCTTCGTTCCCCAGTTAACTAATTCTACCGTCACTTATCGCAATAATTTTAGTCCGCATTTGTTTGTTGAAAATGACGACGAGAAGCAAAGAATCGAAACTGGTTTCGGATGAAGAAGTTAGTTTAAAAATTATTATCGCTAAACGTAATTATATTTACGAACGATTACAAAAAATTTACGAGACCTCAAAGGGCGCATTTAATTCCTTGGACGAGCAGAATTTATTTCTTAGCATCGCTTCGAATATAGAACAATTACGTAGTGAGTTTCAAGAAGTTCTAGATAATTATAATACTAAACATTTAAAATTAAACCCTAATGCAGACGTTGATTACGAGGCTTGGAACTCATTTGAAGATTTATATAGTCATATTAAGTGCCAAATTACGAAAATATCCACGTCGCCTTCCACTGTTACGTTAGAAAATAGATTTCGTACTAAATTAAAAACTTCACTTCCGCCAATTGAATTAATGTCATTTAACGGAGACATACGCCAGTGGTTCATGTTTTATCAACAATTTAAGACATTAATTCACGACAATTTACAATTAACTGATGCCGAACGTGTTTATTATTTGGTTAACAAATTGAGTGACAGGGCGTTATCATTTTGTGCCGGGTTAGCCCCTACCGCAGAAAACTATTCCATTATTTGGAATGCGCTTATAAGAAGATATAATGACCAACGCACACTCGCATCTACGTAAATTAACCAACTATTGGATTTAACACAGGTGAACGCAAACACAACAGGAGGTTATCATAAATTTATGGACAAATTTGATGCTTCAATTAATGCTCTAAAGCAATTAAAAATTGAGGACTTAGCTGATTTTTTGTTTTTAAATATTGCACTTAGAAAATTAGATCATGACACTGTTAAGTCATTTGAAATGTCTTGTCGCACAATTAGCATACCAAACTACGCCTCTTTAGTACAATTTTTATACGAACAGAATAGGGCTATATGCCATACATTTAATAATTCGCATACTTTATCTACATCCAATAATAGTCGAAACAAATCACTTTCAAATAAATTTAGTAAAACATTTATTAATACAGATCCTTCGCATTCATGTATCTTTTGTAAATCAAAGGATCATGAACACTTGTATGTTTGTCCACGCTTTTTAAAATTAAATACACAACAACTTTACGATATTATTAAACAAAACAATTGTTGTATTAATTGTTTAAGTAATAAACATTCCACTTCTTTTTGTAAATCGAAGCGTAAGTGTATATACTGCGCGCGGCGCCACCATTCTTTAATTCATTCTGACCCGAATCAGAATGGCTCTAAGACTGCTTTTCGTAGTAGCAATACGTTACACTCAGAGGTTGTGCAGACGCGTAACGCTAATGCATGCAGCGCGCATTCGATTAATTACCGCGCAGTTAACGATAATAAGGTAAATTCTTCTGTCGCTCACAATTCGAATACGGAGAAAAATGAAAAAACACTTACCTCTTCATGTAATATTTCTTGCGATTATAGTACTCTCCCACGCTATACTACTTTATTGGGGACTGCAAAAATAAAGGTCGTAGATAAGTACGACAATGAACATTTTATTCGGTGTTTAGTTGACCCCTGATCCCAAAGCGACTATATTACGAAGGATTGTTGTAAACGCTTATTTCTTTTCGTTTCAAATAAAATCGTTTTACCGAAGTACACGGGATCGGTGGTGTGTCCCAAAAGATTTTAGGAGTCACTTCACTGCAGTTCACGTCTCGTTTTAATGATAATAAATTTTATCATATTGAACCATTAGTTGTTCCGACCATCACGGGTCAGTTGCCAGATTCGATAGTAGATGTTTCAAAAATTCGCTATTTAGATAAAATACGCTTAGCAGATGATCAGTTTTATCAACCTGGGTCTATAGATATTTTATTGGGGGTTAATACCTTCATAAAACTTTTGTCGCCTGAAAACTTAATTCATTCGCAATGGCCTAGTGCCATAGAAACATCACTCGGATATATTATTATGGGTGATGCTGAAGTCGCTATATCACATCATCCCCCGCGTTCATTTGTTTCCTGTTCTTACGATACAAATTTAAATCAAAATAGTCTTAATGATATAATGGAAAAATTTTGGAAAATTGAAGAACTTCCGCAAAAAATATATTTGAGCCGTGATGAGCAGGAATGTGAAGACATTTATACTTCTACTACTTACCGCCAAAACGACGGACGGTATGTGGTCGCCCTGCCATTTAAGAAAACGCCCGACATATTGGGTGACTCTTTAATGAATGCAATAAAACGCTTCTTACTGTTGGAAAAACGCTTTAACAAATATCCCGATCTTCGCGATCAATACAATGTTGTTATACGGGAATACATTAATAAGGGTATTTTATCCGCTGTTTCTGGTAATGATTGTATACAGCCTTCTTTTTATTTGCCGCATCACCTTGTCGTACGGAATGATAAAAGTACAACGAACTTACGCATCGTTTTAGACGCTAGTGCTAAGTCGGATAACGATATTTCTTTGAATGACATTTTGCACTCCGGGCAAAATTTACAAACAGACATTTTTAATATTTTATTAAACGTTAGAGTTTATCGCATCGCTTTCTTTGCAGATGTTAGGCAAATGTACTTGTGTATCGAAGTCCAAAAATTCCATCGCGCTTTTCAACGCATTTTATATCGGTTTTCTACAGAAGAAACTATACGAACCTAGGAATTTAATCGCGTCACATTCGGATTACGCTCTTCCCCTTTCCTCGCATTTCGCACTTTACGCCAGTTAGCCGCTGATGAAAGGGAGTCCTATCCCCTTGCTGCTTCTGTAGTGGAAAGGGATATTTATATGGATGACCTCGTTTCCTCCGCGCCTTGCGTCAACAACGCAGTCAACACCGCCACTCAACTTATCCAAATGTTTCGCCGAGGTGGATTCGATTTGGTTAAGTGGACAAGTAACTGCAAGGAGCTTTTACAACATATACCGCATCACATCGTTAACAAGACTCGGTATCATTGGATGTTAATGACATTTTAAAAATTTTAGGCCTTCGTTGGTATCCCGCTGCCGATAAGTTTTTCTTTCTTGTTTCGACGCCACCGATCACTTGTACCAAACGCGCTATCCTCTCCGCAACCGCTCGCTTGTACGATATTTTAGGACTTGTCGGTCCAGTAATACTTTACGCCAAATTATTAATTAAAGCCTTGTGGGTTCTTAAACTTAACTGGGATGAGACTCCACCCACTAATATTGTCAATACATGGCAGCGATATATATTAGAGTTACCTTTAATCTCACATTTACAGATTCCACGTCATATCGGCGTAAATGAAAAATCCCATGTGTCGCTACTAGCCTTCGCCGACGCTAGTGAAAAAGCTTACGGGTGTGTCATCTATTCGCATATTGTTGATCTTATAATTGATTATTATCACTATAAACATTTCCACGCTGGTCCTCAGTATTTACTTGCTGCATTACGGGAGAAATATTGGATATTATCAGCTCGCCGTGTAGTGAGATACCGCATTCATAGGTGTAACATTTGTTTTCGACATAAACCCAAACCTATTTACCCCATGATGTCTGCCTTGCCTGCTTGCCGCCTAGAGCAGTGTAATGCGTTTACACACACAGGTGCGGATTTTTCGGGCCCACTTTATATCACATTGACGCGTAAACGTGGTAAACGAAGCCAGAAGGCTTATTTATGTTTATTTATATGCCTCGTTACTAAGGCAGTGCATTTAGAATTAGCGTCTGATCTAAGTTCGGCGGGTTTTTAGACGCTTTTAAGAGATTTATCTCTCGTAGAGGTCCGTGTCGATTTATATGCAGCGATAACGGTACTAATTTTGTCGCCTCGCGTTCATATTTACATGAATTACATGGATTTTTAAAATCAGAAGCATATTATAAGGCATTCAGTCAGGTGCTCACTGATAATCGCATTGTTTGGAAACTCAACCCTCCAAGCGCTACACATTTCGGGGGTTTGTGGGAGTCCAATATTAAGGTTGTAAAAACCCATTTGTTTCGCGTAATAGGTAAGCAAATCCTTACGTATGAAGAAATGCTTACTACTCTTTGTCAGATCGAGTGTATCTTAAATTCTCGCTCGCTTTATGTATTAAGCAGTGATCCATCGGAACCTATCGCACTTACACCCGCACATTTTCTAAATTTAAAACCACTTGAATGCTTACCAGCTGCAGATTTAAGCAAGGAACGTATTAATCTGTTATCACGCTTCTCTTTATAAGATTCTTTAGTTCAGTCCTTTTGGAAACGCTTCAGATTCGAATACTTACATACATTACAGAGTAGAGTGAAGTGGAATAAGAACGCTACTGCCATTTCTGTAGGGACGATTGTTCTAATAGACGTGAATAATACTCCACCGCTTCAGTGGCCTCTAGGCGTTGTCACCGAATTGTTTCCCGGTAAGGATGGTGTGGTATGCGTTGCGCAAGTTAAACTTAAGAATTCCACTTTAAAACGCCCTCTTATCAAACTGTGTCCTTTACCAACACAGTGATTAATATAGTTAATTTTGAACTATCGTTTATATATTTAGTTTAATTCTTAGGTCATAACGTCGCTTCATTTCGCTACTATATAAGTATTTATATATATATATATATATATATATATATATATATATATATATATATATATATATATATATATATATTTTATACTTTACTTGCTAGTTGAGGATACCTCAAGGCCGGGGGGGTGTTTGCGCCACTTGCACTATCGCTTAACGCTCAAGGGATTCGTTAATTATTATCCAATAAGATTACTGCAAAGCCCTTTTCCGGTTTCCTATCTACCGCCCTCTATGCCCAGCATGTGCATTCGTGTGTTAACGGGCACACACAAGTTGAGAAGACACGCAACCAACCGCACCGCTTATATCTCGCATCATCACTCCCGCCCTTGTGTAATTTGGATATTGAATTATACAAGCATATAGTAAAAAGTATAGACATTTGCAATAACGCTATATTTCGTGATTATCTGTGAAGTCGATAAGTGTGAAGACAGCCGGCAGCTACCGAAACACGAGGCAGATCAGCGGAAGTCCAGGTGGGTGCACATGCATTCCTTCACGTACTTCCTATATCCCGAATTCAGGGGATTTAAAGTATCACGAATAAATTAAATTCCATTCACCGCTCGCACCGCGCTCATATACAGTCCACTATTCTGTTATTTAATACATTTGAACCAGCAGTTTGGTGGTTAAAGGCCAACGCCAAACCCACCAATTATATAAATGTGGAAGACAGTGAGTGCTTAAAAGTGACGAACTACTAACATTCCTGCCTAAATTTCAATACCATTAATCATAATAACGAACTTTTACGATCACTGCTGTCATATGTACGCCTATTTTGCCTTAGCAGTAAAGAACGGATAGCCTCGTGGTAATTAAAGCGCATATCTTTCAAGAGAGCACCTAATCTTACCTCGCCGTTTCTTTTTGTACGATATTATTTATAAGAGAAAAAATTGTTCTAAAATACAACAATGAATTTTCTAGAGAACGTAACATTTCAACGCACCCGTACACAATCTCACTCAAAGGACAGATTTTTCACTGCTTCAACGGTAGATGATATAGTGAGTAGCCTACCGGATATAAAGGACAGTTAGTTTCACTGACCACACAATTGAACAGTGCACAAACAAAAATCGAATTTCTTACATTAGAAAATAATAAATTGAGACAAGACCACAAAAAAGAATAATAGGATATAACTCAAATTGTGATTTGCGGTGCCTATTGAACCGATATTGAGCAAAAATTGGAGGGATAATCCACGGACGACTACTGCGTTATAATGTTTAAAGAGGCTTATTATAAAATAGCCAAAAATTATGTCAAATTGATTTACTGTATTCGTTATATCCTACAGAAGATTAAGCACACGAATGTCATAATTTGCCTTCCAACTTATAAGTATGAAAGTATGGATACTTATAAATATAAATATGGATACCTATACAACCTGTTTAATTGGAGGGTCGAAACATTCAACAACCTTTTATACCATGATATAATGACCTGTGAACAAGCATACTTATTGGACTCTAATAAAAAAAATATGACTTCGACATATTTCATAAGCATTATGGTTAAGTAAAGGTATTAATTTCTGAAGTACAAGACTAATAATATACGAGCGAAGAGCTTACCATTAACGCCAAAAGTGTCCTAAAGAAATAGAATCTTCGTTTTTCGAGACTACATTTTTATATATTATGCATCAGAATAAGTCAATGATCGGAACATAGCAAGTTTACCGAGCAAGTCGAATGCGTCGATGACAAATTTGGAATAACTACTTGACAGATGTATAAGTTTTAACGTTGTTTATATTACGGAATATTTTATGAAAGCAGAATTTGAATATTTTTTAAATCTCCGAATTATATCTTGCCGGAGTGCTTCAGCAGACAGGACATCCAAAGAGGTAAAGTGGTGAAAGGTGTTTGCATTTTAGTTAAGAACGGACTCAAATGGAAAGAACTTCTAAAATTTAAAAGTTATAAATAGTAAATGTATTTCAATGCTGTTTTACTGACTATTAAATCGTTTATATATGTATTTATCGAGTCCCAAATCGAAGAAACAATTTTGATGTATTCTTTACCAAGTTAGAAAAACGTTTAGTATATGCTTCAAAATTAAAATGTAATTATGTAATAATTACTGGTAATTTCAACACTGACGTGTTAAAAAAATAATATAACGTCTAACCTATAATATTTACTATCAAACTATAATTTTGAATTAGCTCCTAAACGACCGACTAGACTTATTAGTAAAACTTGTATAGATAACTTTGCACATAACAGTGGAAAAGCATGTAGGTGTAGGGCTGAAGTGTTGGAATTTAGCTTGTCGGACCATACTGCACAATTAATAAAACTCCCGTTTAAAAAAATATCAAACTAAAACACTGGTATAAAACAATACGAGATTACAGTAAAGACAATATAAAATATTTAAAATGTGCATATGAAACCTATCCTTTTCTGAAATGTGGAATATTAATCACCCTAATTTGACATATAATTATTTCTTGCAAGAATATAGGCTTTTCTACAACTTATGTTTTCCATTAAAACTTAAAATTTATCAACCAAAATGAATATCAAATGAATTGAAAATTTTGTAGCAAAAGGAAAAGAGCTTAATTGTGGAAATATAAAAAAAATCACCGACTAGTGCTAAAAAAACTTAATTATAGAAAGTATACAAAACTATTTAAAAACTGACTGACTGACTGAAAATTATATAATAATGGAAAGTAACAATCTAATGCCGTCAATATAATAAAATCAATATAGTGCCGTGTAGTGGCGGTTAAGAATATCCACTACCCCATATCTTCCCGTGGGTGTCGTAAGAGGCGACAGAGGGAGACAGGCAGGAGATGGGCAGCAGCATCTTCCTGATAACAACTGTGACGTAATAAAAAAACTGCGGTTGCCAACCCGCTCGCCAAGCGTGGCAACTACGGCAAATACCCCCCAATGAACAAATACACAAAAAGACGGCCCCCAGTCCCCGGCGGCCCCGCTATTCCTGGCTACGGTGGCGACCATGGTAACGGCGGGGCAGGGGGTGCTAAGAATCTCCGGTGGAGGTTCGGTTGCCACCTACGACGACTCGACCTGGCAACATATAACGCACGCACCCTGAGGACTGACGAGAAGATACTGGAGCTGGAAGAAGAGGTAGACAAGTTGCGCTGGCATATTATTGGATTATCCGAGGTCCGAAGAGAGGGGGAGGACACGGCAATCCTCGAGTCCGGCAACTTGTTCTATCACCGGGAGGGCGAACATCTGTCCCAAGGAGGTGTCGGATTTATCGTCCACAAGTCTCTCGTCAACAACGTTGTAAAGATTGGGAGTGTGTCGACGAGGGTCGCGTACCTGATACTCAGAATCACCAAACGGTATTCGCTGAAGGTCATTCAGGTTTACGCACCAACCTCGGCACACCCCGATGAGGAGGTGGAGGAAATGTATGAGGATATTTCCAGAGCCATACATTCCTCCAAAACCCACTACACGGTGTTGATGGGAGACTTCAACGCAAAACTAGGCACAAGAGAAAGCGGTGAGCTGAAGGTAGGGAAATTTGGAGTAGGGCAACGGAACCGAAGGGGCCAGCAGCTGGCCGACTTTATGGAGAAAGAGGGACTCTTTATGATGAACTCTTTCTTCCAGAAGCGGCCCCACAGGAAGTGGACCTGGTCGAGCCCCGACGGTTCGACAAAAAATGAGATTGACTTTATTATGACGACCAGACGCCAACTGTTCAGTGATGTCTCAGTGATCGCAAGGGTGAAAACTGGCAGCGATCACCGAATGGTTAGAGGCACACTGAACCTAAACGTTAAGTTGGAGAGGTCTCGTCTAATGAAGTCAACGCTCCGTCCCCCTCGTGCTCTAATCCAGAATCCCGAAACCTTTCAGCTCGAGTTACGTAACCGCTTCCAGTGCCTAGAAGATTGCAATGCAGTGGACGATATGAACGACAAGCTCGTGGAAACTGTCCATGCGGTCGGAGCTAAGTTCTGCAAGACCCGCCGCAGAAGAACACAAAAACTCTCCGATCACACTCTTAATCTCATGGCTGTTAGACGGGAGATGAGGCTGCAATCGTCAACAGATTTGATAGCATACAGGCAACTGAACAGACAGATCTCCAAAAGCATGCGGCGAGACTTACGCAACTTTAATACTTCTCGTATTAAAGAAGCGATCGAGCGGAACCAGGGCTCCAAAGTCTTTGCCAGAGATCTGTCTGCCAGAAAGAGCCAACTGTCAAAGCTGAAGACTGAGTGTGGCAACATCGTTTCCGGGACACCTGAGATTTTGAGTGAGATTGAGAGGTTCTATGGGCAGCTGTACACATCATCGTTGGAGCCACACGCAAGTGTGAGTAACGATCCAAGAGCAAGTCTTATCCGACACTATTCCGATGATATCCCGGACGTCAGTCTAAGCGAGATTAGAATGGCTCTCCAGCACCTTAAAAACGGCAGGGCCCCAGGCGAGGATGGAATTACAGCGGAGCTTCTGAAAGCGGGTGGAACACCGGTACTTGTAGTCCTTCAGAAGCTCTTCAATTCCGTCCTCCATGGTGGCACTACTCTTGAGACGTGGAGCAGAAGTGCGGTGGTCTTGTTCTTTGAGAAAGGCGACAACGCTCTCTTAAAGAACTACAGACCGATTTCCCTTCTGAGCCGCGTCTACGTGCTGTTTTCGAGAGTCATTACGAATCGTCTCGCACGCAGACTTGACGACTTCCAGCCTCCCGAACAAGCCGGTTTCCGAAAAGGCTTCAGTACCATAGACCACATACATACCCTGCGGCAGATTGTACAGAAGACTGAAGAGTACAATCTGCCACTTTGCCTGGCGTATGTGGACTATGAGAAAGCCTTTGATTCCGTCGAAATTTGGGCGGTGCTACAGTCCCTTCAGCGGTGCCAAGTTGACTGTCGGTATATCGAAGTGCTGAAGTGTTTGTACAGTAGGGCTACGATGGCTATCAGAGTACAGAACCAGAGCTCGAAACCTATCCAACTGCAGAGAGGTGTAAGACAGGGTGACGTTATATCCCCGAAACTCTTCACCGCTGCATTGGAAGACGTTTTCAAGCTACTGGACTGGAAAAGATACGGTATTGACATCAATGGCGAGTACATCACTCACCTTCGATTTGCCGACGATATAGTCCTTATGGCAGAATCGCTGGAGGACTTAAGCACTATGCTCAATGACCTCAATAGTGCCTCCCAACGGATAGGTCTTAAGATGAACATGGACAAAACAAAGATCATGTTCAATGTCCATGTCACACCTATGCCGGTAGTTGTTGGGAGCACTATGCTCGAAGTTGTTGACGAGTACGTTTACCTGGGACAAATAGTCCGACTAGGTAAGTCCAACTTCGACCGAGAGGTCAATCGACGGATTCAACTCGGCTGGGCAGCGTTCGGGAAATTACGACATATCTTTTCGTCAGGTATACCTCAATCTCTAAAAACTAGATTGTACAACCAGTGCGTGTTGCCAGTGATGACTTATGGATCTGAGACGTGGTCCTTCACTGCTGGCCGTATGAGGACGCTTAAGGTCGCTCAGCGAGCTATGGAGAGGGCTATGCTCGGAGTTTCTCTGCGTGATAGACTCAGAAATGAGGATATCCGCAGTAAAACCAGAGTGACCGACATAGCCCAACGGATTAGTAAGCTGAAGTGGCAATGGGCCGGCTATATAGCTCGAAGAACCGATAACCGATGGGGAAGAAAGGTTCTCGAGTGGCAGCCTCGTACCGGTAGGCGTAGTGTAGGGCGACCCCCCACTAGATGGAGTGACGACCTGGTAAGACATGCAGGAAGTCGATGGATGCAGGTGGCTCAGGACCGTGCTTTGTGGCATTACTTGGGGGAGGCCTATGTTCAGCAGTGGACTTGTGAAAGGCTGTAATGATGATGATGATGAACAATCTAATACTTTAAATTTTACACACCGTATATCGTCAAGACATGACTGTTGATACTAATAACGCTAATACCAAAAATATATCTCTGCCTATGCATTGTATATCTCACACGTGTTTTAGTAAGTAAAATATATTATCTTATCTTAAATCTGTTAAAATATATCGGTCACTATTGGAGTGCCCAAATAGTAATACAATATTTCGCAGTTTTGAATAGTTTTAATTTATAGATAAATATAAATACTTAACATTAAAAATTCATTTTAATTTTAACTGGACGCAATAAGGATACCAGCAGGAACTCCGCTTTTTGAACGCGACGTTATAAATACCAGGCAGTCATGAGCCACACTTATTGAAGATCGTATAGCACGTAAAGATCAAGCTATCGTACCGAAACTTTCTCATATTTCGGAATGATGTCAAACGCGATCTAATAAATATACAAAAGGTTGATAATTTAATTCCTGTTAAATTCTTCATGTACACTGTGTACATAAAAAAATTAAATCTTAATTAGCCATTGAACAGTATACTAGCTGTTACCGTCACTGCCTATTAAATCTACTGCTGATAAATGTTCAGCAGTAGATTTGGCCTCCTCCATAGATTGCCTCCTAGGAGGAATATTTGCCATAGTTGCCACGCTTGGCTAGTGGATTGGCAACGCAGTTTTTTATTCTTAGTCGTTAATAGAAAGATGCTGATGCCTATATCCTGATTTTTCCCTACGCCTCTTACGGCATCCACGGGATGATTTTTTTAATAGAATAGGGATGACGAACGAGCCCACAGTCCACGTCATGGTAAGTGAATGCTGTGGCCCATAGACGATGCGTTGTCTCACCTGAAGACTAAGATGGAATGCCTCGTTTTCACTGAAAAACGGTCTTCGGATCTCTATAATCACCATATGAAACACAGTAGTATTAAGCTGCTATTTTACGCTGGTATTCTGTAAGAGCGTGGTCCTTCCCCGATCGAGCCAATCCATACGTGTTACAACCATAATAAACCTACAGCGTGGCTCTACCGCGTATAAAACGATATTGGGCAGTTGATATTCTTACACCGCTTCTACATGGTAGTAATAATGGCACATAGTGAAAACAATTTTCGAAACCTAGTCATAATTGCCGTGAATTATTACGGAGAAAGAATAAAAATGTATCTAATATAACTAATTTTCAATGAATGTTTGTAAAGAAAAGTGTACCATAGGACTTTAAAAGTATTGAAATTGTGGTTATTCAACAAAATTGTCTTATTCTTTGTAATCAATTAGATTGATAAATAGTTTTATTTTTATGTAATTTAGTGTAAAACTTGCTAAAAATAATTCACATTTACGCCCATAAATCACAATATATATAATAAAATATTAAATAGAAATGTTTCAAAGTAATTTGTTTCAACAATGGCATATTTTCATTTGGGTCGATTACATTAGAAAATAGAACACAGAAGTTTGTCAGCGAGGCGTCGATATATCAGTAGTTTAATTATTCCCAATTGTGTACTCTGAGTAAAACAATGTTAGCGCACACAAAAGTAAATACACTCTATAATAAATTATTTAAGACACAATGAAATTTGTGTAAGGGTATACTCGGTGGTAAAACGCCTTTTTTCCTAGGAGTCTGTCGTGATGGTCACACTCTCTTAACTATTTCTGTCACCAAGCAGAGCTATACGTGTAGGTACTGTATAATAGTCCAAAGGGTATAGAGAAACAGTACATTTACTACCTATAAGGCATTCCGGAGACTTTTTTATTGAAAGACTTAGACCTCAGGCTAGTCTCTTAGATCTTCGTTGTCACCAATCTGCATTTTGATTCTTAATTGCGGATCAATGTACATCTATACGGTTCTCAGTATCCAATACCATCAGGTGGACTATGTACCCGTTTGTAACCCTTATCCTGTAAAATAAACTTTCATATTATACGAGAGTCGTGTGGCTCGCCGGAGCAAAACGGTTAATTTCCACGAGAACTAGTGAAACTGTTATGGATATTTTTATGTGCTGATTTATCGTACGTATTCAATGGTGGAGTTGTGAGGTGTAAAGCTGTGGAAAACCGAGATATCTAAAAATTCAAAGTATAAATTGTGGACATAATATGAAAACCGGGGAGAATTGCGCCTGGCTCCTTTCTTCTCACAAAACATTATATGAGTAACTCTGTGCAGAGTTGTCAGATGTATTTAGGCTGCTAAGTTACTTTTTTTTCTTGAAAAGATATTATATCATACATATTATGTTATACATATTATAAATATTTTCGTGATAGAACATAGTGAACCGGTTTCATAGCTCATATGAATACGAGTATATGTAAATGAACAAGTGCTTGAGAAACTGCTATAAATTCTCAAGAAGACAAATTTTATTTAAACATACCTTATTTTTAACTATGAGTAAATTTTTATAGTCAGTTGTTATAATTATACTGTAGTCCGATCCAAACTTAAATTCATAGTACGTAAGAAATCTGCATGTCTGAGAAGTAAAAAATATTTTGGATTTTTTTTATATTTAAATTTTCGTCAACCGGTGATGAAAATTTAAATATAAAAAAAATTAAATCTTTCCCGCTCTAAATTTTTTTGCAGCCTGTGCCCAGTAAATGTATGTAAGCTTACAATTTTTGACTTTGATGGGCCTATTAAGAAATTTTTGTTTCTCAATTATTTTCTTACACACAAAATTTCTATTTTCATTCTATCGCAAATCATGGTCGATAAAATGAAGTGACAAGTGTTGCGACGAGTATAATTCACTTCCAAAAGATAAATCCTACTTACGCGTTTTTCCATTCAGCATATTAATACCTAAAATTAAATTAAATATAATTTTATGAATCAAATTCTGTGTTCATATAGTATATTATCATCATCATTAAAGCCCTTTAAAAGTCTACTGCTGAACAAGGAATGTCACAAAACACAGTCAGGAGCCACCAGCATCCATCGACTATAATAATAATAAGTATAATACATGTAGCATAATGCTAAACAGTGTGTTTTTGTAAAAGAGGACCGTCACAAAACCAACACAAAGGTCCACGTAAATCGTTCCAAAACATATATATACACACATTATAGCATATTACAGCTATGCCAAATTACAATCACCTGAGTGAAATGGTCTTTGGGAAAATTCCTATGAGATTATTTACAGAAAAAGACACTGAGGTGATTCCTAAAGTGATTCAATTTGGTAATTTTTGGCAAGAATCCGCGAGCGCTGGTAAAAAGATAGTTCATAAATAAGTCAATAAAACTTTTATATGGTAATTTTGTATACGTTAAATTAAAAAGAACAATGTAAAAATAGAAACAAAAATGTTTTTTTCGGCCAGAGCAAAGAATGCTTTACGTGTTAAAATGGCATAAAGCATTTTTGCCATGAAATACAAGTAGACCAAGCTTTCTTGTTAATGTTATTGTGAGAAATCTTTTCATTTGGAATGAAAAGGTGAAATGCTTTTTGCGGGTTCAAAGAAATTCCTCAATGTTTTTGAACGATTTACGTGGACCTTTGTGTTGGTTTTGTGACGGTCCTCTTTTACAAAAACACACTGTTTATTTATTTTTTACGTAGTAGATGCATACTGAAGTTATACTTATCTTCACGCACAATCCCTAACGGGGTAGCCAGAGAGAACAGATCGCCAAGTGTCACGATCCTTACATACCTCTTTCGCTTCTTTCAGGTTCATTAACTTCTTCATACATGCACGTCTAGGTATCCGAGTACTCTTGACCCTCCCCTCTTTGAGCAATTTGCTCACATGGTCTTCGAAAGTTAGTCTCGGTCTACCTCGACACCTTTTAATATTTACTTTCGCTCTATATATTTTCTTCACCATTCGGTCTTCACTCATTCGTTCAACGTGCCCAAACCATTGGAGTACGCCCCTATCAATGCTGAAGTTATACTAATGCTACATAACTACTATATAGCTTTAATATACCAGTACTAAAATACCAGCGTAATATAGTAGCTTAAAGCTGCAATTCTGTAGCCGACTGCAGGCAGCGGCAACACGCGACGTGTTGCCACGATTTATCGCTGCGACATGTCGCTGCAGTCATGATTCCGAAACCGACTGCAAACGGCAGAAGCCCATGTCAAGACTGTTCGGAGTTCAGTGAGAAATAATGTCTGACGTGTTTGCACTTAGCGATCGCGATTTGTTTTTGTTAGAAGAGGAAGAAGAAGACGATGACTTGCTTTTATTATACAAGTATAAAGAGAAAAGACGAAAAGATACACGTCCTATTTCAAAATGCAGAGGAAGTGAGGGAACGTACAGTGCAGGATTTTGAGCCACCTGGTTTATCAGTTTCTCTTCCTCGGAATCGGTGAAACTCATTTTTAAGAAATATTCAGTGTGTTGTCGCGCGGGAGTTGGTGGCACTACTGGTCTGCGTTCAGGCTACAGTGTCGTCTGCCGCTAGGTAAACGACGCGGCGCTAGCTACGGCACGTATTCCATAAAACTACATAGCAGCCAGTCGTATCGCGACGACACGTCGCTTGCTGCTGCTGTCTGCAGTCGGCTACGGAATTGTACCTTAAGACTGCTGTGTTTCGTATGGTGAGTGTAGAGAACCGGAGACCTTTTTACTAACTAAGGATAGATATTATATATATATATATATATATATATATATATATATATATATATATATATATATATATATATATATGAGCCACAGCAACCAATTACCATCAGGTGGACTGTGCGTTCGTTTGTCACACTATCCTATAAAAAATCTATAAACTATAGCAACGTAACGATTGGCCATTGCAGTCTATTCCTCCCGAAGATGTTCCGTTACGGAAGAAACACATGTTATGCTATCGAAGGTTATTAACATAATATTGTACTTTTTCACTTTCATTATATTGTTACGAGTTTGAGGTTCGTGACATTAAAAATTGCCGATAGAATTACCAAAATTAACTCTTTAATTCACTTTACACTAAATAAAACGTAGAACACTAATAATTAACCACACTGATTCACTTTATTTCGCTCCGAAGCTTCGCTTGTCTCGCCAAATTCAATACCTCCCCGTTCGCACCTTGCAGCGCCTATAAATACACATTAGCACCGAAACATCCAGAACATCCAAGTAAATACGCGCACCAATCGACAAGGCGCTGAAAGTTCGAGTGTTGTCTTCTAGAAGCTTAGTTCTTCGTTTCGACACCAGATGGCGCTGTCGGTTGAAAGATTAGTGATGTCATTTCCCGGAAAGCTCCCCCCGCTCTCGTCTCTGACACTACATGACGTCAACTTAGGCGCGCAACAATATTTATAATATTATTCCTTATTATTATTGTGCCGGACGGGCGAAACTCTCCGGAGTAAATGTTGTCGAAGATACTTCGCGAGTCGCTCACGTCCTACACCTATAGGTTCCGGTGGGTACTTTCACCGCCGTCTTTGTGGGTGCCGCTGAGGTATTGTGGACTGTGGTTCAAATCAAAATGCACGATTAACAAATACAAATAGCAAGGTAGTGGCCAGCGGTTCGACTTGATTGATTAGTCGCGAAATTTTATAACTATAACTATCGATCACGGTTGTTAAACTACGGTTGTTCACTATTGGTTGGTCACTGTATATTTCGAAATATTTCTTTAAATTGTACGGTGGTATCAAAGATCTATTGGTAGTAGCTGGTTTTCTAACACTACTGACTAGCAGCTATTATCAACTAAACTAGTTGATTTTATCACTTGTGTAACTGCGGATATCAGTTACCACTTTCACTATAATATGTAACTGCGAATATCAGTTACGACCTTTTTCGGCTAGCTAACACTTTCACGATATGTAACTGCGAATGTCAGTTACGACCTTTTTCGGCTAGCTAACACTTTCACTATTCACTATATACTGCTACTAGTCACTTCAGCTACCACCGGATACCACTCACTTCACTTCACTGTCACTGGTAGTTCTTCACACTACTACTGGTACTGGGTCCCGAGCCCCTAAGGTAGACTTGGGCAATACTTTGCAGTGAGCCGCGTGCCATTTTCCGTTTGCCTCTTTATTGCATAAACTTTTCACTATACAAATGGCATAAATTGCAATATTTTCTATACAAAACTAATTGCTACACTAACATGCTACATCATTAAATCGGTAGTCTGGTACTTTATTAGTATATCATAAATGTTACTCAAAATATTAACATTGTAAAAAACTATTAAACGAAATGTCCAAAATTTTCATAATATTTAGGTACATTAATTCCTTGATTTTTCTATAACTACGAAATGCGTTTAATTATACAAAAATATCCCTATACTTCTTTAATCTATAAGCCATATGCTAATTGAATGTCATATTTATAACTCTTTTAGAACATAAAATTATTTTCCTTATTTTAGTATGAACTATTACGCAGTTAATTAAAAACTTTCCACGATAAGACGCGCTGTGATTGGTCGATTTTTGGTATATAATAAAAGTAGTTTATATTACTTGTTATCAAAACGACACTCTATACAAATATACTAAGAGTTATAAACATGCTAAATAACTATATTAATACACGTTTTCACCTAGTTTTCTCGGTAATTTCACTATTAATACAAAAAACAATATTCTTTATCACTTTGTTTCTTAATGTTGTTAGGCCGTCGCGAACATCTCTCCCGCCGTGCAGCGTCGCGACGATTTTCTCACAGCGGCGCTGCATCCATTTCGGTGAGCGACGTTGCTTCTACTTCGGCAGCGGCACGAGTTTCCTGGTTGGCCTCTTGATTAGGCCGTTTGCTGTGCGTACCTCCACAGTGCGAATCTGTCCGTCCGCACCGGGGTAAACAGCTTCTACCCTCCCTCGTGGCCAGGTGTTTCGAGGTAACTGGCCGTCAGCTATGAGGACTGGATCGCCCACCTGGAGATTGGGACCTCGCCCATGGGCCTCCCGCCGGTTTTGAAGTTCCGGTAAATACTCTCGGACCCAACGCTGCCAGAACATGTCAGCGAGTATCTGGGAGCGTCGCCAGTGTCTTTTACTATTCATATCCTTTTCATCAAATACTCCAGGTGTCGGCAGTCTCGCAGATCCTCCTAAAAGGAAGTGATTTGGAGTGATGGATTCGTCGTCGTCGCTGTCTACAGAGATGTGAGTCAATGGTCTGCTATTCACTGTGTACTCCACCTCGCAGAGCAGCGTGGCTAATACTTCCTCATGCGGGTGTCTCTCATGAAGGACGGTGTATAGTGCCGTCTTCACGCACCGTACGAGACGTTCCCTCTTGGCTGGTGCTTTATGCAGCAAATTGATTGGAAGTCGAGTGAGCTTTAGGTTGAAGCTCAGCTGATCGGTACTCGGTTTCCAGATTAATCCGAGTATCTTTTCCTCGGTTCCTTTGTTTCCCAGATCGACTGACTCAGATGCTTCATGGTCAGGTTCTAATTCTTTTACAACTTCTGGTGCGTTGGAAACCCATTTTCTTAAGGTGAAGTGCGCGTTTTTGTGTATGTCGCGTACTTCCTTCGATATTCGCTTTGCCTCTTCCAGAGACTGGAAACTATCGAGATAGTCATCCATATAGTGGTTTTGGATGATAGCTTCTACGGCTTCTGGATACTTGTCTTTGTATTTTCTAGCGTTCCAGTTCTTCGCGAATATGGCTGTGCAGGGCGAACTGGCTGCACCGAAAATGATCGACGTCATTCTATATTCCTGTGGAGCTTCATTACGTCGATCCCCTCTCCAGAGATATCTTAAGGCATCTCTGTCTTCGGGTCTGACTTTGACCTGCATGAACATTTCGGCTATGTCCGCGGAGACAGCGATTTTATGGCGGCGAAAACGCATCATGACCCCTGGTAGTGATTGCAGTAGGTCTGGACCCGTGAGCAGGAAGTCGTTCAACGACACCCCCTTTGTTTTGGCTGCGGCATCGTGTACTATTCGAAACTTCTCTGGCTTCATTGGGTTATGGACGTCGAAATGGGGTAGGTACCATGTTCTTCCCGGTGTGCTAGTTTTCGGTGCTATCTCGGCGTATCCTTTTTGTACTAGGGAATTCATTTGTTCGTCATACTTCCTTTTTAGAACTTCGTCTCGATCTAATTTTCTTTCAATGGAAACGAGCCGTTTTATTGCTGTTTCATAATTACCAGGCATCTCGATATCCTTTTCTTTCCAGAGAAGCGCTGTTTCTATGTGCCCGTCTTGTAACTGACGGGTGCTGCTATTTAGTATATCTTCAGCTTTCTTCTCTGGGTCGGAGTCTGGTCTTCTCGGATTGATGATGAGAGATTCCAGCGCGAAATATTCGCGGAGTTGGTCATCTATAGTTTCCTCGCTCTTGTGCAGCTCATTGGCCGCGTGGACGCGCTGATACGGGGCTTTAGTGTGTGCTCCGTGTAGCACCCATCCTAATTCTGTGAGCGAGGCGATTGGCTGGTGCGGTGGACCTCTACGGATTTGAGTGGCTATCAGAAGTCTCCAATTGTCCTGTCCTATTAGGATCCTTGGGTTGCTGGAGTCATATATTAGCTGCTCCTTTAGGTCTTTCAAGTGTTTGCACTTGGCTATGTCTACCGCACACACAGTCTGTGGCCCCAAGTTTAGGCTTGCGACCGTGCGTGCTCTGAATGGCACCCTTTTGCTGTGGAGACTCTTCAGCGATACTTTGATTCTTCGAGATTCCGGTGAATCGAGGGTAGTGTTTCCGATAGCGGTGATCTTAAACGGGTCGAACCGCCCTTTAGCTCCAATTTGTTTGGCGATCTCTTCATCCATTAGTGAAACTGTTGACCCATCATCCAGCAGGGCGTGTGTGTTTACAGCTCCCGCCGGTCCAATTACTCGCACTGGAATTATTTTTAAATAGGCTTGATGCTTTGACACACCGAATGAGTTAGCAACAGTTTCTTGAGGTTCTTTTTGTTTGACCTCGGTCTTCTCCTTTGTATTGTTATGGAGAAGTCGATTGTGTGTCGCAGTGCATCCTTCTATTCCACACTTATTGGTTTTGCATTTGTGTGTCTGATTTCTATAACGCAAACAGCGGAAACATAAGTTATTTTTCTTTGCGAGTTCCCATCTTTTGTTGATATTTGCTTCCTTGAATGTTTTACATTCGGATCCGTAGTGACCCTCTTTTTCGCACACTCTGCATTTCGGAGATGGCTTAGTAGTAGCCGCGTGTGCTCTATGTACTGTACGATTGCTTTGTGCTTCGTTGATAATTTCTGGAGGCGCAAATGCACTGCAGAAGCGAGCTTGCTCGGTAATAAAATCGCTGAAGCAGCCGAGGTCTGGTCTAGAGTCATATTTTTCAGTGTAGATTCTATACCACTGGGCACGTATAGAGTTTGGCAGTTTGTCGGTGAGGTGTCGTAGCAGCTCTGCGTTGACGAGGTAATGATCTCGCTTTAGGGCTCGAAGAGTGACGACGCTTCCCCTCACTTTACTCGCGAATGTGCAAATGTCTCTAGGCGCTTCTGTACAGCGTGCTAATCCTCGTAACTTCTCGGTTTCTGCTTGCGCAATTGAATCTGGACGCCCAAATTGTAGCTCCAGTTCTCGCATAATCTCATCTGGCTTAGCATGCCCTATGAGTTCTGAACTGACTGTTTTCAAGGCTCTTCCTTGTAGACTTCGTCTTAGTCTAGCTGTATTTTCAATGTCATTGAAGTAGCCTCGGGTTGTTTCGTAAATGGCACGGAATGAAAGCCACTCGGTATGTGCTCCGCTAAAGCTTGGCAGTGTCATTATAGCTTTCGACGCTGCGAAAGTATGCGACGATAGTGGCGCACTCTCTAATTTTGATTTGTCAGCGAGTGCGGCTATAGCGGATGTGAGCTCCGATATAAATGGACGGAGCCCCCTGTCTTCACTTATGACAGGTTCCTGGCTAGCTTTATTTGGCTTGGAATCCTTTTGTACATCTTCTGGATAGGAATCCTGGTATGTGAGCTCTGATACAATCGGTAGGAGCCCCCTGTCTTCATTAACGGTGGGTTCCTGGCTGAGCTTCTGTGGCATGGGATCCTTTTGTACGTCTTTTTTGGAGTGACCATCTTCATCATAGTCGTCTGATTCGTCTTCTTCTTCAGCCATCTGTAAAGAGATCTGCGCAAGTTCTAGTTTGATCTTCAATACTTCTTCACGAGCCTTCAAAATTCTTCTATTGGGCCGAACAGTCTTCCTTGACTTCGTACTGCAATCGGTGTGGCCCCTCGGTGGCTCTTCGTTGTGGGTGTCTTCCCGGGCTGTTGGCGATGATGCACGGCTAAAGTCATCGTTGCCTTCTAAATGTTCCCTCTGCTTCATTGTGCGGGCCGTAGTGGTCGGCGCGGGCAGGGGTATCCCCCCCTCGGGGGGGCAGCATGGCGCCTCAGCGCCCTCCACCGTTGACGGTGAGCGTGGTGGCATCTGGTGGTGGACGGCGGCGTTACTGGCCGACGAACCTCCTTCCAGACCGACTGTCCACGCCTTGGCTTCCCTTCCTTGCGAACGGGTAATCGGCATCTTGAATCTGAAAAATTCTGCGGTTTTAATACGGTGGTGACTATTTACCCGGTTCCGAAATACAAACGGATATATCCGGCTCGAAGGACCAACGAATGTGCCGGACGGGCGAAACTCTCCGGAGTAAATGTTGTCGAAGATACTTCGCGAGTCGCTCACGTCCTACACCTATAGGTTCCGGTGGGTACTTTCACCGCCGTCTTTGTGGGTGCCGCTGAGGTATTGTGGACTGTGGTTCAAATCAAAATGCACGATTAACAAATACAAATAGCAAGGTAGTGGCCAGCGGTTCGACTTGATTGATTAGTCGCGAAATTTTATAACTATAACTATCGATCACGGTTGTTAAACTACGGTTGTTCACTATTGGTTGGTCACTGTATATTTCGAAAGATTTCTTTAAATTGTACGGTGGTATCAAAGATCTATTGGTAGTAGCTGGTTTTCTAACACTACTGACTAGCAGCTATTATCAACTAAACTAGTTGATTTTATCACTTGTGTAACTGCGGATATCAGTTACCACTTTCACTATAATATGTAACTGCGAATATCAGTTACGACCTTTTTCGGCTAGCTAACACTTTCACGATATGTAACTGCGAATGTCAGTTACGACCTTTTTCGGCTAGCTAACACTTTCACTATTCACTATATACTGCTACTAGTCACTTCAGCTACCACCGGATACCACTCACTTCACTTCACTGTCACTGGTAGTTCTTCACACTACTACTGGTACTGGGTCCCGAGCCCCTAAGGTAGACTTGGGCAATACTTTGCAGTGAGCCGCTTGCCATTTTCCGTTTGCCTCTTTATTGCATAAACTTTTCACTATACAAATGGCATAAATTGCAATATTTTCTATACAAAACTAATTGCTACACTAACATGCTATACATCATTAAATCGGTAGTCTGGTACTTTATTAGTATATCATAAATGTTACTCAAAATATTAACATTGTAAAAAACTATTAAACGAAATGTCCAAAATTTTCATAATATTTAGGTACATTAATTCCTTGATTTTTCTATAACTACGAAATGCGTTTAATTATACAAAAATATCCCTATACTTCTTTAATCTATAAGCCATATGCTAATTGAATGTCATATTTATAACTCTTTTAGAACATAAAATTATTTTCCTTATTTTAGTATGAACTATTACGCAGTTAATTAAAAACTTTCCACGATAAGACGCGCTGTGACTGGTCGATTTTTGGTATATAATAAAAGTAGTTTATATTACTTGTTATCAAAACGACACTCTATACAAATATACTAAGAGTTATAAACATGCTAAATAACTATATTAATACACGTTTTCACCTAGTTTTCTCGGTAATTTCACTATTAATACAAAAAACAATATTCTTTATCACTTTGTTTCTTAATGTTGTTAGGCCGTCGCGAACAATTATACTATCATTATTCGTGTTATTCATTCATTTATTTATAGTTTTCATTATTATTATTACATTTGTCATTCAGGTATTCATATAAATTTATTTATTAGAAATACTTTTAATTGTCTTACAAAAATGTGATCATTTGTTTCGTTTTATGAGTTTGGTAGTTTATTAAAGACAGTTATTGACAGTATGTAAGAGCCTGAGGAAAAAGCAAAAAAGAAAAACTATAAGCCGTATTTTTAATTTCTCTTTTTACGTATAAATTAGCGTATTTTCGCACAAATTTGCGTAATTCCAATATAATAATACAAATTAAGGTAAGAAATTTAAGTTTTTAAAAATGAGGACGACAACTTTCAGTTCTTTCTATGTTACACGAATTAGTTTTTTCTGTAAGGTGAAGATGGTGGTTGCATCTGTACTATTACCCTACAGGATAATACCGTACCTTAGCCATGCCTGTGCATAAGCATTGTAAGTAATTAACGCGGTCTGGAGGTCGGTTGTCTTTTTTATTTCACTTAGGGTATATACAAAACTAGACAACTTGTTACGAGTTACGAGTCTGAAACTATGCCAAGTAGAGTGTGCTCATTTAATGTCTCGATTTTTGTATTTTTGTAAGAAAAATTATTTTTATCGGCCTTTTTTGATATGGTAAAAAGGCAAAATTTTTGTTTTTTTTTTGTAGTTTATTTCCAGGTATATATTATATACTGTATATAATTTATCATTTACGTTATTTACGTCACGACAAGGTGCTAAGATAGAGATATCGTCTGCAAACATAACACATGGGTTAGCCATAGTTTCACTGAGATTGTTAATATATATTAAAAATAATAAACATCCCAATACACTACCTTAAGGGTATTGAGGCATTTACAATTATTTTATTTGATCTCACTTTTACTATTTTATTATTATCAAAGTATTCTATTTCTACATATTGTTCCCTATCTTTTAAGTACGGTTTGAACCATTACAAATTAATCCCACGAACACCTATACTATTTAATTTATTAAGTAATATATTATATTGTACCTTATCATATGCTTTGGTCATATCTAAGAGTATTCCTATTGCATATTCTTTATTGTTTAATATATTTAGAATAGCTTGAAAATATTTATATACTGCTAGTATGGTAGATCGATTTTTACGGAAACCGTTCTGACATTCACTAAAGATTTTATATTTTTCACAAAAATTATACACACGTTCTAACATTGCTTTTTCAAAAACTTTCGAGATTGTAGGAAGTAAAGCTATGGGGTGATAATTATCGATATTGGTTTTTGAATTTTCCTTATGGATGGGTATTATTAATGCCTTTTTTAACATGTCTGGGAAAATGCCTTCTATGAGGGATTGGTTGATTAGTTCACAAAGTGGTAGAGCTAACGCATCTGCGCAATGTTTTATTAAGGTTGGTGGTAATTCGTCTATCCCGAAGCTCATTTTATTTTTTAAATTTTGTATTATTTTATGTACTTCCCTTGGGGTCAATGGGCTGAGATACATAGAGTTATTTGACGTTTTTTGTGTAGTTCGACCACGTGTTGGCGTGTTACAATTTTCCCCTAACGAAGCATAGAACCTATTAAAAGTATTTGCTATTAAAATCGGGTCTGAAGTTAAAGTACTGTTTATTTTTAATTTAAGGTTATCTTTTTCTTTTATTATATTTTTATTTGTTCTTTCCTTTATTAAATGCCACATTGTTCTGATTTTATTATTTGATCTTATAATTTTATTATTGTATTCTATTTTCTTTGATGTAATGACAGCTTTTTTTTAGTAAATTTCCTCATTTTTTATAATGTTTTATACGTATTTCATTATTCGATTTTAACGCCAATACCTTTAGCATTCTTTTGTGTTTACACGATTTTTTCAACCCTACGGTTAACCAACGTTTTTTATATCTTGGTTTAATTATAATTTTCTCTTTGGGTATACATTCATTCAGCATATATATTAGTTTATCGTTAAATTTTTAGTAGTTATTGTTAATATTTTTATTAGGTCCCAAAATTTCCGACCAATTGCGTGACTAATTTGAATTTAAGGTTTTGCATATTATTGAAACTAAATTTTCTCATTTTTGTATACCATATATTTTGTTTGTTTTGCTTATTTTGCTTATTTTTCGGTGGTTGTCGCAAGATGCGACTATGAGTAGTACCAGAAATACTTGTTGGCTTTCAATTGATGGCATCATAAACATCTAGTTTACGCCAGGCGTAAAATATCCAGAACGGCGACAGAGAGTAGCGTCCAAGTTGTCACATGTCTGATACCGCGATACTCAATCCACCTACCAAGCTAAGCCAAAAATGACGATTATGGAAAGTTCTCCCAATAGTGAGAGGCACCTATGTCTAGTACTGCAATTTTACCGGCTTATCGGGTCCAACATGGATTTGAATTCATTGACTTCAAACACTTTATTTTTATACAATTCTATTTGTAAAAGTAAAACAGACAAATGTGCGCACTAACTCACTGAATTTTTCTTAACCTTAACAAGACTTAAATTAGAAAAAGAGGTTTTTCCTTTTTGTCCCCATAGCATAGCATCTAAAAGTATAAAACCCCAAATTATTATTGTTATTTATTAATTACAGCCCATTGAAAGTCAGCTGCTGAAAATAGGCTTCTACATTGGTGATTTTGTAATAATTATCACACTTAGCAGAAGATGATAGTACCCATCTCATTCTTTGATTTTCTCTGACACCTCTTACGATACTCTCACGGTGGTGGAGATGGAATATGGAGTAATGGATGAAAATTCTTGCACCACCACCACACATTAAATCTTTCCTTAAAGTCTGGAGTATGAACAATATGCGGACACACACTCATACATCAACAACCTAAATTTGAATTTACAAGGAAAATAGATTTAGGATTTATAAATTACCGTAGCACCACTAATGTTTTGCTGTATCCTCACATTGATTTTGATTCTTAATCGAGAATAAATGTAGAAGTTTATGGACCATGGCATCGACTTACCATCAGATGAACCGTGTGCTCATTTTCCACCCATATTGAATAAAAAAGTATATGTATTATATTTATTAATAATACTTATTGAAAGTCACTCTTATATTTAAATTACTAAGAAATTCACTTTTATAAACACTATATTTTATCCTCTATGTTATATTTATCATTTTTACTATATATAACAATTTGTGACTAATTTTTAACAATTATTTATTATTGCAAATTGATGATATTAATTATTTTTGCAAATTGATTAAAAAAAGACGCCCTGGCAAGTTTTCCTAGCTTCCCTAACCTCAACGGTCCGTAAGTCTAGTGCTTATGCGTGCTCGAGTTTGCTGGCATCATGGCCTGGTTACATAGATCGTTAAAAATGTTGTTTAGAAACCTTTGCGAAAATTTTTGCGGGTTTTATGTTAGTTCTTGTGTCATATATGTGTATAATCTGCCTGTACCATTCGTACATTACATCCGATCAAAATTTTACTGCTGAACATACGCCAATATGTATAATATTAATATATTGGCATCTGTTCAGCCAATATATATATATATATATATATATATATATATATATATATATATATATATATATATATATATATATATATATATATATATATATATATATATATATATATATAATCATAATAAAATGGTCCAATACACATTCATAATTCCTTTGCCTTTATTTTCTCCTCAAAACTATCCCATCCCTGAGTATCAGACAGAATGAAAGACCGAGAAATAAGTCAGTCTAATAGCACAAAAAATGGCTGAAAGCCAAAATAGATGAGATTTTTTTTAAATTAAAATTGAGTTTTTTTTTACAAAATGAGTAATTAAGTTTTCCTTGAGTTTCGATAACTTAATTTTTTTATTAAATACTAAGGCTCTGAGATTTTATATTCATTGAAATCGTAAAAGACTAAAATATAAACCATTTAACCTAAAAACAATTATTGGAATACGGCATTGTCTGCGTTGAAATGGTTTTGTCTTTTTACACATTTTACACTAAGCTGACTGCAATTTGCGATATGTTGCATTTGTCATATTGATTTTGCTTCGACTTTAACTATCGTTAGATACGCCTAAGTGTTGTTTTTAATCTTCAGTTTCATATTTTTCCCTGATTTGTAGACGTACTTAAGGACTTTGACCATTGTAGTTAGAAGTGACCCGTAGAATAAAATATTAGTTTTATGCTTTAAGGAATAGATATGTAAGTATCTATCTTGACATATCTAGTGGTAACTCTTTTACAGTGGTTGGCCACAACCGTCCTGTATTTTCAGTTGTTATCAAGAAGATTCTACTGCCCATCTGGTTTGTTGTTGGGCGATATGAACATTCTTGCACAGCCACAGCACGGCTATTTATTTAACCTTTGTTGAAGGTCTCTGTTCAGCAGTGGAATTTTGATGGACTGTAACTGATGATAATGATGATAAAAGTCTAGAGTTGTACGTTGTACGCGTACGTTGAACTATTTGCCTTAAGAATATTTCGTAATAAATGCATTGTAGATCTTTGATTTATCTGAATGGGTTAACTGTTAGAGAATGTTTTTGACAAGTCCGTCCTTTTGTATCCTCCACTCGTCTGTCCGTCCACGGTTTTACTCATAGACCATATACGCCATAAAACAGTTATTTGGCATAATTATAGATATTAATTACCCCTACAAAATTGTGAAATAAAATATTGAAAGTAATAATTATTTTTGTGTATAAAAGTAAAAAGGCTATAATTATTTTTATTCAACTATTCCATCGTGTAAAAATAGAAGAAATATTACAATAAATCACTCAAAACTACAAAAAGTACAAATAGTGCGTTAAAAGAAAGCAAAAGTAGAAAAAACCAGATAACATAATTAAAATCAGGCTCTACAAAACCTTACTGAAACCGAAAAGAGATATTAGAAATAGCAACAAACTATTACCGTTTTTTTATAGGGTAAAAACCCCAAGTATAAATAAGTAATAAGAGTGAATTGGAAGAAAAGCCGGTGGAAAAAGACATTTAAGGAATCGGACATACAACAACTCATCAAAAAGTCAAAACCAGTAAAGAGTGTAATACATTCTATGGCATCTAACTTGCTTACTCCTTTAAGTAACCTCTTTAATAAAGTGATCGCTCAAAAATCCGTAATAATAAAGGAAAAGGAGTCTAAAATTGTAATATTGCACAAAAAAGGTGATCCAGGATACATTTCATACCACAGGCCTTTAAGCTCCATCACCATCATCATCATTACAGCCCTTCACAAGTCCACTGCTGAACATAGGCCTCCCCCAAGATATGCCACAAAGCACGGTCCTAAGCCACCTGCATTCATCGACTTTCTGCATGGCTTACCAGGTCGTCACTATATCTAGTGGGGGATCGCCCTACACTTCACCTACACGTACGAGGCGACTCGAGAACCTTTATTCCCCAACGGTTGTCGGTTCTTCGAGCTATATGGCCGGTCCATTGCCACTTCAGCTTTCGTTTGGATACGTTTCGTACTCTGGTTACTCATCTCGGACAGCCATCGTAGCCGTACTGTACAAGCACTTCAGCACTTCGATATACCGACAGTCAACTTGGCACCGCTGAAGAGACTGTAGCACCGCCTAAATTTCGTCGGAATCAAAGGCTTTCTCCTAGTCCACATACGCCAGGCAAAGTGGCAGATTGTACTCTTCGGACTTCTGTACAATTTTCCGAAGGGTACGTATGTGGTCTATGGTATGGTTTTTATATGTTTTTTTTATTTTAGTTTTTAAATAATTGTAAAGAATTAAAAAGACAGATGTCACGAATATTGAGAAAAAAGAGTATGTTTTTTTTTATTTTTCTGTGAATATTCCAAACATATCGTTTTTCTCTTGAATTGTATCACTGTATTTGATTTTAATAATCTAATAAGTCTTATCAAGAAGTTCATACATTTTGTAATTGATAGTACAGTATTATAATTTACATATTATGACGAAGACAAAGATTTTTATTTAAAAACTGTAACCGAATTAGCACGCGTTCTTCGCGTGAACATCGAGAATTAAAAATAAGTTAAAGAAGTTAATTAAACGCGATAAAATCCAATACACCTTTATTCCTAAAAAGTAAGCTTATTGAAACGTTTTTTTTTAAACATAATTTGCAGACGAAAACACGAATGACGAAAGTTTTGCGTCGATAGCAGGATCAGTCCCTGTAGTCAACCTGTCTATACATTTGCTAGATGTTGACAAGGAAGCCAAATCGTCCACATTTAGCGCCGCGGGTCCTAGTGATCACTCTCGATGAATTCGTGTTGCGGACGACATAAAATTAGCAAAGTCCGTGTAAGGAATATCACACTCTCTGTGGAATACTACACTCTAAGTCGCTTCACGGTGTCTATTAAAACCGAGCGACACTATCCACAAGCCCTTTTTCTTTCCCAGCGCTCGAAATGTACTGTAGCAAGATTCCCTGTCGGTCGTTGTAAGGACATATGAGCCATCTTTATTTCAGGTTCCTATAAATTGATAGTGATAGCGATTAATTTTTCAAAGTGTGCAATCATACAAAAACTATTTAGTTTCTTAGTCTAAGGCAAATAATGAATTATTAAAGTAACTAAATGTTTTCTTCGTTTGAAATTTATTTTAAGCAGTTTCCAGTTATAAATTTATGTACTAAAATAAACTTACTTAAATAAAATGACACTAATATTATAACTAGTTTTAAACCTAGATATATCAATACACATAAGAAATTGAAAAGCGTGTCTGTAATATTATAATAAATGTTTTATTTTTGAACGTACATGGTAGAGCCACACTGCAGTTATATTATAGTTGTAGCACGAATAGATTGTCTCGACCGGGGAAGGACCACGCTCTCACGGAATATCAGTGTAAAATAGCAGCTTTATACCGCTGTGTTTCGTATATGAGTGTAGAGATCTAGAGACCCTGTTTTACTGGTTACGCGGCATTCCGTCTTAGCCCTCAGGGGTGACAACGCACCTGCGTTTTGATTTTTAATCGAGGATAAATGTAGATGTCTATGAGCCACATCATCCACTCACCGTCAGGTGGACTGTGTGCTCGTTTGTCACCCTTATTCTATAAAAAAAATCTCGAGCTGTGGGGGTTTCTTGTGTGAAACTATATCGTAAACAACCATTTTAACATTTTTTTCTGCTTGTCTTTCTATCTGTTCGAGCTAATATTACGGATTGGCTGAACCGATTGTAATGAAAATTCAAGAATAGATAGAGAGCAATACCAGGAGTAACAAACTATATTTCATCTTAAAAACTTGAAGTTTATTTATTCAAATATTAAAATATTGATAAATTATATTAACGTTCATTGATTATCTTTTATCTAAATAACTCCACATTAGTAGACCTTACCCAGATGGCGCTAAGGCGGGACTCTAGTTATTAATCAAATAATGAATTAATTTAGAATATCAGCAAAAAAACAAAACTCTCTAAACAAACAAAGTGTATATAAAAATTCAAATGGCTAGAGACATGGTAATTATCTATGCACTGTTCACATTTCTTATATTATAGTATATATATATATATATATATATATATATATATATATATAGTAGTATTCAAGAATTCCATCGGAGATGATAAGATAGCTACTGTACGCTCCATCTCAAAAAAAGATGAATTAAAGCAAAGTAATACAAATACTTTATTATTAAATAACTAGATTTCTAAACGTTATCTCTTAAATTAGCATCAACGGAACTGAATAATATTTGAACGAAATGTTTATAAATTGTGTTTGTATTTTTTGTTTCAGATGCCTTAATTTTACATTACACACGTTTTATATGCGTCATGTTGACATGGCATAAAACATGTTCGAGGTATTATTTTTCCATTTTCAGTTTTTATGGGTCGTGTAAATATTGGAGTTAAACATTTTAATTGTAACCCATTTCACGTGCTCTGGTCTTTTGTTCATTTATTTATTCTTTATTGTAAACACTTTTAACCCTACAATAAATCAACAATCAATACAGAAACAACAAATTTAAAAATTATAACAAAATACAATATTATAAGGTTCAAATAGACAATAAATACACTATATCCATATATATGTCGGCACGTTCTGAAGGTACAAAAAGTAATATAGACGAATAGTGAAGAAAAATAAGTTACAAAAATCTCAAACATCCTTTTTATGTTTCACATTTGTAATGCATTGTTTTAAGTTTTAACTGATTGTCGTTCGTGAATATCTAAACCCAACTATTTTACTACGCACACACACATTCGTAAAGCTCGCTCGGTCGGCAAATACGTCGTGAATTGAATCGCACACAGAGGAGCGCACGTTGCACTTTCAATTTTAAATATTTCCACATAAAAGTATGAGTTTCATTACCATAATCCTTCAGGTTTCACTTTCAATTTCACTCCTTCTATGCGGAGTACATAGTTTCCTAGATGAGTGTTTTTTCTGCGCATTAAAGACCCACTATATCAGTTAAGATGTGCAGAGGCGTTTCTTCCATTAGAGAACAAAACAGGTTACGTCTTACCGTTACTATTATCTTTACAGCATATTAAATTCCACTAAGGAGTATAGGCCTCCCCCATGGATTGCCTCATAGGGGGGGGGGGGGGCATATTTGCCATAGTTGCCACGCTTGCAAGCTGGTTGGCAACCACAGTTTTTATATTTAGTCGTTATAAGGAAGACGCTGTTGCTCATCTCCTGATTTGTTTCTTGTTGGATTGGATTTTTTACACCGCCACTACACGATACGCTTTAGAATAATGGAAAATCATTTAAGTCTCGTATGGTAACAGGAAATAGTTCCAAATTACAACGATATTCAAAATACAATTATTATACTTGTTTCAACGTATTCAGAAGAGCTTGCTATAAAATTTGTTGATATTAGCATTATCATAAATGGACAATAATAAAATATGCACAAGCATTAGCTAATTTTGGAAGGCAAGAAACTTTTGGGGTAACCAATGGTACGCAATGCGGCAATAACTTTACGACTTATTATACATACTAACTTGAACGTTCCAACTAAATGTATGACCTAGATATAACTTCAGATATTTTAAGGGTAAAAAAACTGTATCGTGGGTTAATTTTAAAACGATATTAACCTTAATCACCATCGTAGTTCTGATTATAATAATCGCATTACGTTTGGACGTATTAGCTGAAATACCACGTCTAAACGACAAACTTTTAATAATTTTAAGTTAAGTTGATTAATGTTTTCATTAATTTTAATGATATTTTGCTACACTCTATGTGGTAAGAATCTCATGCATTGCCTTTTTATCTTTATTTTTTTTTGCTTTAAACCGACTCATGATTACGTTAGAGCAATGTTCGTTGTTTACCTTTTCTATAATTTATGAATGTTATGAGTGCTTATACTGAAAAACTTTTCTATTGTAAATAATAAAATGTTACTTTTATTCATTTATGGCATTCGTGTATGTGTATCGAAACAAATTACCAACACTCTTTATTCCCAGAATGGATGAACTTCTTTTCTCTATTTAAATCATAATTAGTTAATTTGAAATTCAAAATAGAAGCATCGCCAACTTTATCTTCGTATTATGTTAGAGTTAACTAAAAAAGGTTTTGCAGCTATATAAATTTTTGTTTCATGACCAGCAAGTTTGTGAGTTACAAACAACAAAGAAGAGGCACTGAATACATAATTAAACAGTAGAATTGGAAGGCTAAAATAAGCTGATGCTTTCTCGCTTCGCTAAAAGACTGCGATCGCCTGAAATAAGTTTCTACTGAAACTAACAAGCTCGTAAGGCTGTTGAAATATATAATATTCATAAGTTTTTACCATAAACAATATATTGAAAAATAAATTGAATGTTATAGTAGATAATATAATTTTTTGTTATACTCGTTACCAAATTGTTGTCAAATAAGAAACAACTGTCTTGAATCTCTCATGACAGTTGTTTTGTGCCATATTAGTTTTAAGTAATATAATGACATGAATAAACATATACATGACAAACATGTATATGTTTATTCATGTCATTATATTACTTAAAACTAATATGGCACAAAACAACTTATAAACTCTACTTCAAAACAAACAAATTAAATAAGCGAAATGACGGATTGTGTCAGCGCTACTAAAGTTAGCAAACGTGTCCTGGCCGAAAACTGTTTAGTTTCGCCATTTTGCTTACAAGCGCTTGCTAGCACTTTTTTCTGTCAAAAACACCCAAAGATTCACATTTACATAATGCACCGTTTCTCGGTATCTGTTCGCTTTCCCTTAGTATTTGTGTATTATCGTATTTAACTCTTATTTAATAAGTTTCGTAGACCTAGGCAAATGCTCTACTAATTGTAAACGGTGTAATACATACATTTAATAATGGAACGTTTACATGTGTGTGCTAACTGTGGTATCGCTGTTAGAGAAGTTATCAGGCGGCATATGTAGCCTGTTCTCTGAGCTTGTGCAATGCAATACATTTAAATTATTACAACAATCTGAAACAATAGATTTGACAGGTGGCAACTCCACTTAAGGAAAAACAGTAAGGGTTAATTTGCAGTAAAACCAAATTGAATAAATATATAAAAGTTAATAAATACATGAAGAAAATTAAAAAAATTATAACAAATAAGATCAATACCAAAAATTATGTAAATGTGTGTAAAGAAAAGTAAGCATTGATGTATGAATTTAAATTATATTCAATTGAGGTGGATAACATCAAAAAATGTTATTAGACTTACGTAGAGTGTCTTAAATTAGAAATTTTATTACTTTCTGACTCTGACTGAAATATAAATAAGCCCAAAATAAAATAAAAGAACACAAACTCTCTATGTATAACCTGGTAAAGACATGTAAATATAAGGCGAAGCGTTTTGACTCCTTATTAAAACACCAATATGAGTGTCAGCGGTCAATACCGGTTTCCTCAGAGTCGGTGTGTGCTGATAATATTATATCACCACCAAAACTCTATGACAGTACCATAACAGAGGAGATTAAAATAAAATTTAATTCAAATATTCATCATCATTATCGTCATCATTACAGCCCTTCACAAGTCCAATGCTGAACATAGGCCTCCCCCAAGTAACGCCACAAAGCACGGTCCTGAGCCACCTACATCCATCGAATTCCTGCATGTCTTATCAGGTCGTCACTCCATCTAGTGGGGGGTCGCCCTACACTACGCCTACCGGTACGAGGCTGCCACTCGAGAACCTTTCTTCCCCATCGGTTATCGGTTCTTCGAGCTATATGGCTGGCCCATTGCCACTTCAGCTTACTAATCCGTTGGGCTATGTCGGTCACTCTGCTTTTACTGCGGATATCCTTATTGCTGAGTCTATCACGCAGAGAAACTCCGAGCATAGCCCTCTCCATAGCTTGCTGAGCGACCTTGAGCGTCCTCATACGGCCAGCAGTGAAGGACCACGTCTCAGATCCGTAAGTCATCACTGGCAACACGCACTGGTTATACACTTTAGTTTTCAGAGATTGAGGTATACCTGACTAGAAGAAGTGTCGTAATTTCCCGAACGCTGCCCAGCCGAGTTGAATACGTCGATTGACCTCTCGGTCGAAGTTGGACTTACCTAGTCGGACTATTTGTCCCAGGTAAACGTACTCGTCAACAACTTCGAGGATAGTGCTCCCAAAAACTACCGGCATAGGTGTGACATGGATATTAAACATGATCTTTGTTTTTTCCATGTTCATCTTAAGACCTATCCGTTGGGAGACACAGTCATTGAGCATAGTGCTAAGGTCCTCCAGCGATTCTGCCATAAGGAATATAGCGTCGGCAAATCGAAGGTGAGTGATGTACTCACCATTGATGTTAATACCGTATCCTTTCCAGTCCAGTAGCTTGAAAACGTCTTCCAACGCAGTGGTGACGAGTTTCGGGGATATAAAATCACCCTGTCTTCCACCTCTCAGCAGTTGGATAGGTTTCGAACTCTGGTTCTGTACTCGGATAGCCATCGTAGCCCTACTGTACAAACACTTCAGCACTTCGATATACCGATAGACAACTTGGCACCGCTGAAGGGACTGTAGCACCGCCCAAATTTCGACGAAATCAAAGGCTTTCTCATAGTCCACATATGCCAGGCAAAGTGGCAGATTGTACTCTTCGGTCTTCTGTACAATCTGCCGCAGGGTATGTGTGTGGTCTATGATTCTGAAGCCTTTTCGGAAACCGGCTTGTTCGGGAGGCTGGAAGTCGTCGAGTCTGCGTGCGAGACGATTCGTAATGACTCTCGAAAATAGCATCTAGACGCGGCTCAGAACGGAAATCGGTCTGTAGTTCTTCAGAAGAGCGTTGTCGCCTTTCTTAAAGAACAAGACCACCGCACTTATGCTCCACGCCTCCGGAGTAGTGCCACCATGGAGGACGGAATTGAAGAGCTTCTGAAGGACTTCAAGTATCGGTGTTCCACCCGCTTTCAGAAGCTCCGCTGTAATTCCTACCTCGCCCGGGGCCTTGCCGTTTTTAAGGTGGTAGAGAACCATTCAAATCTCGCTCAGACTGACGTCCGGGATATCATCGGAATAGTGTCGGATAAGACTTGCCCTTGGATCGTTACTCATATTTGCGTGTGGCTCCAACGATGATGTGTACAGCTGCCCATAGAACCTCTCAATCTCACTCAGAATCTTAGGTATCCCGGAAACGATGTTGCCACACTCAGTCTTCAGCTTTGACAGTTGGCTCTTTCTGGCAGACAGATCACTGGCAAAGACGTTGGAGCCCTGGTTCCGCTCGATCGTTTCTTTAATACGAGAAATATTAAAGTTGCGTAAGTCTCGCCGCATGCTTTTGGAGATCTGTCTGTTCAGTTGCCTGTATGCTGTCAAATCTGTTGATGATTGCAGCCTCATCTCCCGTCTAACAGTCATGAGATAAAGAGTGTGATCGGAGAGTTTTTGTGTTTTCTGCGGCGGGTCTTGCAGAACTTAGCTCCAACCGCATGTACAGTTTCCACGAGCTTGTCATTCATATCGTCCACTACATTGCAATTTTCTAGGTACTGAAAATGGTTACGTCACTCGAGCTGAAAAGTTTCGGGATTCTGAATTAGAGCACGGGGGGGACGGAGCGTTGACTTCATTAGACGAGACTTCTCCAACTTAACGTTTAGGTTCAGTGTGCCTCTAACCATTCGGTGATCGCTGCCAGTTTTCACCCTTGCGATCACTGAGACATCACTGAACAGTTGGCGTCTGGTCGTCGTAATGAAGTCAATCTCATTTTTCGTCGAACCGTCGGGGCTCGACCAGGTCCACTTCCTGTGGGGCCGCTTCTGGAAGAAAGAGTTCATCATAAAGCGTCCCTCTTTCTCCATAAAGCCAGCCAGGTGCTGGCCCCTTCGGTTCCGTTGCCCTACTCTAAATTTCCCTACCTTCAGCTCACCGCTTTCTCTTGTGCCTAGTTTTGCTTTGAAGTCTCCCATCAACACCGTTTAGTGGGTTTTGGAGGAATGCATGGCTCTGGAAATATCCTCATACATTTCCTCCACCTCCTCATTGGGATGTGCCGAGGTTTGTGCGTAAACCTGTAAGACCTTCAGCGAATACCGTTTGGTGATTCTGAGTATCAGGTACGCGACCCTCGTCGACACACTCCCAATCTTTACAACGTTGTTGACGAGAGACTTGTGGACAATAAGTCCGACACCTCCTTGGAACAGATGGTTGCCCTCTCGGTGATAAAGCAAGTTGCCGTACTCGAGGATTGCCGTGTTCCCCCTCTCTCTTCGGACCTCGGATAATCCAATAATATGCTATATGATATATAGTACCCGGTTGACCGAGTTTTGCTCGGTATTTTTCGCTCGATTTTTTTAATTCGTGTGTTTTGGAAATTATATTTAGATACAAATTACATACTGATGAATTATAAATAATATTTTTTGATCTTAGCGACATAACAGAAAAAACTGAACTGGTTATTTGAATAAAAAATCATGAGTGCAATTATTTTTATTTAAATTTTCGTGTTTTTAAAAAATACTAAAAAAAGGGCTCGAAAAAAATATATTTTCTCAAAAAAGAAAGAAACTTGAAAAAAAAAATAAAAAAGTCGGTCGGTCGGTCTGGGCTCGAACCGGGGTTTTACGATTTTGTGACCGCCCATTATACCAATAAGCTATTTATAATCATTACCAAACTGTCAAAATTTACCTTCTTATTCTAACTATATTGTAGCAGTTTTTAATTGCCTAAAAACACGGACAAAAAGACATTTTCTAAAAATAAATCTTAGCTAGATCGATTTATTATCCCCGAAACTCCCTGGACACTAAATTTTATGAAAATCGTTGGAGCCGTTTCCGAGATCCCGATTATATATATATATATACATATATACAAGAATTGCTCGTTTAATAGTATAGGATTCTTGGCCCATTCCTACTTTTAGTGTATATTAATGACTTACCTTCCCTTGTAGAAAATAATCATGATATAGTATTATTTTCTGATAATACTTCCCTGATTTTTAAACTTAAACGTCAATCGTTTTAATGTGACGAAATGAATAATGCTATATTGAAATTAATGCATTAGTTTAACGTTATTAATCTACATTTAAACGGCAACAAAACTTAATTTATTAAATTTACAAAAACAAAATTCTATTAATCCGAGTAGCAATGTATTTTAAATGGGGAAGAACTGAATCCTGTTGAGACCTCTGTTTTTCTTGGCATCCCTCTCGATGCTAAGCTTCAGTGTATAGTATATATAAACTAGCAAGCAGAATAAGTTCTGCAGCTTATGCTGTAAAAAAGATTAGAGATCTCACTAGTGTCGATATAGCTATATTAGTTTGTTTCAGTTATTTCCAGAGCATAATATTATATGGTATTTTGCTATAGGGGAGTGCAGCTGATTTAGAAACTATTTTTGATTTACAGAAGAGGGCCATTAGAACTATTTAAAACCTTAAACTGAGAGAGTCTCTAAGAGAAAAATTTAAAGAAATAAATATGTTAACTTTGGTCTCTCAGTTTATCTATGAAAATTTGATGTATATTCACAAAACCAAAGGCAGTTTTAGTAGAAAAAGTGACAAACACTCTGTAAACACTAGGAAAAAACACAAGCTGGTGCTACCAGTTTCTCGACTCCACGGAGTCAGTAGTTCATTCTTGGGGCAATGTTTATGCTATTACAACAAATTCCCAGAAAATATACAAGGTCTCTCTATTAACAAGTGTAAATATTTTACTAAACAAAAACTGTATAAAAAGGGTGATTATGATATAAATGAATACTTGATTCATAATAACCCCTAATGAGGATGATGAAATGAGGTCGTCGCTTCCAAGCTGTTTTTAAAGTAAATTTTGTAAATATTTTGTGACCATTGACATTGTAAAATTGATTTAAAAAAAATCTCGCTGGGTTTCTGGCTGGTTCTTCTCAGGACAAAGGTTTTTTTTTCGAACCAGTGGTAAAGTAAAAAATTGACTTTCAATAAGAATTACTTGTAATCTATATTGAGTAAAAATTATTCTATTCTATTCTATTCCACTAACTCCTGATATGACCGTTCTTTTACCGGAGAGGTTAACTTTTGAAGAAAGCTCTAGCTCTCTAGTTATATTGTCTATGAAGTAAAATATTTATAGACAATATAACTAGAAGATGCATATTTGATAGCTGTCAGCATAGTGCAGGCCATTTAGTGCCTACCTTGATTAAATCAGCATTATTAGGGGATAGTAAACTTTATGAGCCTCGAAATGAATGGGAATCATCATTAGCGTACACAAGTTTAACTAATACTTTCACGGCAAATCAAATTCAAAGCTTGTTAGATAGCAAAAGTGAAGAAAATGGTATTGATTTTGAAAACGTGGAATCTATGTATAGTTATCTATGTCACTATTGGAGAGGGTGCACTAACCTGGAATTAATAAAATTGCATAATAGCAAACCAATACAGCCTGTTGTTCCCAAAACTTCGAAAACCACATTAGCAGTGCTTTTAGTCAAATGTATGACTAGTGATAGCGATACAAAAATATATAGTCTTTTCAGGATTTCTAAATCAACTTTACAGAACTAAATGAAACTTGTGAGAAAATGTCTGAAAAATCACTTTGTTCCACCACATCTTGGAGTGTTTCACATAAATCATCAAGAATTAGCAGAAAAACAAAAACAATTCTTGAGAAGTTATTTAAAAATAGCCTGATTACTCTACTTCGATCAATAATAGTACACATATAATCATGTTACCAAAAATAGTTACAAACAATAAAAATAATTTCAAAAACTCAAAAAAAACTGCTGTTCCTGTTTTTTTTAGCTAAACCAGTAAGGTTACATCCTAAACATCTGGAACAGGTGACATTATAACTTTTACCCTTTTTGCTGGAAATGAGGCATTCTATCTTAGTACTCGCGAGTGACAACGCATCTGTATTTTGATTCATAATCGTGGATACATGTAGGTGTCTATGAGCCACAACAACCACTTACCATCAGGTGGACTGTGTGCTTGTTTGTCAACCTATCCTATATAAAAAATACAAAAAAGTGCAATTTACATATAACTTACAGAACCTAAGCCATCATGCCAAAAGTAACAAGTATTTGTTTTACTATCGGCTAAACTTTTAAATTTCAATTTATATCAATTTTAAAATTTTGTTACGTTTCTTATTGTCACGGTTACTTTGACTTAAAGTGATAAAGATACTTATGGGCATGTTAACATTGAGTAGCTTTTGAATATTTGGGCATATGTGTATTAAGTTGAGTAAAATAGCTGTGACACATTTGTCAAATATTCCATTTTCTACTTTTTCACTAACTTAACAAAATGTCATAATTGACACTTACGCCGACGTAGTTCTAGAAGCGGTTGCACCTCGCTAAGAACCCTGAACAACTAACCAATCAGTCGTTGTTATACGCAGAAGCGGGAGAAAACACCAAGTAATACAATAATCCTGAACGTCCTTTCTTGATAAATGCGAAAACTAACATTCTGCCGTTTTACGACTGTATAAATGGTCCACTTTTAAAAACTTTGGTCGTAAAAACTAAATTTCGCATTTTTCGTAAATGTGCCAATATGTTACTAGGTGAGCGATATTATCTTAGACGTGAACTGTGACTTCTTAAGCTGTGACGATTAAATTATTTCATTAATTTTGGTTCTTTCAAATTGGATTTTACTTTTTATCAAAAATATGATGTAATAATACGTTTAGAGAAATCGTAAAATTGAATAGCTTGGGCACTGCAGTGAACATTTACCGATGGAATTCTTTTATGTACCTTATGACGATTTACAACTTCGCCATGCACTTCGCTTTAAGTCTGTTAAATAAAATGTAGAATTTAAGCTTGCTTTTCTTATGAGACATGTGAATTTTATTGTATAGGAAATGTTATTCTTTTATTAACGCTAAGTTTATCCTTACTTAAAAAAATAAATGAAACTTAATAAAATTTAAAAGTATTGCAAGGGAAGAAAAGGAACTTTTGGAATTCTCTCTCAATAAAAATATAATGTAAATGAAATAATAGATAGCAATAATAATAAACACTAACTGCTAAATAGTACTGGTGGAACTAATTAAGGTTTTGAACGATTGAAGATCATATTCACACATTATATTGTTTGATTTGTTGAGACGATTTTTAATATCTATGCTAGTATTTGCTAAATGACACTGTAGTAAAATGAGACAATTATTTTTGGGCCCACTGGAAATTTTAGAGTTTCGCAATAGTATCAAACTCAAAAAAGATACCAATTTATATATAATATATATTATATATATTATATGTAACCTAAAGATCCTATCATATCCTATCATATAATATATATTATATGTAACCTAAAGATTTTTGAAATCCTAAACTGAATCAAGAAATGTGAAAAAAAAATGTTTTTTGATACTCGTGTTCAGTTATTGGTTCTGGTAATGTAATATTTAAAAAATAATTGTCTTAGAGATGTGGCGTTGGAAGAAAACCGATTCAAGTTAACTCGAGTTGAAATTTAGGCAACTTGATTTTGAACTAGAGTTACGCAATTCAAATTAATTAGGAGTGAAACTCATACCGCCACCTAACTGTAAGGCAGTAACAATGTCGTCGAACTCGTTAATATTTAAAATTAAGTTATACTAGCATACATATTTAAATTTTATTCTTAATGTGAATTTGTCTATTTTCTTTATTTATATTATATTGTGAAGATTTTGTTTTACGATATACATTACGTATCATATTTACCATATTTTTCAAAGTAAAGACATAATTTCACTACATGCGTATCATTAAAGTAAATATTACACTAAAAACTAGAATAAACAGAAAAACTGACCATGAGTTCCCAGGTTTGAATCTCGGGGCAGATCAAAAATTTGTCATATAGATTATCTTTCTAGAAATTTTTAGTAGTAGCCTGGTGTCAGGAAGTTAGCAGTGTTTCACCATTACGCCTCAGAAACACGTAAGGCCGTTGGTCTTGCGCCTGATCTCTCCCTGATTGTGTCGGGTTGACGTACCCTTGAATTATCAGAGTGAGGCAATAGATAGTGCACCTGTATTAGCATACACGTTTTTGCACTATAATCCTATCCTGCACAGTTGGGTAGTTTCCATCAAGGCTGATTGCCACGACCGAAATTCAGACTGAAAGACATCATATATTTCGAATGACTGACAACGGATTGAGAAGAAATGTTCTCGAGTGGCAGTCTTGTATCAGTAAGTGCATTCTAGGGGTGACCTGGAAAGTCGTGCTAGAAAATTATTGATGCATGTAGCTCAGGATTGTGTTTGAGAGAGTTCTATGTTTAGCAGTGTTCTTGTGTAGGGCTGTAAAGATGATGCCATCAAAGTATTTTATTTTTTTAATGACGTAAAATATTCAAAAATTTCTGTAATTTAAATTGACAATTAAAGAGCAATTAAAATTAATTCAAATCACAATTCAATTCAGTCATTTAAAAGGGGTACATTAAAAACAAGAAAGATATTCCAGCCTTTTTGTTTTTAATGTACCGCTTTTATTAAAGTTTGATGAGCTTTAAATTAAACCAGTTTTTATAGATTTAATCGCGGTATAGTAATTTCTTTTTATACATCTGACGTTTTTAGTACTTTTCAGCATCCATGCAAGGAGGTCAATTCTTGGGGCGATTTAAGCAAAAAGAGGTTATTTTAATATCTCAAGCAAATGATTGTAGTATCTAGTTAGAATGCTATGTATAATAAGTTGGGATAGCTTGTGACAATATTTAAAATAAAAAACAATCACACATAAAGTTAATAATTATACATATGTATAATTAAAATTGTAACTAGAAATGGTTAAAAACCTTTTTGTTTCAAACCTATTTTTTCGACCACAATGGTTAACCAGAATAACTATGAACATATTAGCTCAATTGCTTATTGACCTTGAAAATAAAAAAATACTTTGACTTTATGCAGGCATATAACGCTTGTAGGTTGTAGCACGAATGGGAAGATACAGTCGCATACAGCATCCGTCGGTATTGGTCGCTGTGACCGAAATTCGGTCTGGAGGACATTGTTATAAATACTTTGTAATATAATATTTTTATTTCTTGTAATATTTGTCCAAAATATAGATACTAATTCAGAAAATGTTTAAAAATACTTTATAATATATAGAATTTTTTTAAACATTATATATATATATATATATATATATATATATATATATATATATATATATATATATATATATATATATATATAGCTTTATTATAGCAATGCGATTTTGTAACTCTAGTAGGAATCTTAAATAGCTAATTTTTGACATAGAGAAAAAGCAGCCTTTTTTCCGGATAGTAATTTCTTTAAAACAACCTACGAAAAGGTAATAAAAAAAAGAAAAAAAATATTACTACTACTAAAATGCACAGGAGATAATATTAAAATCTATTTACTTCAATGATATACTAGTGACCATAAGACAACAGAAAAAGATTAAATGATGAAAGACAAATGATAGGGAAAGTTAATGTTTCTTAACTTGTTTTCAAAGAAATCAAATAATTGCGTATGTTTTATTTCTTGGAAAGAAGTTTCAAAGCCTAACTCAAAGAACTGAAAAGGATTTTATGTAGAAATTACAGGAGTGCTAGGGACATAAAAGGCAAAGGTTTTCTCAAAATAAAACTACTTAAGGTTGTAGTATATTATTATATTCGTTGACGCCTCCTCTGTGTTTGTATTCTGTGTAGTTATGAATTGATGAATCAAACCAGTTTTAACATTCTGAGGGAAAAATACGATTTTACTGGTATACCAACGTATATAGCTCAAATACGCATAAGGTCCACTGGCCACACTATAAACCTCATGTCATTGTGAATTTTTTGGGCTGAATCAACTCAACGAACAAATAAATTTTAGGGTAGATAAATTTTTTTTTTTAACGCCAAATGTGAAATTTATATATGTGACAGAACGAGCGTTTATAAGTACATAATTTTTCAAAAAACTGAATATATTTGTTATATTTATATAGTGAATACGTATATTGTGTATGTATATAAATAACCTGTACTGAAATGGAGAAAGTACCAGATAATATTTTATCATGAGTCACTTACCGAGCATTTTTATAGCATTGTGTAACAAACAAACGCACAGTCCACCTGATGGTAAATGGATGCTATGACCCATAGACATCCACATTTATCCTCAACTAAGGATCAAAATTCAAATGCGTGGTCACCCCTGAGGACTATGATGGAATGCTTCGACTCCAGTAAAAAGAGTCTCCGGTTCTCTACACTCACCATTCAAGCACAGCAGCATTACGCTGCTATTTTACGCTGGTATTTTGCTAGAGCGTGGTCCTGCCCCGATTGAGCCGACGCATTCATGATACAATTATAATATAACTGCAGAGTACATAGCTCTACCACATAAAAAATGAGTACATTGGAAGTATTTTAATTATACAGTTTCTTTACATAATAAAACATTTCAGGCGAAATATCCACTCAAGGTTGATTTACAGTATATTCAACCATCCTATAGATTTGAGGGAGATTATATAATTCAGAAAAACGATTTTTGAGAGATTTTTTTTATTAAAATTTATACAAAACTTTTATACGTAATTACGTTTATATTGGACATGCAAAAATAATTGATACAAAGAATTGTGATGCCCAAGATCAACCTTTACATTTTTTCCTACATCGAGGGGTGCTCCCATTGCATAAGAAAACTAATAAGCTTCGGGTTGTATTTGATGGTCATGGCAATAAATAAGAACGCTATTATCGTTAGCGATGTAATTTACAATAGTCCTATCGTACAGCATTCCCTCTTTGATATTTTAATTTCATTACGTACATACAAATATATTACAATGTGATATTTGTCACATGTATACTAAGGTGGAGTGCCGTTGTATGAAAAAAAAATTCTTATCTTAGATTCTATTAGTGCGGGATTTGTGTCTTATGTTTAAATTCAACGTACCCTTTTTCATCTCAATTGATTAACATCTTTTGCTTCCAAATGTTTAATGTTTTATCGAAAAATTTAGTATGTTTGGGTTAAGATAAATAATAAATAAGAGTTAACTAGAGATTATAAATGAAACTCAATAATATAATTGGAAAAATTATAATGTAATTTAATAAAAAAACTGAACAAAATTCAATCACATGTTTTAAAAAACAAATCGTCAATTTGCCTTAAAATCTCTCTTCATCTCGAATTTTGGTATTTTCTTACGGGATTCCAATTTGACTTATATGGCGCCGAATCGTGATGAATCCTTACATTGAGAAATGGTCGCTTCTGTCGTCAACTTCACAGCTCGCTCAACATGATATATTATATATTCATTCATGTGAATGCATAGAGATAATATAGGCATATAATATACCCTATGTAGGTGGCAACCGAATGACTGATCGACGGATTCAACTCGGCTGCGCAGCGTTCGGGAAATTACGACACATCTTCTCGTCAGGTATACCTATAAAAAAACTCTGAAAACTAGATTGTATAACCGGTGCGTACTGCCAGTGATGGCTTACGGATCGAGACGTGGCGCTTCACTGCTAGCCATTAAGGACGCTCAAAGTCGCTCAACGAGCTATGGAGAGGGCTATTCTCGGAGTTTCCCTGCGTGAGGATAAATGAAGTAGTAAAACCAGAGTGACCGACATAGCTCAACGGATTAGTAAGCTGAAGTGGCAATCGGCCGGCCATATAGCTCGAATAACCAACAACCGATGGGGAAGAAAGGTTCTCGAGTGGCAGTAGGGCGACCTCACACTAGATAGAGTGACGACCTGGGAAGACATGTAGGAAGTCGATGGATGCAGGTGGCTCAGGACCGTGCTTTGTGGCATTACTTGGGGGAGGCCTATGTTCAGCAGTGGACTTGTGAAGGGCTGTAATGATGATGAGTGATGATAATATACCCTTAAAATATACATTTCGTATGTAAAGCTGGAAGTAATATTGGATTAATTTTATTTATATGAATATATAAAATTATTTAATTTTTATATAATATTATTAATATTTATTATATAATTTTTCGTTGCAATTTAACAACTTTGGCTTTTCAGATTATGTCGATCGATGAGATCGATGAGGACTGTAGTGATAATTACAGTCCTTAACAAGTCCACTGCTGAACCTAGGCCTCCCCAAAGAACTTCACAAATAACAATCCCGAGCTACCTGCATCCATTGACTTTCTACATGTTTTACCAGGTCGTCACTTTATCTAGTGGATAGACGTCCTACACTTTGCCTGCCGATATCAGGCTGTTATCTTTCTTCCTCATCGGGTGTCAGATCTTCGAGCTATATGGTCGATCAATTGCCATTTCAGCTTACTAATCCGAAGGACCATGTCTTGTAACGTTGCTTCTGAATGCACCCTTACAAATACTTATAATTGATTGATCTTAAATCTTAAATAAATAATAGTGTTACGCGCTCAAGTCGACGACACAACTAGCGCCATCTAGTGTCAGGAACGAGAGCGAGGGGAGCTTTGCAGAGAATGACATCACAAATCTCTCAACCGACAGCGCCTAGTCGAAACTCGAACGCTCGGTACCTTGCGCGTGTTTACTTGAACATTCTGGATATTTCTTTGCTAATTTAAATAAATAGGCGCTGCAAGATGCGATCGAGGGAGTGTTGATTTGGCGAAACAAGCGAAGCTTCGGAGCGGAATAAAGTGAATTAGTGTGTTTAATTATTAGTGTTTTTAACTTTAATTTGTGTAAAGTAAATTAAAGTGTTAATTTAGGTAATTTTATCGGCAATTTTTATTGTCAGAGCAACAAAGAATACAGCCCTAGGTGCTATGGCTGTGGGGAAAAAGGCCATCTTCGATCCAGCTGCCCTAAGCGAACCGTGGAAAGGAGAGTTGATCGATCTCGAGAGGGTAGTGCAGCTAACGGCACTGCCTGGCGGCGACAGGATCATCGTTCACCTCACGCTAGGGAGGTTACAGCAGTTACGGTTCGCGACCACAATGAAAGATACAGTCCTAGGTGCTATGGCTGTGGGGAAAGGGGCCATCTTCGGTCCAGCTGCCCTAAGCACACCCTAGGAAGGGAAGGTGAACGGTCTCAGAAAGAAAGTGCGGCTAACAGCACCGCCCAGCAGCAGCAGGAATACGACTTTACTATCAGACACTGCAGCGTGAAATCTCATGGCAACGCAGATGCATTGTCAAGAAGACCTTGTACTGAAGGTTGCAACCATTGTAGTAGGCAAGAGAGTAAGGAATTGGTATCCGTGAGGATGCTCAGGACAGACCACCTCAGCAATGGGTGGAAGGACAGCCTACGACATGCACAGCAGGAAGATCCGGACATCAAGCCGATTCTGGGATGGATGAAGGCCCGAGCTACCAAGCCTAAGTGGAGGGACGTCTCAGCGATGAGTTCAACCACGAAAAGCTATTGGGCCCAATGGGACAGCTTGCTGCTTCAGGATGGAGTCCTGTGCCGTAAATGGGACAATGGTCGAGGAGACAGCTGTCATTCACAAATGGTTGTCCCTAAAGCTAAAGTACCGGATGTTCTAAAGCTGTGCCATAATGGTCGTTCAAGAGTCCATCTGAGAGTTAAACGAACTTTACTGAAGGTCCGAGAACAGTTTTACTGGGTCCATTATCGTGACGATGTCGAGGACTGGTGTCGTACATGTACAAGTTGTGCGGCTGTGAGGGGACCTCAGACACGGAGTAGAGGAGCATTGAAATTGTACAATGTTGGTGCACCACGGGATCGAACATCCCTTGACATTGCGGAGCCGTTACAGAAAGGCGCAAGAGGGACTCCTAAGATCGTGCATGTGGATCGCTTGGCGCGTTGTTATGGGGTCGATAATGCTCGGGACGAGCATGTCTTAGGAGGGATGCTAGGTGGTAGTAGATCCCCAGCGGGATCAACTGAACCTTGAATAATTTAAATTGTAGGTAAACAGGTTCAACGGTCGTTAGTAGAAGGGTCACGCGCGTTGCGAATTACAGCTAGTGGTCATAAATTATCTGCGGTCGGGTATATTAATCTTCCCGTTAAATTTGAAAACCAATTTAATTACCTAAAAGCCTATATTATTCCGTCGGTTACATCACCACTCATTTTGGGTGTAGACTTTTGGAAGAAATTCAAGCTATTACCAAAGTTCTCTAGGGCTATTTCACTATCTCATACTAACGAGCAGCAAATATATTCTTTTAATAATAATTCTACAGCCTTACGTTCTTATGATGATCTTAATGAATTCCAAAAGAATGCGGCAAATAATATTATCAAAAAATTTGAATTAATATCTTATGAGAGAGTAGGACTTGGACGCACTCGTCTGATAGAACAGCAAATTGATACTCACTGATTGAGATTCACTGCCTATCCGCCAGCGGTACTATAGTTTGGCACCAGATAAATTACGCGTCATTGTCGAACAACTAGACGAAATGCTTAAACTCGATGTAGTGAGCCCGTGGTCTTCCCCTATACTACTAACGCCCAAGAAAGATGGTAAATTGAGATTCTGCCTGGGCAGCCGTAAACTTAATTCTATTACTCGTAAGGATGCGTATAAGCCGCCGTATGTTTCCGAGATATTAGATAACCTTAAAAATGCTAAATATTTGAGCAGTATCGATTTGTCTTAAGCATTCTGGCAAATACCAATTTCCGAAAAAGACCGTGACAAAACTGCGTTCTATGTACCTACTCGCAGCACGTATAGATTTGTCACCATGCCTTTTGGATTAACCAATGCTCCCGCTACGCAACAAAGGCTGGTTGACCAGTTGTTTAATAATAGTCCTGAGTTCGAAAATTCTGTGTTTGTTTTTCTCGACGATATAATTTTAATATCACCTAACTTTGAAGATCACATTTCGCTTCTTATGAAAGTCTATGATAAATTAAAATACGCTAACCTAACAATTAATTTAGAGAAGTCAATTTTTTTTCGTAACGAACTTAAATATTTGGGCTATGTTGTCAACTCTAAAGGCTTACACGTGGATCCCGGCAAGGTTGAGGCAATGTTGAACTTTCCTACCACTACTAATAAAAGGGAAGTCAAAAGATTTCTTGGAACTTCTTCATGGTACCGAAGATTTATTCCCAATTTTAGCTCAATCGCTGGTCCACTTAACAAATTAACTTCTACTAAAAAAAAGCTGCCCCATTTTCTTGGTCTAAAGAGGCTGATGATTCCTTCAAAAATTAAAGGAATGCCTAATATCCGCCCCAATCTTATCCTGTCCGGATTACGACAAGCCCTTTGAAGTTCACACAGATGCGAGTGATTATGGTATAGGAGCCCTGCTCACTCAATACAGTTAATGGTGTGGAACTTCCTATAGCCTATATGAGCAAATCGCTATCTGCACAGTAGCGTAACTATAGTATTACTGAGCGAGAAGCTTTGGTTGTTCTAGTAGCAGTAGAGCAATGGCGTTGCTATTTAGACAATGGCCTTAAATTTACAGTATACACTGACCATTCCGCCTTAAAATGGTTTCTTAATTTAAGCAATCCTACTGGCCGTCTAGCCCGATGGGGAGTACGATTATCAGCATTTAATTTTGACATAAAACATCGTCGCGGTGCTGACAATGTTATTTCTGACGCTCTTTCATGCTCATGTCCAGTATCTGCCATGGATTATGATCCTAATGCTACACAAACTACGGATCAGTGGTATCAAAAAATCTACACAGGTTACCAGACTTCCCCTACATACTTCCCTAATTATTTTATTAAAAATGAAAAACTGTATAGGCTTATGAAGAGTAAGTGCCTCTTACAAAAAGTTATCAATTATAGTTAGAGTTTCAATGGAAAGAAGTATTACCTGCTGAACAACGCAATTCAACCATTAAAGAAAACCATTCAAAACCTACTGCTGGACACTTAGGAGTCTTCAAGACCTACGAACACCTGTCTCTCCGATATTACTGGCCGGGTATGCACGCGCACGCCGATGTCGTGATGTTTGTTTCAGCATGTGATACTTGCATAGCACATAAGCATCAAAATCACGTTCCGTTAGGTATTATGGGACACCCTAAGGTATGTTCTAGACCCTTTCAAAAAATTAGCGTGGACCTTGTAGGACCTCTTCCACCGACGAGAAAGCAAAATTGCTACATATTCGTGGTTACATGTTGCTTTAGCAAATATTGCCTCTTATTTCCCATAAAACGAGCCACAGCTGAAATAGTAAGTAAGATTCTGGAAGAAAGTGTATTTTTAGTACATGGAATTCCCTCCACCGTAATACTAGACAACGGTAAACAATTCGTTAGCGCTACTCTAAAGAACACCCTCTTTAAATATAAAGTACCTAACCTACATTATACGCCCAAATACTCACCACACGTAAACACAGTAGAACGTTATAATAAAACAATAATTACTGCGATATCCACATATATTGAAAATGATCATAGAGTGTGGGATAAACTAATTCCTCAAATTCAGTTCGCAATAAATAACGCAGTTAATGAAGTAACTGGCTACACTCCCTCTTTTCTCGTATATGGCAGAGAATTAGTTTCTTGTGGTTCTCACTACGCCGATGCTGAGTCCGATGACATTATTTATCACCCTCGAGACTCTTATGCTGAGAATTTAGGTTGCCTGTCTAGTATCTTTGAGAAAGTGCAAGCCCTTCTACTACAAGCACATTCCAAAAATTGTCATACTTATAGTTTACGTCGTCGGCCTGCTGAATATAATGTAGGGGACATAGTATGGAAAAGGACATTTTATCAAAGCGATAAAAATAAATACTTTAATAAAAAATTAGCTCCGAAATTCACTAAATGCAAAATTATTACTAAGAAATCGCCACTTGTGTACGAATTATCTGATATGACCGGTAAATCTATAGGATATTGGCATATAAAAGACCCAAAACTCGTAAATTATACCAAATAAATATTTCCTCGGTACCTAGTAGACTAGAAACAGATAGACGGATTTTACTACTAAAGACGCAAAATCCTTCTTCAGTTAGCGGTGTACTGTAACGCTGCTTCTGAATGCACGCTTACAAATACTTATAATTGATTGATCTTAAATCTTAAATAAATAGTAGTAATATAATATTCTAATCTAAAAATAAAAAGTAACGAATTATTACATATTGTTAATTTAAAATAGTTATTCTACGGAACCATAGACTAGTTAATTTAATCCGCGCAGCGTGAACCATTTTGTTCAACGATCTCTAAAACAAAAGACTCGGTAGGTTTCGGACACGACGACGAGTCCCCGTTCGGGCCATTCCTCTTTCATTTCTACCTGAGATCGCTTCAAGTTCGCAACGCGCAAGACCCTTCTACTAACGACCGTTGAACCTGCTTACCTACAATTTAAATTATTCGAGGTGCAGTTGATCCCGCTGGGGTGAGTTCTTATTTATTGAAACATTATAACTGTTCTGCCTTATTAATACCTCTTTTGCTGAGGCTGCTTAGTGCTTAGCTTTAAGAATTTTAACTTCCTACAAGGGGTGCTGGAAATGACTAGGGCGCATATAGTGCTATAGGAAGTTTCCCTAATGCTGGCCTCCATCTGGAATTCCAGGATCTACTACCACCTAGCATCTACCTACTACCTAATTATCTACCTGCTACCTAAGGGCTACTGCTGCCGAGCCGCGAGCTAACGGAGTGTTGGCCTACCCTCCTACCAACGGCCATCATCACTATCGGCTTGGGCTTCACCGGCCCTTCTGCTAACTGGCTGTCTACGGCCTTGGGGGAACAGTGCTTGGACTTCGCCCCTACGTCAGGCCAGTGATCCCCTTAATAGAACTTACTTGTACGTGTGCGGAAGTAAGATAAATAAAAAATTACAATACAGTAAATCTTGGCTTTTTAAGAACCCACCTATTCTGTACCCCTAACGGTACAGTTATACACCTAGCATCTACCTACTACCTAAGCATCTACCTGCTACCTAAGGACTACTGCTGCCGAGCTGCGACCTAACGGAGTGTTGGCCTACCCTCCTACCAACGGCCATCATCACTATCGGCTTGGGCTTCACCGGCCCTTCTGCTAACTGGCTGTCTACGGCCTTGGGGGAACAGCGCTTGGACTTCGCCCCTACGTCAGGCCAGTGATCCCCTAAATAGAACTTACTTGTACGTGTGCGGAAGTAAGATAAATAAATAATTACAATACAGTAAATCTTGGCTTTTTAAGAACCCACCTATTCTGTACCCCTAACGGTACAGTGGCGCTCAACGTAGTTAATCTTACTTCCAAACATTCGTTTTTTTTCTCGCTTTGCAGCTCTCAACTTATGTTATTGTGAACGAGGAGGTGTCACAACAGCGAACTGGTACGTTTTTTTATAGTTTAATAAACGTTTATTGTAGTGTCATTTATTTTGCCACCATTTTATTATAGTGTCAATTGTTACGAAGAATATTACTATTACTTACCTATTCTTTTGTTAATATATTTAATATAACAAATGTAGATATTGTAAGTACCCTGATAACCATTTATACTATTAAAAGTCGCAATTATATACATAACAGTTCGCATCTAAACAACTGTTGATTTTGTTTTTTAATTGTGTAAGTACCTACATTAAAATTAGTAATAGTTTACACCGAATCGTAGTTAGATTTTACGTTGTAGTTTTTTTTTTTTTTGTAAAGAACAGAATTGCTGTTATATAGTTTTTAGGTTGATTGATTGATTTTTAGATTCAGAAGCGGTAACTTTATGCTTGTAGTATCCTACTTTTCCTTTTGTCTTGTTTTTAGCATTCTGTTGTAAATACACCATGGGAACTCACCCTATTAAATATTTTCTGCTCAATAAACAGGAGTTAACGTACGAAGTACTTATTAGAGGCGATGAACCGGCTCCTAATGTATTAGGCTTACGTAAACAGATATCAAAACTTATTTTGTTAATACCTAATGAAAAGCTTTTTGAATCGGGTCTTGATATAACGGTGGATTATGAGGGCGTTCAAAGTTCTATAACTGAGCTGGCTACCCGAATTAACTCCTTAACCGAAAAATATGTTTATAATCTTTTTGAGCGAACCAAAGCCTTGCATAATCATATTTATCATCGTTTAAGACGAATAGATAAATCTAATCCTTCATTCGTAAAAAAGATTAATTCCTCAAACAAAGAATTCGACGTCTTATCGACAAAATTGTTTTCTATGCAAAAGTTAGACTCTGCTAATAGTACCGAATCTGAGCAAACTAGTTCTGCAAACTTATCTTCACTACGTGACTCACCCCTTGTATCGGTGCAGTGCGAACATTCGAGTACTAGCGAGCTGTATAAATTAAAATATGATGGTACCACTTGCGTTCGTGCGTTCATACAAAAGATAAAAGGGTTTCAAACTGTTAGAAATTTACCTTCAAGCAAATTATTAATGTGCGCATCGGAATTATTTATTGATAATGCGCTTCATTGGTATCGTAGTGTTCGTGATACAGTAAGTACTTTGGAGGAATTACTTAATCTACTAAGCGAGGATTTCACACCTTTTGACTACGATTACAAACTAATGTCCGAAATTCGTAACAGGACACAGGGTGAATCCGAAAACATTATTATCTATTTATCAATTATGTCTCAACTCTTTTCACGTCTATCTGCACCACTTTCAGAAAAACATAAATTAGATATTCTATTACACAACATACGACCGTGCTATGCGACTGTTCTCGCATCATATGTTACCGGTGTTGATTCTATAGCCACACTTCGTAAAACCCTTGCCCCTGATTTAGCCTATACAAAATCAGAACCTAGCTTTTACAAAAATAATTATTATAATAAAAAATTTAACACCCAGTCAAATAATAATTTCTATCATAATTATAAATCTGGTACCAATGTACCAATATCAGCTATTGAATCTAACCCTAGTACTTCAACTCGAACACCGGTTTTCTGTCCACGTTGCCGTACTAATGACCATTCGTTGAGACAATGTAAACAGGAACGTTACCCGGTCTGTTTTAAATGTGGCTTAAAAAATTTTATTTACCCTAACTGTCCCAAATGTAACTCTGAACAGAAACAAAAAAACTAGATAGCCAAGATTGTTGCATGTCAGCGGTAAATGATAGATCGAAAACCGCTTCTAACTTCGATATGAAAGACTGGAAAAATTGGTTAACTACAATAAAAATTTACTTCTCGAGTTATTCTATTGCAACAATCTTCGATAAAAAACCTAACTCTGATGTACGCCCTTATGTTACCATCACAGTAGGAGACACACCTATGTGTGGGTTGCTCGATTCCGGCTCAGCTGTTAAAATACTAGGTAACAACTCTCATCTTGACCTACCTTCTTCATCTAACTTATCCATTATCAAATGCGACACCATTCAATCATTTACTTCAGCTAGTGGTCATAAATTATCTGCGGTCGGGTATATTAATCTTCCCGTTAAATTTGAAAACCAACTTAATTACCTAAAAGCCTATATTATTCCGTCGGTTACATCACCACTCATTTTGGGTGTAGACTTTTGGAAGAAATTCAAGCTATTACCAAAGTTCTCTAGAGCTATTTCACTATCTCATACTAACGAGCAGCAAATATATTCTTTTAATAATAATTCTACAGCCTTACGTTCTTATGATGATCTTAATGAAGTCCAAAAGAATGCGGCAAATAATATTATCAAAAAATTTGAATTAATATCTTATGAGAGAGTAGGACTTGGACGCACTCATCTGATAGAACATCAAATTGATACCGGAGATTCACTGCCTATCCGCCAGCGGTACTATAGATTGGCACCAGATAAATTACGCGTCATTGTCGAAGAACTAGACGAAATGCTTAAACTCGATGTAGTGGAATCTTGCGAGAGTCCGTGGTCTTCCCCTATACTACTGACGCCCAAGAAAGATGGTAAATTGAGATTCTGCCTGGACAGCCGTAAACTTAAATCTATTACTCGTAAGGATGCGTACAAGCTGCCGTATGTTTCCGAGATACTAGATAACCTTAAAAATGCTAAATATTTGAGCAGTATCGATTTGTCTAAAGCATTCTGGCAAATACGTATTTCCGAAAAAGACCGTGACAAAACTGCGTTCTATATACATACTCGCGGCACGTATAGATTTGTCACCATGCCTTTTGGATTAACCAATGCTCCCGCTACGCAACAAAGGCTGGTTGACCAGTTGTTTAATAATAGTCCCGAGTTCGAAAATTCTGTGTTTGTTTTTCTTGACGATATAATTTTAATATCACCTAACTTTGAACATCACATTTCGCTTCTTATGAAAGTCTATCATAAATTAAAACACGCTAACCTAACAATTAATTTTGAGAAGTCAATTTTTTTTCGTAACGAACTTAAATATTTGGGCTATGTTGTCAACTCTAAAGGCTTACACGTGGATCCCGGCAAGGTTGAGGCAATATTGAAATAGAAATAGAAATAGAAATAGAAACTTTTTTATTCAATGTAGATTATAAAAATACTTATTGAAAGTCACTTTTTTAATTTACCACTGGTTCGCAAAAAAAACCTCTGTCCTGGGAAGGACCAGCAAGAAACCCAGCGGGACTATTTTTTTTAATAATAACTTACAATCATGTTTAAAATAAACAACACAAGACAAATTAGAAATAGCTTGGTAGCGATCACCCTTCCCAGGGGTTATTATCATCTATAAATTCCTTAATATTATAATAACCCTTTTTATACAAACTTAGTTTAATAACATTTTTGAACTTTGTGTATGACAAATTTTGTATATTTTCTGGGATTTTGTTGTAAAAGCGTATACATCGCCCCAAGAATGAATTACTGACTCGGTGGAGTCGAGTAAATGGTACTACCAGCTTGTGTCCGCTCCTAGTATTTACAGAATGAATATCACTTATTTTCGCAAAACTACTTTTATTTTTGTGTACGTACATTACATTTTCATAAATGTATTGAGAGGCCAGAGTTAATATATTAATATGCTTAAATTTTTGTTTCAGTGACTCTTTTGGTTTTAAATTATATATTGCTCTAATGGCCCTCTTCTGTAAAATAAATATAATTTCAGTGTCAGTCGCGTGTCCCCATAGCAAAATACCATACGATAAAATGCTATGGAAATAACTAAAGTAAACTATTCTAGCTGTTTCAACACTGGTAAGAGTTCTAATCTTTTTTACAGCATATGCTGCAGAACTAAGTCTGCTACCTAGTTTTGATATATGGGGGAGCCATTGAAGCTTTGCGTCCAGTGTGATTCCAAGAAAAATGGTGGTATCAACAAGACTCAGTTCCTCCCCATTTAAAATTACATTAGTATTGACATGTTTAACATTAGGAGTTACGAATTTCATACATTTAGTTTTAGTTCAATTCAAATGCAAATTATTATCATTAAACCAATTGACTAACTTAGATATAGCATTATTTACTTCGTCGTAATTTAATGACTGTCGTTTTAATTTGAAAATTAATGAAGTATCATCAGCAAATAATACTATATCATGGTTATCCCCTGCTAATTAAGGTAAGTCATTAATATATACGAGAAACAGAAAGGGGCCGAGAATTGAGCCCTGAGGCACGCCCATTTGTACAATCGACCCGGAAGAACTCATACTATTAATAACAACTTTTTGTGTTCTGTCACTTAAATATGAAATAATTAATTTAAGAGCATCATTTTTTACACCGTAGTGTTGAAGTTTCCTGATTAATGTTTCATGGTGAACACAATCGAATGCTTTGGATAGGTCACAGAACACACCCAAAGCATCCTGTGAATTCTCCCATGCATTAAATATATATTTAATCAGCTCAACACCAGCATCAGTTGTCGAGCGACCCCTTGTGAAACCAAATTGATTTTTATGAAGTAATTTATTTACATTAAAAAAATTAACAATTGATCAAGAATGATTTTTTCAAAAACAAGTGTTGGCAGTACAGAAATAGGTCTAAAATTAGCGGGGTCCAATGTTCTACCAGATTTAAATAAAGGTATTACTTTACTATGCTTCATTAAATCAGGAAACACACCAGATTTGATACTACTATTAATAGTTGAGGTGCGATTGTATCTATTATAGACGTAATAACTTTAACAGAAATCCCCCACAGATTGGCGGTTCTCTTAATATCAATAGTCTTAAAATATTTTACAATATTTTTTGATGAAACTTTATGAAATGTAAAATTCTTTGTACACACATTTAAATTTTGTTTAAGTAACGATTCGGCGACGGTAGGAGAAGAATTCAGTAACTTAGTAGTTAAGATCGGAATATCAGTAAAATATTTCTCAAAAACCATTGCAACGTCCTGATCTGATTTAGTTAATTTATTGTTAAAACTTAACTGGTAGTTTCAATTGCGAGAGTTGACCTTACCAGTTTCACTATTAATTATACTCCATGTCATTTTAATTTTATTAGAAGCAGTCTTTATTTTGTTGCTTAAATACAATGATTTGGCTAAGGAGCACACTCTTTTAAATATATTGGAATATTTTTTTACATATTCCCTAAATTCGACGCTAGGATTATATGACCTTTCATTGTAAAGTTCATATAACCTGTGTCTACTCTTATGGACTCCTACTGTCGCCCATTCATTAAATGCTTTACGATTATTCAAGGAGAATGTTTTAGAAGTAAAAGTATTATTAAATTCATTGCAAATGAGCTTAAATAATGTTGCATACAAAAAATTTGGATTATTTTGGTATGAAAGTAATGGAAGTTTTTTTACTATTTTACTTCTAAACTTCTCCAAGCGATGTGCATTTACTGGAACAAACACTACTTTTTTATCTACTTGCTTTTTGTGAACATAAGGTAATGAAACAAATTGTCCACAGTGATCAGAGCTCAATTTTTGAATTATACATTTATTGAACGGCTTAACATTTGTAAAAATGTTATCTATACATGTTGCACTAGATTCAGCAATACGTGTTGGCTCCAAAAATAAATTAAAAAGACCATAAGATTTAAACAATGATCTAAATTGAATATTAGTGGAGGAAGCTTCTAGGAAATTGATATTAAAGTCTCCACATATTACAACAGATTTATTCTGTTTATTAAGCTTAGCGAAAACTTCCTCCATAATTTTTTCAAAAGTATTATATAAAGAACATGAGGGTCTGTAAACGCTCACAACAATGAGGTGCTCAAACTCAACACATGCCATTTCTACAGTTCGCTCAACAGAGAGGCTCACAATATCTTTACGTTCTTTATATGATAATAATTTACTAGCTAAAATTAAGGAGCCACCTCTTAAAATCGTTTCTCTGTTGAAAGAACTGAGCACCTGGTGATTACTAAAGTTAAACATTAAATTATGAGCTTTTAACCAATGTTCAGTAATACATAAAATATGAATATTGTTGCTATTTAAAAACAATTCAATTTCTAGCTCTTTGCCTATCATGCCTTGTATATTCTGATGCACCAGGTGTAAACAGTTTTTATTATTTATATCATTTTGTGGAGTTATACAATTGCAACTATTAAGTATTTGTAAGCTACATTCTAAATTATTTAAATTATTATAACTGCTAGAGATTACCTCTATTGTCTCATTTGCTAATTTAAATTACTTGGAACGGATTCCAAATTACATGTCAAATCATTATGCTGCTCAATAGGTGCAGATGTCTGGGTAGCCAAGTCCTTGGCTGAGTTAATAAATAAATAATAAGATAGCACATTTGCTATCTGTCTTTAATTATATTTGGATAGGTAATACCTATCTGTAGTCAAAAATTTCTTAATTAAATTATTAATATCTATTAAATTAATTCTATTGGTATAATTGTTACAATTAAATGTCAAATTTAAATTATTGTTACATGATAAATTATTCATTAATAAATTTAAATCATATCTTATTTTATTCTCCTGTGGCCAACCCTGTATGTAAGGCAATGTAAACAAGATAATTTTATGTACATTTAAAGTATTGAGGTAATCAATATATTTTAATAATTGATTTTTGTTTACATTGCCTCTTCTCCCAACGAAAATTATTAATGTGCTATTAGGAGAAAACTTACTGGTTAAAACTTTATTCATTATATGACTAAAGGATGCTCCAGGCATACAATAATTACTAATCAATTGTCCTTTTAAATGGTTATTTAACATCATGCCCAAATTTTTACCTATGTCATCACAATACATAATAACTTTATGTTTTTTAATATTTAAACTACTTTTTAAGTTTTTATTCTGTGTTAGGGCACCGTCATAGAGTGTTGGTGAAAATAAGGAGTCGTTGCTATTTACACATATTGTCCTCGATGAACATGGTATGGAGCGTTGATTCTCACTCTGATGTTTTATTAAGGAGTCAAAGCGCTCCTCATTGTATTTACATGACTTTACCAATATGTATTCTTTTATCTCAACCTGAGCCGATGCATATTTATTTGAGATAAATTGTAAGGAGTTTTTAAGCGACAAAACTTCTGAATTGAGACACTCTATTTCAGTCTCATAACAGTTTTTCATATTTTCCACCTCAATTGCATATAATTTAAGTTTATTAATTAATACATGCTTTTCCTTACATATATTTATATAATTTTTTGTATTAATTTTTGTTTTAATTAACTTTTGTACTTTCCTAACATATTTATTAATTTTTATGTATTTCTTTAATTTTCTTCTACTGCATGTAGAAGAAAATTAAAGAAATACATAAAAATTAATAAAAATCATCACCAGTCAAATCGATTGTTGTGGAGGGGTGCAATGTTTTTAAAGATTTACATTCTATGAGCTCATTGAACAGACTTTGAGTTTGGGACACTTTCAATTCATCTAAGTATTGTTTAAATTGTAAAATCTGCTCATTAGCCTCACTTAACTGCAACTGCAATGCAGCAATTAATCTGAGGGATTCCTCATATTCTTTGCTGCATCGGTCAAACTCATCGACTGTTTCCTGAAGCTGATCCCTTTCTTTTAAAACATTTGTGTAGTCTTTATGCAACTTAACCATATCACTTTTTAGTTGACTATTTTTGGTAATTATATTTATTATTTCCTTTTCGTTGTCATCCCTTTCTTTAAGCAACAGCTCACACTGCTCTTTTGACGCCTTAAGTTCTAGAAGCGCCATTTGAAGTTGGTTCTCCATTTGGCGCGTTTTGGTGTTGCGTGTATTCATTTTACTATTATGTGTAAATAGCAAAAGAAAACAAAGAGAGAAAACCGAAGAAACAGAGTAAGCTAATATCTAAATCTATGGGTCTACTTATAGATCTCAAATTAAATTATCAGGTAAATAATTCAAATTGAAATCCGAAACTGCACTAATTTAAAAGGTAAATCTTAAAATATTAAAGGGATAACAAGAAAATTACAATAACTTACAGAAAGTTCAAACGATGTTCGTTACAACTGTCACTTTTAGTTGAAACACAAAACACTATTTAATTAAAATACCTACGACTTTTACTTATTTTACCAACACAATTAAGTATTTTTTAACAACTGTAACTAACAATTGAGGTGAATATTATCAAATTACAGTATTTATTTTTGCTAAATTGTTGGGAGCTATTATTTTACAACTTGTCACTTGGGTTGCCACAGAGTATATCTATTTATTGAACTTTCCTACCCCTACTAATAAAAGGGAAGTCAAAAGATTTCTTGGAACTTCTTCATGGTACCGATGATTTATTCCCAATTTTAGCTCAATCGCTGGTCCACTTAACAAATTAACTTCTACTGGAAAAAAAAGCTGCCCCATTTTCTTGGTCTAAAGAGGCTGATAATTCCTTCAAAAATTAAAGGAATGCCTAATATCTGCCCCACTCTTATCCGTCCGGATTACGACAAGCCCTTTGAAGTTCACACAGATGCGAGTGATTATGGTATAGGAGCCCTGCTCACTCAAACAGTTGATGGTGTGGAACTTCCTATAGCCTATATGAGCAAATCGCTATCTGCACAGGAGCGTAACTATAGTATTACTGAGCGAGAAGCTTTGGCTGTTCTAGTGGCAGTAGAGCACTGGCGTTGCTATTTAGACAATGGCCTTAAATTTATAGTATACACTGACCATTCCGCCTTAAAATGGTTTCTTAATTTAAGCAATCCTACTGGCCGTCTAGCCCGATGGGGAGTACGATTATCAGCATTTAATTTTGACATAAAACATCGTCGCGGTGCTGACAATGTTATTTCTGACGCTCTTTCACGCTCATGTCCAGTATCTGCCATGAATTATGATCCTAATGCTACACAAACTACGGATCAATGGTATCAAAAAATCTACACAGGTTGCCAGACTTCCCCTACATCCTTCCCTAATTATTTTATTAAAAATGAAAAACTGTATAAGCTTATGAAGAGTAAGTGCCTCTTACAAAAAAGTTTGAATGGAAAGAAGTATTACCTGCTGAACAACGTAATTCAACCATTAAAGAAAACCATTCAAAACCTACTGCTGGACACTTAGGAGTCTTCAAGACCTACGAACGCCTGTCTTTCCGATATTACTGGCCGGGTATGCACGCGCACGCCGGTGTCGTGAAGTTTGTTTCAGCATGTGATACTTGCATAGCACATAAGCATCAAAATCACGTTCCGTTAGGTATTATGGGACACCCTAAGGTATGTTCTAGACCCTTTCAAACAATTAGCGTGGACCTTGTAGGACCTCTTCCACCGACGAGAAAGCAAAATTGCTACATATTCGTGGTTACATGTTGCTTTAGCAAATATTGCCTCTTATTTCCCATAAAGCGAGCCACAGCTGAAATAGTAGGTAAGATTCTGGAAGAAAGTGTATTTTTAGTACATGGAATTCCCTCCACCGTAATACTAGACAACGGTAAACAATTCGTTAGCGCTACTCTAAAGAACACCCTTTCTAAATATAAAGTACCTAACCTACATTATACGCCCAAATACTCACCACACGTAAACACAGTAGAACGTTATAATAAAACAATAATTACTGCGATATCCACATATATTGAAAATGATCATAGAGTGTGGGATAAACTAATTTCTCAAATTCAGTTCGCAATAAATAGCGCAGTTAATGAAGTAACTGGCTACACTCCCTCTTTTCTCGTATATGGCAGAGAATTAGTTTCTTGTGGTTCTCACTACGCCGATGCTGAGTCCGATGACATTATTTATCACCCTCGAGACTCTTATGCTGAGAATTTAGGTTGCCTGTCTAGTATCTTTGAGAAAGTGCAAGCCCTTCTACTACAAGCACATTCCAAAAATTGTCATACTTATAGTTTACGTCGTCGGCCTGCTGAATATAATGTAGGGGACATAGTATGGAAAAGGACATTTTATCAAAGCGATAAAAATAAATACTTTAATAAAAAATTAGCTCCGAAATTCACTAAATGCAAAATTATTACTAAGAAATCGCCACTTGTGTACGAATTATCTGATATGACCGGTAAATCTATAGGATATTGGCATATAAAAGACCCAAAACTCGTAAATTATAACAAATAAATATTTTCCTCGGTACCTAGTAGACTAGAAACAGATAGACGGATTTTACTACTAAAGACGCAAAATCCTTCTTCAGTTGGCGAGGTACTGTAACGTTGCCTCTGAATGCACGCTTACAAATACTTATTTACTATATATACTACTACTACTACTATATATATATATACTGATTGATCTTAAATCTTAAATAAATAATAGTAATATAATATTCTAATCTAAAAATAAAAAGTAACGAATTATTACTAATTGTTAATTTAAAATAGTTATTCTACGAAACCACAGACTAGTTAATTTAATCCGCGCAGCGAGAACCACTTTGCTCAACGATCTCTAAAACAAAAGACTCGGTAGGTTTCGGACACGACGGCGAGTCCCCGTTCGGGCCATTCCTCTTGCATTTCTACCTGAGACCGCTTCAAGTTCGCAACGCGCGTGACCCTTCTTACCTACAATTTAAATTATTCAAGGTGCAGTTGATCCCGCTGGGGATCTACTACCACCTAGCATCTACCTACTACCTAAGCATCTACCTGCTACCTAAGGGCTACTGCTGCCGAGCCGCGAGCTAACGGAGTGTTGGCCTACCCTCCTACCAACGGCCATCATCACTATCGGCTTGGGCTTCACCGGCCCTTCTGCTAACTGGCTGTCTACGGCCTTGGGGGAACAGCGCTTGGACTTCGCCCCTACGTCAGGCCAGTGATCCCCTGAATAGAACTTACTTGTACGTGTGCGGAAGTAAGATAAATAAATAATTACAATACAGTAAATCTTGGCTTTTTAAGAACCCACCTATTCTGTACCCCTAACGGTACAGTCTGTTACTCTAGATCTACGATGGATATCCTTCTTTTTAAGTCTATCACGCAGAGAAACTTCGAGCCTTTTCGAAAGCTCACTGAGCGACTTTGCTTTCTCATACGACTAGCAGTTAAAGACCACAACTCAGATTCACTAGCACTGGCACTGGCACTGGCAACACACACTGGTTGTAAGAGCTAGTTTTTAGGTATGTCTGACAAGAAGATGTGTCGTAATCTCCCGAACGCTACCCAGCCGCGCTGAATCCGTCGATTAACCTCTTGGTGGAAGTTGGACTTACCTATTCTAACTATTTGTCCCAGGTAAACGTACTCGTCAACAACTTCGACCGTAGTGCTCCCAATAAATACTGATATGGGTGTGACATGGACATTACATCGTCCTTTGTTTTGTCCACGTTCATCTTTAGACCCATCCGTTGAGAGACACTATTGAAGTCATAGAGCATAGTGCGTAGGTCATAACGATTTTTTCATAAGGACTATATGGACTGCAAATCGACAGCGAGTGGTATACTCGATACTGACGTTAGTATACGGTATTAAGTTTCCAGTCCAGTAGCTTGAAAACGTCTTCCGATGCAGCGGTGAAGACTTTCGAAAACAGCACGTAGACGCGGCTAAGAAGGGAAATCGTTCTGTGGTTCATTAAAAGAACGTTTTTGTCTTTCTTGAAGAACAAGACCACCAGACCGGACATTTTGCTCCACGCCTCCGGAGTGCAGTCACCATGGAGGACGGAATTAATGAGCTTCAGAAGGACTTTAGGTACGGGTTTTCCAACAGCTTTCATGACATGACATCCAGGATCCGTGATATCCAGGATAATATCGGAATAGTGGACGCATAAAACTGTGGCTTCAACGATGATTTATACTGCTGCCCATAGAACCTCTCAATCTCACTCAAAATCTCGGGTGTCCTGAAAACGATGATGCCACATTCGGTCTTCAGCTTTGACAGTTGGGTGTTTCTGGCAGACAGATCTCTGGTAAAGACTTTGGAGGCCTGGTTCCGATCGCACTCAATCGCTTCTTCAATACGACCTGTACTAAATTTGCGTAAGTCCCGTCGCGTGCATTTGGAGATCTATCTGTTCATTTGCCTCTATGCTTTCAAATCTGCTAAATACTGAATCTCCATCTAACAGCCATGAAATTAATACTGTGATCGGAGTTTTTGTGTTCTCCTGCGACGGGTCTTACAGAACTTAATTGCAACTGCATTGACAGTTTCCACAAGTTTTCACTCATATCGATTACTACATTGCAGTCTTCTAGGCACTGAAAAAAATTTTGTAACTTGGGCGGACGGATCGCTGACTTCATTAGACGTGACCTCTCCAAAATATATATTATTACAAACGGTAATGGACTTTGCTGATATTAGAAAATTAAATCTGGCTAAAGCTATATCTCTACGTTCCATCAAAATCCGCCTTTTATCTTTTTTTTATAGAAGCGGGGGCAAACGAGCATGCGGCTCATCTGATGTTAAGTGACTACCGCCGCCCATGATCAACCGCAACACCAGGAGAATTGCGGGTGCGTTGCCGGCTCTTAAGAAAGGAGTAAGCTCTTTTCTTGAAGGTGCCCAGGTCGTATCGGTCTGGAAAAATCGCCGGTGTTAAACTATTCCACAGAGAGGTTGTACGTGGAAGAAAACTCCTTGTGAAACGTATAGTGGTGGACCGCCAAGCATCTAGATGGTGTGGATGGTATCGCGACGTTTGCCGTGTAGTGCGTTCACGAAATTTGGCGGCTGGGATTAATCCGAACAATTCCTCAGAGCACTCCCCGTGATAGATGCGATAAAATACGCAAAGAGATGCAACATCTCTTCGCAGCGCCAGTGAATCGAGCCGATCGGAAAGCACTCGGTCGTCGACGATTCGAGCTGCTCTGCGTTGGATGCGGTCAAGTGGAAGGAGCTGGTACTGGGGAGCCCCAGTCCAGAGATGGGAACAGTATTCCATGTGCGACCGAACCCGCGCCTTGTAAAGTTGCAGGCGGTGTGCCGGCATGAAATACTGTCTCGCTCTGCTGAGCACGCCAAGTCTTTTAGAGGCCAATTTGGCCTCCCCTTCCAAGTGACCATGAAACTGCACGTCACTCGATATGTCGACGCCGAGGATTCCCATACTGGCTGAGGCAACAAGGGGAGTGCCTTGAAACTGAGGGGATACGACAAAGGGGTTCTTTTCAGCGGTTAACGCGCAAACTTGTGTCTTCTGGGGGTTAAACTGGACTAGATTTAGTCGTCCCCAATCCGAGACGCTGTTCAGCAAAGACTCGACTTCAGACACAAGTTTGTCCCAGCACTCGGAGACGTTTCCCCGAGAAATATTGGCTCGGCCGGTGTAAAGAGCATCACCAGTGCTGTCATCTGCATAGCAATGAATGTTACGGGTATGCAACATATCATTGATATGCAGAAGAAACAGCGTTGGCGATAGCACGCAGCCCTGTGGAACACCAGAATTAATAGGCTTGAAATCGGAGCTTGCACCGTCTACTACGACCTTGATGCTCCGATCTGCAAGAAAGCTGGTGATCCAATCGCACAATTTCTCGGGAAGCCCATAGGAAGGGAGCTTCGAAAGAAGCGCTTTGTGCCAAACCCGATCGAAGGCCTTCGCAATGTCCAAACTAACGTCCAATGCCTCCCCCTCGAACTCTACTGCCTCCGCCCATCTGTGAGTGAGGTAGACCAGAAGATCACCAGCTAACCGACCACGGCGAAAACCGTATTGGCGGTCACTAATCAGCTAGTGATCCTCAAGGTACCTCATGAGCTGGCAGTTTAAAATGGACTCCATTGTTTTGGAGAACAAGGAGGTGATGGCGATTGGCCGGTAGTTGGACGGGTCTGAGCGGTCGCATTTTTTAGGGATCGGGTGGATGAAAGCCGTCTTTCATGATTTTGGGACTACGCCTAGGGAGTAGGAGTACTGGAAAAGACGCGTTAAAACCGGTGCCACCTCTGGAGCACACGTCCTCGGCACAATTGGGGGGATTCCGTCAGGCCCACTCGACTTGTGGATGTCCAGGGAGAGGAGTGCTTTGCGAACCGAGCGCTGTGTGAACTGCACTTCCGGCATGGAGCACTCACACCGCGGGATGGTTGGCGGCGTACTCCCCCCGTCATCGAGAGTCGAGTTAGACGCAAAGAAAGAGCCTAGAAGATCGGCTTTCTCCTTTGCAGTATGGGCCAGTGAGTCGTCCTCCCTGTGCAGAGATGGAAGAGATGGCTGACAGAAATTCCCCTGGACAGCCTTGGCGAGAGACCAGAATGCACGGGTTCCAGAATTAAGGCGAACTAGTTTCTCGCTAATTCTGCCTATGTGCTCTGACTTCGCCTTGGCAATGACTCTTTTGAAGGACTTAGAGGCGGCATTATACTTCTTTTTTAGAGCGCTGGTGATTACATCCCGGGACGGTGATGCATCACCTCAGGCTTTGTAGCACTCCTGCTTATAGCATGATGCTATTTTACAGGAGCGACCAAACCATGGCTGAGATTTGCCTCCAATGAGCACCACAGAGGAAGGAATAAAAAGTTCCATACTTTGAAGTAGCACATCAGTAACAGAATCCGCAACAATATTGGGATCATCCGGCGAGAAGCAAACCCGCCCCCAAGGGTAGGATGCAAAGAAAGACCGCATCCCATCCCAATCGGCTGAGCTATAGTGCCATACACGGCGGCAGCCTGCAGAATGCAACTGCTATTTCAGCGTGAGTGGCACAACACTCCGGACCAGACAATGGTCCGAGGAGCCTAAAGGTGCGTCGACGAAAATCTGATATCCGTCCGGGTGAGAGGTCAGCAGAAGGTCCAACAGGGAAGGTGCATGATCCTCCACATCTGGAATCCGCGTAGTCGAAGTAAGCTGTTGTGTCAGACCATAAGCCAAGGCAAAATCATGAACAGATCTCCCCGCATGATCGGTTAAACGTGAACCAAGCCATTCGGCGTGATGGGCGTTAAAGTCACCGAGGATCACGATCTCTGCGGAGGGCATCTGCTGTAGCAACGAATCTGCAGCCATTTGGACGTGGTCGAATAGTCTGTCTGTTTCGGCATTACCGCTATGGGACCTATAGAGTCACCCGTAGACGCGCGGATGGTCGTCGCTGTCTACGCGTAGCCAAAGGATGGACAGGTCCGAACCTTCAAGTCTGCCGAGGCGTTGAGAACAGATGTCCTCTCTGACGTAAACGCAAACTCCAGCCCGAGGCACAAAGGAGTGTTCCAGTTTGTACCCCGGGTAGGAGAGATACGAGACATCAGCCGGAGAGGACACCTGCGTCTCGGTCAGAAAGAGCAGAGTCTCGAGATGGTAGTGGACGGCGTTTAGGTTAGAGTGAAGTCCCCTGATATTGCAGAAATTCACGGACAGCGTGGCAGGGGTAGCCTTGTTCTTGTTGCTCCGTTTGCCCCGAGCAGTTGTAGTCTTGAGCGAAATTTTGCCCCCCCCCCCCAGAATACGTGGGGCAGTCTGAGCACCCACAGCAGAAACATAGTCGTGGATGCTCAGCGAGGGATTCTCCAGGGGTGCTGGTACCCTCCTGGGGTAGTCTATTATCATTTAATTCCACTACCATGTTGATGGGGGGGGGGATTTGGGACTCCGGCCACCTACACTCACCAGACGAAACGCGGAAGCAGAGCTTCCACTTCACGCCGGTATTCTGTGAGGTCGTGTTACCACCCCGGTTTGAGCCGGCCCATACGTGCAACAGCAAAGCTGCCGCGTGGCTCTACCACTGTTAAACGGTTTTGGATTTTTGCAATCTGTATCATTTCTTACGGCATTTTTGCAACAAAATCAGTATAATGATAATGTAATGCATTATTTTAACTGGTTTTCATTCATATATATACCTTATAGGTACCCTGTCGCGCGTCTTCCCGCACACTTCTCTTCCGTCCTCTTAACCATTACACCGCTAAGTACCTACGTCTGTCGGTCCAGCCGACAGCTGACAGAGTTGACTGGGATCTCATAATTTACAAGTTTACTACTACTATTTTTAAATTTTCGTAAATAGCGGTGTTGCCTCGTTATCAATGATGGAACGAAAATATTCAAACTGCGAAGACTACAAAACTATGAAATTGAGAGTGCTGTTTTACATTTTAAGAAATAAAAGTTTACGTAGTGCGCGAAGATTATACGAAAGTTAATTTCTACCGAGACAAGAACTCAACGTGCATGTACCTTACCAATCGAAAAACAATTGACAACTAATCAAACTAATCAAGTGCAGTAAGCGAAAATTTTAATAGTGATAATGTATGTGGGTGGGTTGCGTACGTAGATCCTATGCTATGGCCTGTAATCTTGCCGAAACTTTCACGATTATTCTTTTACCTGTGTGTGGTGAAATAAATAGTCATGTCTATGTCAAAGACCACCACAGTGAAATTATTGCTGCGTTCACGGAATTTAAATAAACTGAAGCAGAGTAAATAAGTGTAAAAATTATTTAAGAAAACGTGCTTGTTATTTTTTTATAGGATACAATGACAAGCAAGCACACAGTCCACCTGATGGTAAGTGGTTGCTGTTGTCCATAGATATCTACATCTATTCTCGATTACGAATCAAAATGCAGATGCGTTGTCACCCGTGAGGACTAAGATGGAATGCCTTGTTTCCAGTAAAAAGGGTCTCCGGTTCTCTACACTCACCATAAGAAACACAGCAGCGTTAAGCTACTATTTGACTCTGGTATTCTGTGAGAGCGTGGTCCTTCCCCGGTCGAGCCGACCTATTCCTGCTACAAATGTAATAGTAATATAACTGCAGCAATTTTGAGATACCAATATCGGTGATAGGGACTACATGATAGGATTGTAAATAGCTTGTGGCACATCCCTACACCTGCGTGCGAACATCACTAGAAGCTGACCGCCGTGGACAACCGCAAGGCGCGACGCGAGTGAGCGGGCGGCACACTGCGACCGGAGTCAGTCAGTGAGGAGAGGCCCAGTCGTCAGCCCGCTTGCAATATAGGAGTTGTAAATTGGTAGCTGTCTTTCTATTACACCGTCCTCGATAGTAGTAGGCATAGTAGGCTTACATCTATAATCGAATTTTTAAGTACGCCATAATAATGACAGTGATAGTAATAAGACAAAAAAAATTTTTTAATTTTATATATTGTGACGATTCTAAGCCCGTAAAAATTGTGACGGGAAAGTTGGAATCATAATTCGCTTCGTGTGGTTATTTACTTAAGTATTAGTAGTAAGACGTCACTAAGAAAGTAAACAGTAGGGAAAATCATAAATAACGAAAACGTGAATTGAATCGCACACATATCTGCGCATGTACGCATGGTTTGTGCCCTCAAATTACCTTCAACTTATTCACTTGTTTTTTTTTTCAAAAGTTGTGATATCGGTATATCGTTATTTATATATTTGAACTTATATATAAAATTTGGCTACTTTTTGACAAAAAATCCGGTATAGTTACAGTCTATATAGGTGCCACTACTGGGCACAGGCCTTCTCTCATTTCTGAGAGGGTTTTAGGGCAAGGAAATATCCACCACTCTGCCCCAACACGTGTTAGCAAACTAGACATCTTCACAATATTTTTTTTCTTATTTCTCTGACACGCAGATTTCCTCACGATGATTTTCTTCATCGCCGAGCGCGTGGTACATCAACACTTAAAATTATTATTAATGTTTTCATAGGTGCCAGCGGGAATAGAACAACCCGGGTTCGATCTCGTGTGCTGTGAAATTTACAGCGAGCGCTCAGCCCGTGTGCTACTGCGGCTCTGTTGTATTATGTACAGAGAAGTTACAGTGTAATAATATCCACTACCTCATATCCTCCCATGGTTGTCGAAATATGCAACCGAGATGATCAGCAGCGTCTTCCTAATAACGGCTTAAAATAAAAAATAAACTGCGGTTACCAACTCGCTTGCCAAGCGTGGCAACTATGCCAAATATCCCCTTCTATGAGAAAATCTATGTAGGAGGCCTATTTTCAGCAGTGGACTTTTAAAAACTGTTAAAATATGGGACGGTATCTATTTTAAAGGTAAAACTAAGAAAAAAAAGGGATCGTGATAATCCAGTTATTGTAACCTATGTAAATAGTTATGATTTGAATAGCTGAAAGATTATTTTAACTTTCTCTCATAATAATTATCACGTTTAAATAAATATCTGTTTAAATTATAGATTTTCCAAGCCATAATTTTATTAATTTTCTCGCAGTTATGCTCGAAGCCGCCTGACAAGCTCTTGAAATTATTCTTGACGAGGGTTCAAGCCACTCATTCATACCTAAATTTATGTTTGTGACAAAAAATACTTTTAATACCTACTTCATATTTCGCGTTTTTAAAATAATTATTTATTTAGTTTCAAGTAATATTCGTTGATTAAAATTATTCAATAAGCCTACTCAACATTTAATTTTAGGTAGTAGTGAGGTTCTGTAGCTTATTTATTTCTATCTGTGTAATTATTTAGGTAAAATATTATTAACAAATTCCAAATGTACATCTAATATTTATATTTTTAACTCTGACGTGATGACAAGAATGCTTGTAATTTATATAATACGTCTTAATTATAATATCGAGGCACCCAAACAAAAAAATTGGTAATGTGTTACTATGGAGCTTTTACTATTATGTCAGATTCGTAATCTATAGGTTAGAATACACCTTGGTATTTTTTTTAGTATTTTTCTCGGTTCATTTATATATATATATATATATATATATATATATATATATATATATATATATATATATATATATATATATATATATATATAATTGTGAGGAACCCAGCGGGAAACTAGTTTTCTTACATACAGCTCATTATGTAATATCGACTGAATCGCAGTCATTCCGATACTGATAACAGCCCGAATCTGCTCGTATGTCACATGACGGTCATCTAATAGTTCGCACAGCTGCGATGTTTTCAGGTGTGACCGCTGTTCTTGGTTGACCTGCAGAAGAAACAGTGCTGAGCGCCACACAACCGCGTCGGAACTCGGCATACCAGTGGTATATTGTCGTTTGCCTCGGTGCTTCAACATCATAAATCGAAACAAGTTCGCGGAGATATTTATCCTAAGATAAGCCGCGACGAAAATTGTGATAAATTATGGCACGGAAATGTACACGCTCGAGCTTTTTACTAGCTTAACAAGTTGACCTGTTGTCCTGCTGATAAACTAGAAGGGTTGTTCGTAAATAAAGCGATCCGCAACAGCGTATGATCTAATTTGGTCTATATTTTAACTATATTTTCAGTGCCTTTTATAATAAAAATTGACATAACAACGTCAACGTCATTTCTCAAAAAAAGAACTAAATCTTTTTTAAAATTCAAAAATATGTTTTCTTTATAAATTTGGAATATACTGGCGTATAAGGATATATATCATAAACATACCGCCCACCAAGGACATTTAGTGACGGAATGTCCTTCTAAATTGTATATCTAAAATTTGGACTGAGTACTTAATAACAAATTAACTTCATAAACTAAGAGGTAGTAATTCTAAACTCAACTAATACATGTTATCGTAAATGGAAAAGTAGGTAAACATGTAATATAATAATATTTTACATAAATTTGACATAAAAAGTAAACAATTCATGGATCTGCTATAGATAAAATACATAATTTTGATGTTGGCCTTTTAATAACTGATGTTTTCGTGCGCAATGTGACCACACGGGTAACGTTATCATCACCGGGGTGTTTCTCTATAACTCGACCCAATAACCAACTTGAATCGAAACAATGTCCCCAATGTTAGGTTCCGGAACTTGTGACGCCCATTTGTCATTGAATTGTGAAAGCCCATCGTTTCCAAAAAGACTGTAGCATCCTTTGCACAAATTGCCACCTAGTTAAATAGCCTACGCTTGAACCTTTGTAGTCCTTATCTGGTACATTAACTATCGGTTCTCCTATTAAGAAATGTCCAGGAGTTAAAGGCAGGGGCTCACCAGGATCAGTAAAGTTGATGACGCTTATTGGCCTCGCATTTAGACAAGCTTCCACTTGTTTCTTTTTATAGAATAGGGTGACAAACGAGCACGCAGTCCACCTGATGGTAAGTGGTTGCTGCGGCCCATAGAAATCTACATCTATCTTCCATAACAAATCAAAATGCAGATGCGTTTTCACCCGATTAAGATGGAATGCCTCATTTCCAGTAAAAAGGGTCTCCGGTTCTCTACACTCACCATACGAAATACAGCAGCATTAAGCTACCATTTCACGCCGGTATTCTGTGATTGAGGAATGTGGTCATTTCAGCGTACGTGAGGGCAGAGTCACCAATAACCCTTTTAATGTGAAACTTGGTGGATTTTATACCCGTTTCCCAAAGACCACCGAAATTAGGAGCATGCGGCGGAATAAAATGCCACTGGGTGTTGTTTCCTTCCAGATATTCTGCTATGGCTGGCTGAATAGATGCCAACTGTTGCAATTCTTTGGAGGTACCTACAAAATTGTAGGCGTAGTCGCTCCACAATTTAGCGCAGTGAACTCGTCGCGACACAAATCGTTGAAAAGCAGCTAAAATGCTTGTGTACTCATGTCACTTACGACCTCTAAGTGAACAGCACGAGTGGACATGCAAACCAAAAGGCATAATTATGTAGCCCTTATAAGAACGATACCCATATCCTTTGGTCGCTCTTATACTTACAGGTCTAGCATAATCCACTCCACTATATAAAAATGGTCTTGCTGGTGTACATCGAACCGATGGAAGATCATCCATCAGTTGATTTTTGACAGTAGCTCTCTGTTTTGTCACAAGTTACACATTTGCGAACATATTGTTGAACTAGAGATCTAGCACCTATTATCCAATAGGCTGACTTTAAATAATTTGCCGTTAACTGAGGACCACCATGCAGTTTCTTCTCATTTTTTATATTTATTTGACCTGTTTTCTGTACTACTTCACTTGTATATATTGAACTTATTCTATCTAATAGTTGCTGATTGTTACTTTTCCATTTCTGCAAGGCAAATCCTCCTTTTCCTAATAAATCTATCATTTGTTTACACATTTCCACTGCCTCTTTGACACTATTACTTTCCATCATCAAATCATCCATATAAAAAGAATTTAAAACTCTATCAGCCGCAAGTGGTTACTTATCTCCTTCATCATGTGCAACCTGATGGAGTGATCTAACTGTCTGATCTGTTCCAAAGGTTACTGTTACCAATTCGTAATCCCTAAGTGGTTTTTCGGGGCTTTCTCGCCAAAGTATCCTCTGGAATATAGCATCCTCATCTGCTATTCTGACTTGGCGGTACATTTTAATTATGTCCGCCACAATACTAATAGCGTGTACTCTCCATCTAAGAACTGTGTGTCTCAAGTCTGCTTGCAGCGTTGGTCCAACCCTTAAAGTATCATTGAGAGAAACTTCCTTTTTGTTTTTCTCAGAGGCGTTGAAAACTACACGCACCTTCGTGGTGGTCTTGTCGTTTCTTATCACCGCATGGTGTGGTAAGTAAAATGCTTCATCTTTCTTATCATCCTCTTCTTCTACAGGTCTCATGTGTCCTAACTCCAAGTATTCATTAATTACTTCTATATATAATAAATAGAAAAATAAAGGTGACAGGTGACAACTGTATTTTGGCGAAATATTTTATTTAAAATAACTATTTTGTTATATATTTCTTAATATATATTTATTAATTTATATTTCCTTCTCCTGCACTACCATTAAGAACGGACATGATTCTTCTCAAAATCAACAAGATAAAAAGATAGGATAAAACAGAACGGACGTGTTTGTTGCGCTTGTGTATAATTATTTACTTTAAAAACAGTTATAATGTCTGTAGATTGTTGGGCTTGTGGTGTCCAAGTACCTGATGGTTGTTACATAAAGTGCTCCAAAAAACAGTGCGAGAAAGTTTATGATTTAAAATGCCTAGGACTGACAGAAAATAAATTCAGTTCCTTCTCGGATAAGCGCACGAAGCAATGGGTCTGTCCGGAGTGCGCTTGTTCTAAACCTAAGCGGTATGACCCGAATACACCTATCAGGGACACCCCGGATCTGAAAACATTCACGCCCAGTGCTAATGTCAACACTCAACGGGGAAGCCGCATGCAATTGATGGATGAATCAATTGTCGAGTGTGATAATAATAGTAATGATAAATTGCTGTCTGAGTTTAGACAGCTAAAATATGAAGTCTTAAGCCGATTAGACGTGCAAACTAACATTATTAAACATCTTCAAGAAATATGTTTTTCTACAAAAACGGAATTAGAAGAACTAAAGATTAAAATGAAAGTATTTCAAAATAAATTGTTCCCAACTGATCTGTTATCAACTCAAAATCAACAGTTTGAAAGTATTGATAGTATAACGGAAAATTTGAATACAGGCCTCGAAATGTCTAAGCAATTCGATGTCCCATCTACATTCGCTGATGTGGCTCGTATAAGCCTAAATAATGTAAACAAAACAAACGTTACTCCCTGCGTAATAAAAACGCCTGCGGCCATGAAAATAGCAACCGGGAGAGGGTCCGTTGTCCAAACTCAACCAATTAATCAGCCACAGTGTGTGACTCCAAGGAAAGAGTTAAATATTAATATTAGTGAGGAAGAAGAAAAAATTAATAAAGATTGTGAGTGGACTACAGTTCGTAAGAAAAGGGGGAGTCACCAATCAAAAAATGTGAAGAAAGGAAATAATACGGTTTTATTAGATATACAGGCTACTGAAAAAAAGTGGCACCTTCACGTTTGGCGTTTGAGTAAAGAAACCACAAATGATAAATTAACATCACATGTCAAAAGAGTATGTGGTCCAGATGCTAATGTTAAGATTGAGAAAATTAAGCATAAGACAGAGAGGGATTACGCTTCTTTTATCATAACAGTACCAGAGTCAATGTATGATAAATTGTGTCAACCAGAAGTCTGGCCCATCAATACGGAATTTTGCGAGTGAATTTGGTTTCGAAAAGCTACAAATAAACCAATTAAAGAAAAATAATAGTTTTGAATTTTACTATCAAAACGTCAGGGGTCTTCGTACAAAATTAAACTGGTTTTGTAACAATATTGAATCATTGAATGCCGATATAATTGCTATTACGGAAACAGGATGCAACGATTCTATAATGGATGCGGAGATTGTGCCACCAGGTTATGATATAATAAGGTGTGATCGAGCAGACGGCCGTAAGCTAGGCGGCGCGTTTCTCGTGGCCACACACGGGTTACAGCTGCAACGAGTGAATACACCGGGTGACGTAAACATAGATAACTGCTCATTTGAACTGGTTTGTGCGACAGTACACGCTAAAGATAAATGTTTATTTTTATGTTGCGTTGTTTACATCCCGCCTAAGACTAAGGAAGATGTTTACATGATTTTTTTTTAAGATAATAGAACAATTGTGTGTTAAATATAGACATATTATTTTGATAGGTGATTTTAACTTAAATTCAAGTAATGATAATGTTAAAAATTATTTTGAATATTTTGTGTCCTTTTGCGAATTGGCTCAGATGAATAAAGTCCTTAATTGTAATAGGAGTCAACTAGATTTAGTGTTGTGTTCGTTAGGATTAAGTGATGGCGTACAAGTATGCGAAGCTAACGAACCATTAGTGCCTGTGGACCCGTATCATCCACCGCTCGCGGTGACTCTGGAGCTCAGCGCTGGCGGTGTGACGTTGCTACCCGTGGGGACCGAGCCCGTTGCTTTAAACCGTGAGACATCAGCAAACCAAATTAAATCGCAATGGAATTTTTATAAAGCTGATTTTTACTTACTTTATTCTTATTTAGCTTGCGCCAATTGGAGTTTGATTAACGAGACACAAGAACCAGAGGAAGCTTTAGAGTTTTTTATAATGTTTTTTACGGTGTTTTAGATAAATGTGTACCGAAAAAGCGGGAAAATAAAGTAGTTCAAAGACACTACCCCGAGTGGTATACTAGTGATTTAATCAGGGACATAAAATTAAAGGCTAAACTTCACAAGTTATATAAATCAACCGGATCTCGTGCTCATTACAAAGCTTTTTCTGCTTGCAGGACGCGAATTAAGAAAACTATTGATAGCGCATACCTAAACTATCAAAATCGTGTGCAAAGTAACTTGACAAAAGATCCTAAGTCTTTTTGGGATCATATTAGGGCGAAAAAAAGGACCGTTAAGCGTAAACAAATATTGAAAGATGGAGTAACATTGTCAGATCAAGAAAGTGCGACTAAATTTGCCCAATACTTCTATTCAGTGTACAACAGCGAACCAGTGCGTTTGAACGTAGACGAGGCGGTGTTGGCGGGCGGTGCGGGCAGCGCGCGCGTACACGTGCCGCAACTGCAGCTAGGTGAGGTGCGCGCGGCGCTCGCCCGACTCAAGCCGAAGCGCTCGGCGGGCCCGGACGGTATACCGGCGTTTGTGATACGAGACTGCCGCTCAGTGCTGGCAGAACCGTTATTACATATTTTCAACTTGTGTCTGAAGAATTCATATTTTCCAGAAAGTTGGAAAATCACGCGTGTTATTCCGATACCTAAGGGAGGTAACAAACCTACAGTTGAATCCTTCAGACCAGTGGCGATTCTCTCAGCACCTGCGAAGGTGTTTGAGGGAGCCATTCAGCGAAGTGTACAGGAACAAGTTGCAACGCAATTATCGGACGCCCAGCACGGCTTCCGGCTAGAGAGGAGCACAACTAGTAACCTCTTAAATGCCATGACGTATTTGATTCCTCATGTTGATGAAGGGTTGCAGGTAGATGCCGCCTACTTTGATTTTAGGAAGGCGTTCGACTTGGTAGATAACGATATCCTGCTGTCAAAGATGGCGAAAGCTGGCTGCACACCTAAACTGCTTCATTTTTTTGCAAGTTACATGAGAGATAGAAAACAGTATGTGGAGTATGGCGGGTACCGGTCGGAGCCTTATTTTACTAGGTCTGGCGTGAGTCAAGGTAGTAATTTAGGGCCGTTAGAGTTCAACATAATGATTAATGATCTACCCGAAGTAGTAAGAGAGGCTAAATGTCTGTTATTTGCAGACGACCTAAAGTTGCTTTTAGCCATCAAGACTGAGGATGATTGTCGGCACCTTCAACAAGATATCGACCAAGTAGTTGAATGGAGCCATAAAAATAAACTGCAGTTTAATATTTCAAAATGCTCTATTCTATCATTTAGTCGTGCAAGGGCACCACTCCATTACAACTATAAGGTGAATGGCGAGCTAATGAAGAGGGAGGAATCAGTCCGGGATCTTGGAGTCCAGATGGATGTCAAATTGACATTCCGGGAGCACATCATGAATATATGTAAGAAAGCTTATAAACGACTAGGGTTTATCATTCGCAGAGCAGTAAAATTTACCAACATTAAAGCAATCTCAGTGCTGTATGATGCTCTAGTAAGAAGTCAGCTGGAGTGTAACTCAGCAATATGGGCTCCACATGAAAATAAATACAATCTTATGCTGGAGCGCATTCAGAATAAATTCACGCGATTTATATATCATAAGCTTTATGGGGTTTATCCATCCTACCCCTTGATGTATCCAACCTTGTTTGTTTTAGGTATGGTTGGATACAACAAGTTGGAAACTAGAAGAGATCTAGCGCTGGTAATCTACATTTTAAGGGTGTTCCGTGGTTACATCAGCAACCCGGGTGTGCTGCAGTGGATAGGCTTATGCGTGCCTGATAGGTATGTACAGCGGCGACGACGGCCGAGCTTGCTTGCGATGCCACGCGGCAGGACTAAACTGATTCGCAATACCCCCCTCACGCGAACGATACACATACTAAATTTGGTAGCTGAGAAGTTGGACTTATTTTCGTGTTCACGGAGTGAATTCGCAAAAGTGACATTATTTACAATATGTTATTCTTAAATTGTAGTATACAATTGATTGTAATGTATTGTCATTGAAATTAATTATTATGTATTGTTATTTAAATTAATTATTGTGTTGTAATTGAGATGCTACATTTATCGATTTAGGTTTTCCCTGTAATGGTAAATGTAAGTAGGAAATATAAATAAATAAATAAATAAATAAATAAATATACTTTTGTTTTAAATCTGTGTCCTTATTTAATCTTCTTTCTAATGATTTGAATCTTGTTTCAGCTATGTTACGTGAACTTCCGCCTTTGCATATAGGATCTTCGTCTCGAAATGGTAAACGTCCTATGTATCTGCCTGTATCATCCCTCTTAGTAGTTTTAATTTAAATTCTTCACATTTTTGCTCTTCTGGATTAAGTATTCTTTTTGTACTAACTTGTTCTTCTATCTCCCAGAATTTCTTTAGAATATTGTCTTCACTGAACTGTGTACAGTGTACACTTATACTTCTACTGTGGTGTTTTACACTTGAACTGACTACACCGGAAAGGATCCACCCTAAAGTGGTGTTCTGCGCTATTAAAAATCCAGACGGACTCTTTACTACACCTTCCTTAACAATGCAGCAGTAAACATCTGCGCCCAAAAGAACGTCAATTTTATTGGGTGTTTTGAAAGAAGGATCTGCTAGACACACACCATTGAGATCAATCCATTCCATTGAACTGGTATTCACAGTTCTCTCAGGCAAGTACGATGTAATCTTACTCAAAACGTAAGCAAAATCAAGATCAACCGTGGACTTTATAATCAGATTTACCATGTAATTAGCAATGGTTGACTTGTCTCCTAAACCTAAAACATGACATGGGACTGAAGTTTTCTTAAGCCTGAGAAATTGGAAAGTGGACTCTGTTATAAAACAAGCCTGTGATCCCTGATCAAGTAAGGCTCGAACTGTTTGAAATTTACCCGAATTGGACTCAGCTTTTATCGATGCAGTGGCTAATAAAACTTGTCTGGGTTTTAAAACTTCTCCCGAAGATAAGCATGCAATTATTTGATTATCACTTGTTGGGGAACTAGTGTTATCGATAGCAGACTTTGCTCTGGAATCTTGACCCTTATTTTCTGCATAAGGTTCTTTATTATGGTGCAGCAAGGAATGCTGGCGTTTTTTTTGCAAATTCTACAGACAGTCTGCTTTTTACAGTTGTAAACTGTATGATTGCCACCTAAAAAATTAAAACATAGTTTATTTTTTGCTACAAACTCTCGTCTGTTTTCTATGGACTCTTTTGCAAATTGCTTACATAAACAGAGCTTATGAAGTTTCGAGCAGAATTCGCAACGGATATTCGGCGACTTTATGCAATACTTTTGAACTATGAACATGAGAACTATTATTGATCTGGTGAGCCACAATCTTCCTCGGCTCTATAGATTCTAATGCGCGGAAACGACTTTCAATAAATGTCCTAAACTGATTAAAAGTGGGCAACTCGTTGTTGGAGTCATTAGAAATGCTTAACACTAGCTCACCAACGTTAATTTCAAGTAACGTTATCACTAACCATTCGTAACTTTTACGACGGATTAAAACATCAATAATTATTTATATAATCAACTTTACTTATGACACGACCTTTATTAGCAGTCTTAGTTCAATCGAAATCAAATAACATAGTCTGTTTTAGAAATAAGCTACACTGAACAATGATTGCACATGGGAATAATATGCTCTCTGCAAATCGCTTTTTTGCAGCCCTTACAGAAGTTAGTGGTCATAAGACGTTTCTTTGCAGGACAATAGCTGCAAATTTTGTAGTTTCTGGTAATGTCTTGACTAGAGCCTTCGTGATTATCATCAATTTTCAAGATCTCCGCGATGATGTGCTTCAAATTTCTTTGCAAATTTACAGTCTGATATCTTTCTTTCAGCCAAGGCTTCATCAATTCGTCTGCCATTTCTAAGGCAAAAGGCCTCCTTTTTGTTCCATTTCAGATCGCATTCGAAACGTGAATGACATAAGAATTCACTATAGACGGATTTAGAATTTAGAATATCGTAGAACAAGTACAGCGGCCATCGATTGGTCTTACGGCTGGTATATATGGTATAAAATAATACAAAGTTGCAAATAACATTGAAATCTATTACAAATATAGTAATTATTCCTCAAAAATAATGTGTTCTAATAGTAATTATTGAAAAGAATTGACAAAAAATAAATGCACACCTTTGAAAAAAAAGTTACGTAGATACTAAACTTTCGTAAATTTTACGACGATCACACGATACATCCCGATCTAATGAGTGTGCGTCCACAAAGAATGATTGTGGGTCACTAGCGATGCGAATAAGGAAGGTATTGGAAACGGAAAGGGTGGCGGGATTCGGGATCCTACCGAAACACTAAAGACGTAAGGTACGCGTCATCATTTTGACGAATGGTTAGTGACACAGGGTTAACTCCCACTGCTTTCGCGTTTCATTATATAACTTGAACATCACTATATGGATGACAATAACGTTCCATATGCTCACATCGATTTTCAAATTTTTTAGTGCATTTGAACAGTCACATGTGGTATCTAGCAGCTCCTTTAATGAGTTAGCCGATTCCACATGTAAGCGTTTCTGGCCGAACAATCGTTTTAAAATACAACTGGTTTTGTATTTTTTATTTGCATAGCGATCATCTAGTTGAGACCAACATTCGTTATAATTGGCATCTGTGATTGGTGTATGCCTAATTAACTTCTCTTATGCCTAATTAACTTTTAAGATAGTGCATTTTTTGCACATTGTCTAAGGATGCATTGTTGTGTACTAGTGAAACAAAAAGGTCGTGAAAACTTGTTCATTCACTGTACTTGCCAGAAAAAGTAGGAATTGTTATCTTGGGCAACTTTACAAATGAACTAGATTGCTTAGAAGAACTATTACTACATCCACTATCATGTGGTAACGGTTCTCTAATACTTATCTTGTTTAAAGTTGATTTCATTAAAGATTTACATAGTATTTAATTATCTTCTGTTGCGTCATACATATCGACAATATTTTGACCTATATCTTCTAACTTAAACTGACCATAAAGTTGAGATTTAGTATTTTTGAACGAAGACCAATCATTTTCTAATAATTCAAGCCTTGTTTGTATATACAGTAGAGCGTCGATTATCCGAACGTCGATCAACCGAACGGCCGCTTATCCGAACTGCTACCATACCACGCTAAGATGCGACAATCGCAGCAGCCCGCCAGTCAAAAACCGCGTTGTTCTCACCTCATAAAAAAGCGCCTGGATGAAGAGTTCGATTTTCATGGAATGGTTTATAGAACTTTTTGTACCCACTGTAAAAGCCCATCAGCTAAAAATGGCAAATGAGAGAAAAGATTATTACTCCTTGATAATGCACCAGCTCATCCTAAACAAAAAGGACGAATTTATAAAAGTGATGTTTGCGATATTACAGAAAAAAATTGCTACGTAAGTTATTGCTAGAAATAGAAGAGGAGGGTGAAGAAAGTCCAATTAGAAATTGTAAAAAGACTAATTTAAAGGATGCATTGTACATGATCAGAGTAGCATGGGACAATTTAAAAAAAAACAGACTAAAAAAAGCCTGGAATAAAATTTTGAGTATAGCGGAAAGTTCTCAAAGCGAAAGTGGAAATGAAGAACGTAATGATATGTGTGAAATGCTAAATATGCTATAAGAACTCAATTGCCATAAATGTGATGAACAAGACGTTCAAGTATGGATGGCTGTTGGCAATACAGATTCAGGCAACAAATCTTGCAGGCTACCCAAATTTTCGAGCTCGATGTCGTGAGTGACAAAGCTGATATCGCCAGCCCCTCATCATATGTGGTTCAGAAAATGAAATAGAAAATATTCCTACTGCCTCTGAAGCATTTAAATGCTTATATAATACTTTGAGATGGTTTGAAGGTCAAGATAAAAGCAATTAGTATCAGATATCTGTCATGAAAAAAGTGCGTGACTTACAGAGCGTAAGAGGGTAGATTCGCTTCGACAGACCAAAGTTAAGGACTTCTTTAAACGTTAATTTTATAGGCATACTGTGTGTTCAATATTGAATATACAATAAATTTATTTACTAAGCTATCTGATTTTATTTATATTGGTACATAAAATAATACAGTTCGATTATCCGAATAAACCGGTTTTCCGAACATCCATGCCCCCCAATTAGTTCGGATAATCGACGCTCTACTGTATTCAACAGTAAGTCCATCCTTTGGACACCTTTTAAAATTAGTAAAGCCCTTTTTTATTACTTGTTGAAGGTCTTTTAACATAATAATTTGTCCTTCCATCGTAAACAACAATCGTATAGAATTATTAATAATATAATTTAAAATTAAAAATTTTGTACAACCGACTTCAATATAAGTTATTTGTTATAACTCAAATACTATTGGTCAGACCTTGATCAAGTTTATATGAAAGCACACGACAGGTTTTTTTATAGGAGAGGGTGACAAACGAGCACACAGTCCACCTGATGGTAAGTGGTTGCTGTGGCCCATATACATCTACATCTATCCTCGATTAAGAATCAAAATACAGATGCGTTGTCATCCGTGAGTACTAAGATGGAATGCCTCGTTCCCGGTAAAGAGGGTCTCCGGTTCTCTACACTCACTATATGAAAAAGCAGCATCGAGCTACTATTTTACGCTGGTATTCTGTGAGAACGTGGTCCCGCCCTGGTCGAGATGACCCATTCGTGCTACAACTAACTAATTTAGCTGCAACACGGCTCTGCTACATAAAGTACCAGCTTTCAAATAAAAAAAAAATCGGCAGATGAGAACATCGTCAATGCAATCGAAGTCAATTATATATGCATTATAAAGGATAACTCAAAAAGTACTGGTAAAACTTGGATCAAATTTATACGGGACCACACGAGAAGTACCAGCTTTCAAATAAAAAAAAGAATCATCGAAATCGGTTCACCCAGAAAAAAAAAATCGGCAGATGAGAATACCGTCAATGCAATCGAAGTCAATTATATATGCATTATTAAGGATAACTGAAAAACTGCTGGTCAAACTTGAATCAAATTTATATGGGACCACACGAGAAGTACCAGCTTTCAAATAAAAAAAGAATCATCGAAATCGGTTCACCCAGAAAAAAGTTCTGAGGTAACACACATAAAAAAAAAAAAACGAAAAAAAAAAAAACATACAGTCGAATTGAGTACCGGCTCCTTTTTGAAGTCGGTAGACTAATATTAAAAATAGTATAATTCAATTATTTGTGTAAAATTAAATTTATCAATCTGAATGTAACACAATATCAACTTTGTAACAGAAAAACCTAAATTGAAACGTAAAACTTAACAAGTTTCTTTACTAAACAAAGCTTGCGAATTTTTCAAGTCTCAAAAACAGTGAAAATTTATAAGTATTTATAAACAAAAATACACTATTACAGAAATCGGGCATAGGTTCCCTGTTTTTATAACACTAGTCTGGGTCCTTAATCTAATATGCACAAGTTAAAATCTTCCTTGAAATCAATATTCAAATAAGTAAGAAATTGTCACAGCTCCTATGAAAATAACTAAATTGTACTCACGTTTGCACTTCACTAACACAAACACAGGTTGAGCTGATATTGTACTTGCGGCGTTCCCCTTCGGCTTCACCTTGAACTTCGACACCCGGCTGCTATTGGCGAACTCGAAGATTGAACTGGCGATGTACTACTGATGGCGTCCTTTGTGACGTCACGTTACACGTAACACTCCCAATGCAGCTGAGTTTGTTCACCTTGCTGGACAAAGCTGTTACCGCTTTTGCAGGGTGTGCGGTGCTCTTGCAGCAGCGATCCACTTCAAGTACTATGGCGTGGGGTCCAAACCTGGTACCGCTTATTACCAAAAACTTCTGAATTTGGGTCTGATATTCGGCTCGACTGGACCAATATTTACTAGCTTAACTAGTTGACCTGTTGTCTTGCTGATACACTAGAAGGATTGTTGGTAAATAAAACGATCCGCAACAGTATATTATGATCTAATTTGGTCTATATTTTTAACTATATTTTCAGTGCCTTTTATAATAAAAATTGACATAACAACGTCAACGTCATTTCTCAAAAAAAGAAGTAAATCTTTTTTAAAATTCAAAACTATGTTTTCTTCATAAATTTGGAATATACTGGCGTATAAGTATATATATCATAAAAATGAGCTCCATTTCTTTTAACAACGTGTGAAACTTAAACCAACATAGTTTTTGTTTTTAAAAATTTTTTTAATTGTTTGAATGTCAGTAAGATTCTAAGAGGTCAGTATTCAAATTCTAAAAAAGGTTTTATTGCAACACAATCCGAAATATTCTATTACTGATCATTTCTGTATGCCCACTGCAAAATATACTTATAATACATAACAGGGACTTGTACGAATACTATATAAAAAGTACGTAAATGTTATTACATATAATTAAAATAAATTATACAATACATAGACAATGAAAGAAAGAAAGATAGAGAAAGAATGTAGAGAAGGACTTAATAACAACCGAACATACTGCTTAGAAGAATTTCATATCTCAAAAATGTATCGTTACACGTATACATATATGTCGTACGTGTATATGTGTCGTATTGTAGAAGTGACAAAAAAACTTCCATCACTTTTATACAAAATAGTCCATATTTTTGTATGGAACAATAATTAAGCTTATTTACAATGAATTTGATAATACTTTAATTTCTAAAACATTTTCCTTGAACAAGCTCAAGGCATTCAATGAATGGGCTACAGTTGAGTCACATACATAAAAGTAGATAAAGGTTATATGAGCTATAAAAAATCCTAGAATTTTAGTATCGAATTTAGGGAATATTATGTAAAAATATTCAAAAATATTTAAAAGAGTAAGCTCCATAGCCAAGTCGTTGTATTTTAGCAGTAAAATAAAGACGACTTTTAATAAAATTAAAATGACATGGAGTATCATTAAAAGTGAAACTGGTAAGGTCAACTCTCGCAATTCAAACTACCAGTTAAGTTTTAACAATAAATTAACTAAATCAGATCAGGAAATTGCAATGGTTTTTGAGAAATATTTTACTGATTCCTATCTTAACTACTTAGTAACTGAATTCTTCTCCTGCCGTTGTCGAATCATTACTTAAACAAATTGTAAATGCGTGTACAAAAAACTTTACATTTCATAAAGTATCATCAAAAATATTGTTTAATATTTTAAGACTGTTGATATTGAGAAAACAGCATATCTGTGGGCGATTTTCGATAAAGTTATTGCGTCTATAATAGATACAATCGCACCACAACTATCTATTATTTTTGATACTAGCATCGAATATGATGTATTTTCTGATTTAATGAAGCATAGTAAAGTAACACCTTTATTTAAATCTGGTGCTACATTGAATACCACTTATTTAAGACCTATTTCTAAAAATTAGTCTTGATCAAATGCAATTTTTTTTAATGTAAATAATTTACTTCATAAAAATCATTTCGGTTTCACAAGGGGTAACTCGATAACTGATGCTGGTGTTGAGCTTATTAAATATGTCTTCAATGCATGGGAGAATTCACAGGATGCTTTGAGTATACCCTGTGACCTATCCAAAGCCTTCGATTGTGTTCACCATGAAACATTAATCAGGAAACTTCAACACTACGGTGTAAGAAGTAATATTCTTAAATTAATTATTTCATATTAAAGTAACAGAACGCAAAAAATTGTTATTAGTAGTATGAGTTCTTCCGGGTCGATTGTACAAATGGGCGTGCATCGGGACTCAATTCTCGGCCCCTTTCTTTTTCTTTTATATATTATTGACTTATCTTACATAGTAAGGGATAAACACGATATAGTATTATTTGCTGATTATACTTAATTAATTTTCAAATTAAAACGACAGTTATTAAATTACGACGAAGTAAATAATGCCGTAGCTAAGTTAGTAAATTGGTTAATGTTAATAATTTGCATTTAAATGGAACTAAAATTAAATGTTTGAAATTCGTAACTACGAATATCAATAATGTTAATACTAATGTAATTTTAAATGGAGAGGAGTTGAATCTTGTTAATACCACCATTCTTTGAATCACACTAGAAACAAAGCTTCAATGGCTCCCTCATAAATATCTAAACTAGCTAGCAGTGTTAGTTCTGCAGCATATGCTGTAAAAATATTGGAACACTTACCAGTGTTGAAACAGCTATAATAGCTTACTTTAGCTATTTCCATAGCATTATGTCTTGTGGTATTTTGCCATGGGTACACGCGAGTGACAGAGATGAAATATACAAAATTTGACATACACAATGTTCAAAAACTTTATTTAAACTAATATATTATTAAGGAATTTAAGGGTAATAATAAGCCCAGGGAAGGGTGATCACTATCAGGCTATTTCTAATCGGTTTTGTGTTGTTAATTGTAACGTACATGTTTGTAAACTATAATTTCAAAAAAAAATAGTCCCACTGAGTTTCTTCCTGGTCCTTCCCAGGACAAAGGTGTTTTTTGCGAACCAGTTGTGAATTAAAAAATAACTTTCAATAAGTATTGTTTATAATCTATTTTGAATAAACAAGTTTCTGTTTCTGTACCTCTGAAAGAATTTATATTTATACCGTTCGTTAGAGACCATCACCTTGAAATGTGTTGTGAAGTTCCTAAAGGAACTGAATGTATCCGCGACTTGTGGTCACCACTGATGATAGATGGGCGGGTCTTTTTTCCGCTCAAAAGCTAAGCATAGCCACTCGCAGCCACCGTTATTTAAACTTTATCGTGGGCAGTAGGACTGTATGATAAAATTAGTTTTTTTATTATTAAAATATATATATCATATATTTTTACTTTAAAAAATAAAATATTATTATTGTAAACGGTATTATATTTAGCTTAGTTTAGTTTAGTTTTTTTTTAGAAAATAAAACGAAAATGTTTTACAACTATTCGATTTTTTATTTGTTCTTCTATAGCGTGGTTTATACATAAGTGAATTGGTCATATTAGAACTAGAAAAATTTTCACTATTCCATAAAGTACGTGTTTTGTGGAGTCCACTAATACGTAATTGAGAAATGCAGCGGACTCTTTCCTGCTCTATAAATCATTTAAAATTAACCTATGCTCAGCAGTGGTTTACATTTTTTAATTATAATTTATGCGAATTTTATTATTTTATTACAGCCTCAAGTCCACAGAGCCATACCCCATAGGTTGGATAGGGAGGATATTCATCATGGTTTCCTCGATTGATGAATGGGCTTGCACCCACAATTTTTTTATTATTATTGAGCTACTATCGTAAAGATGCTGCTGTCTCAGACGCCCCTTGGTAATTTTTTTATAAAAATGTTTCATTGTATTCAAAATCCAAAATACTAAAATTATAATCCTAATAAGTAATAAACTAAGGCATTCATAGCGGCTACTTGATGATGAAAGGAAAACAAATTGAAAGCCATTATCCTTGTTTAAAAACGAATCCTGTGCTAATAAGATATGACTTAAATCGGGCACAAACCTCAAAAGTATTTTAAGTAACAAAGAGCACTAATTAGAAATTAAAGAGAGGATAAATCGCAGTAATATTCAAGTAAATTATATTAGACACTTTTGAAATGATATTTCATTGAAAACTTTCTGAGTGAAATAATAATATTAATAGAATAGGGAATAGGGCTGACATCTGGTTGGTTTTATTATTTATGTACATTTTTTACTTTATTGATATAACTTATATTTATTATTTTCATTTATATATTCTGCAACCCATTCAGATGAGAAAACTCCATGAATGCCACATAGAATGAGAATATAGCAACAGTAACCTTATTCGGCATCGTCGTCATTACACCCTACCACACCCAAAAATGCCACGAAGCACGTTTCCTGAGCCACGTGTATCCACGAAATTTCTGCATCTTTCACTAAGTCGTCAATCCATTAAGCGGCAATCCCACCCTTTCGTTACTAATATTCAATTGCCAGTTTTTCGAGATTTGTGGTCGGCTTGCTTGTCTTATTGGCTTATTGGCACTTCAGCTTACCGATCCGTAGTGCTGTGTCAGTTATTCTGGTTCTACTGCAGATATCCTCGTTTCTAAGTGTATCATGCAGAGAAACTCCGAGCATAGCTATTCTCATGGCTCGCTGAGTGGCCTTGAGCTTCCTCATATGGCCATCAGTGAAGGACCGCATCTCAGAAGTATATGTCATCACCACAAACACACTTTGGTTGAAACGGTAATTTCAATGATTATGACTATAATTTGGTAATTTTTGGACATGAAAACATTTTTGAGATTGTTTTCAATATACTTTAACGATAGCTTCTAAACATATTATAACATTTCTAAACACGCCACGTGGTTTGCCTTGCGCAGTACAAGACTTAAAGGTCTCTTTAACGGTACGAAGTCTGAGGTAGGAAAGGACCAGATGTTATGATGGCGGCCAAAAACGCGCGGGAGACGTGGTCGGTGCTGTGCATGCGCCGTTTGACTTTACAATATAGATGAGTGCAATCGTGTTTATTTTTTTCTTTATTTATAGTAGTTCTTGCGTTATTATAAGAATACAACATTGTAAAATTTTAAATTGATTGATTTAATTGTAAAATCTTAATTATGCCTCGAGGTATAACATTAAAAAGACAGAGTAGAAAGATGGTTCACGACGTGTATACCGAATATATATATAAATAAAAGTCGAAAGAAGCAAAGGAAGATATACACAAATTTAAGCAGGTACAAAATGCGTTCAGCGCCTCCAACTAAAACATCTTTAATAAAATTAATAAGAATTATGAAAGAAGTGAAAACCACGGAGAGTTCCAACCAATTTTTTGAACTCCCGGAAAAAAATATCGAGGCCCAACATTTTAACCGACATAGATGTATTTGACAAAAGATTAATAAAAATCTACAGTAAGTATTACACCTAATTCTAAATATCAACGAAAATTTCCTGAATATATTACACACAAAATATAGATAACTATTTCGTACGTGATTGTACCTGCGCAGGTTTCCCACCACTGACGCTTACCACGGCTCATCTTTCGTGGCACAGTCTTATAAGTTCTTCAATATTTCAAATTTTAAATATAATAATTAATAGCCGAAACATTCAGTACGACTTTTCCCAATATTTCATAATGCAAAAGAAACCCATACTAATACGATTTTTTATTCCGATCATTTTCAAATGGGATATAGATGGTAGTACACCTCTTTCGCATACGAATCTATCTGGGTGGATTCTTCATAATTATTTCTGCCACCAAGCAGCAGTGCCTCTATTTCTTTGTCTGGTCTAAAGATTTTGAATGTGACTAAGTCTTTCAGTCTGTACTAAATCACTGCTGTACTACACCGCTGAATAGTTAGCTCGATAGTTCATACTTAGACGGATTAGAAGGCAGACAAGTGGCGATGCCACAAAATAAAATTGAAATTTTAAGGTAAATTTACACATCCAGTCATTTAAACAACGACTATAATAAATCACTTTATTAAAGCCCACTGCTGAATTTAACAATCTCTCAAGAAATACCACTGCAAGGCAAAGTCTTCCACCTGCACCCATCGACTTTCTGCCCATTTTCCCTCTCCTAGCTGTAATGATGATGACTAAAATTTAAATTTAAATCTTAGATAATCGTATATTTATGTATCTAAACCTAACACTTATAATAATATGTCCTACTTTGATATAATAAAACTGTCAGTGGCAGAGCCGTGGTAGCTCAGACAGTTAGCACTCGCTGTAAATTTCACAGTACGCGAGCAACCCGGGTTTAATCACTGCCGGCACCAACGGAATTGTTAATTGCAATTTTAAGTGCTAATTTATTACGTGTTCGGCGGTGAAGGAAAACCTGCATGTCCGAGAAGTAAGAGAAGAATTATTTAGAAGATATTCGAAGTTCGCCAAAACACATTGGAGCAGCGCGGCGGACACTTCCTTGCAATAAAATCCTCTCGGAAATGCCCAGCAGTCGAAACCTTTAACTTTAAAGTTGGCAGTTTAATTGAAACATAGAAATTCATATTTAATATCATGAAATAATATTTCAACAAAAATAGTAAAAGCCTCATATAATTATTCAGATATTCATAAATTTAACATAATAGCATGAAATTTTCTTAAAACGAAATTTCTAGAAAATTCCATGCTATTGAGTCTATTTTATTGTAATTTGTTTTTTTTGCTACTCATAACTCATTGCATTTATTTGTCGTACTGTGTCGCATTTGTAACCCATCACTTTAAGCCTGAATATAGTTCTAATCAGAGGAAATCATTATTTTATTTCTAAATCAATTCAAATTCATTTACATTAAGGAATTAACACTCAGTTCTTAATGCAGTACTGCTTTACAGTATAATTAGATACTTTCAATTGTAGTGTTCGCACTAATATAAGAAATCATTATTTGATATTTTGAATTAAAAGCCCCAAAGGATGACGCAATTTCATATAATTAAGACAGAATCAAGCTTACCGCAAAACTGTGTTCTACTTATTAAATTCTTCTGGGAATATAGCTTAGAGAATAATGTAACAGGAAATGAAATCCCGAGTAAGAAGCTTTAATTATGCCGTGTTTACGGATGACGTGTATGTACATATAAACGTAAGATGTTGTAACGGACTCTATGGACATTATTTTTAACTTAATATGTTTCATAGAACAATGAAGCAATTTAAAATACTTACACTTGGATATTAGAAAAACAAATATAAAATTCGTCATCATCGTCGTCATCAATACAGCCCTTCACAAATCCACTGCTGAATACAGGCCTCCCCCATGGAATTCCATAAAAGCACGGCCTTGAGCCACCTGCAACCATCAACTTTCTGTGTGTTTTACCAGGTTATCACTCCACTAAATGAGCTATGATATGCTACACTTTGCCTTCCGATACGAGGCTACCACTTGAGAACGTTTCTTCTCTATTGCTTGTTGGTTCTTCGAAATCTATGACCAGCCAGCTAAATAATTTAAAATTACAAACAAAAACTTTCCTACAGTTTATATCTGTCGGCCTACCTACAAAGAATTGGGCAGATATATTGGACGGTTGATGAAATGCTATCGCATGAATTGACTGTCTAGCACCTGCCATATCATTCGATACGTATCGTTAAACGATTTCCTTGTGATTATATATTTCAATTCACCATCTCTGTTAAAGTAAAGTTACTGTATATATACGTCCCACTTTAGGGCACATGGTTTTTCACACTTCTGAAAGGCAAATGAAACTGGGAAGAATTTAATTTTATAGACATGCGTTAGACTGTATAAAAATCATTAAGCCAAAATTGTACAAAGTTTAAATTGAAGAAGACTGTTATAGTGCGCGTCGGTGGCCCAATCTGAAGTGGCGTTGATGTGTGTCCGTGAGCTGGTCGCGCGGTGCCGTATCCTCTCCTCCCGCATGCCGCACTGACCCCCCGCTGGAAACCATTGTAAACTGCCAGCTCATGAGGTACCTTGAGGATCACCAGCTGATTAGTGACCGCCAATACGGTTTTCGCCGTGGTCGGTCAGCTGGTGATCTTCTGGTCTACCTCACTCACAGATGGGCGGAGGCAGTAGAGTTAAAGGGGGAGGCATTGGCCGTTAGTTTGGACATTGCGAAGGCCTTTGATCGGGTTTGGCACAAAGCGCTTCTTTCGAAGCTCCCTTCCTATGGGCTTCCCGAGAAATTGTGCGATTGGATCACCAGCTTTCTTGCAGATCGGAGCATCAAGGTCGTTGTAGACGGTGCAAGCTCCGATTGCAAGCCTATTAATGCTGGTGTTCCACAGGGCTGCGTGCTATCGCCAACGCTGTTTCTTCTGCATATCAATGATATGTTGCATACCCGTAACATTCATTGCTATGCGGACGACAGCACTGGTGATGCTCTTTACACCGGCCGAGCCAATATTTCTCGGGAAAACGTCTCCGAGTGCCGGGACAAACTTGTGTCTGAAGTCGAGTCTTTGCTGAACAGAGTCTCGAATTGGGGACGACTAAATCTAGTCCAGTTTAACCCCCAGAAGACACAAGTTTGCGCGTTAACCGCTAAAAAGAACCCCTTTGTCGTATCCCCTCAGTTTCAAGGCACTCCCCTTGTTGCCTCAGCCAGTATCGGAATCCTCGGCGTCGACATATCGAGTGACGTGCAGTTTCGTGGTCACTTGGAAGGGAAGGACAAATTGGCCTCTAAAAAGCTTGGCGTGCTCAGCAGAGCGGGACAGTATTTCATGCCGGCACACCGCCTGCAACTTTACAAGGCGCAGGTTCGGCCGCACATGGAATACTGTTCCCATCTCTGGGCTGGGGCTCCCCAGTACCAGCTCCTTCCACTTGACCGCATCCAGCGCAGAGCGGCTCGAATCGTCGACGACCGAGTGCTTTCCGATCGGCTCGATTCACTGGCGCTGCGAAGAGATGTTGCATCTCTTTGCGTATTTTATCGCATCTATCACGGGGAGTGCTCTGAGGAATTGTTCGGATTAATCCCAGCCGCCAAATTTCGTGAACGCACTACACGGCAAACGTCCCGATACCATCCACACCATCTGGATGCTTGGCGGTCCACCACTGTACGTTTCACAAGGAGTTTTCTTCCACGTTCTCTCTGTGGAATAGTTTACCACCGGCGATTTTTCCGGACCGATACAACCTGGGGACCTTCAAGAAAAGAGCTTACTCCTTTCTAAAGGGCCGGCAACGCACCCGCAATTCTGGTGTTTCGGTTGATCATGGGCGGCGGTAGTCACTTAACATCAGGTGAGCCGCATGCTCGTTTGCCCCCTCTTCTATAAAAAAAAAAAAAAAAAAACCAGTATATGCTTTAAAGTCCAAACATCCTCCCCGGGTTGTTACATTCAATTAAGTGGAAGTGGGCAAATGTATTTGAAAAATCCTGTCTTTGTCTTCACCTCTGCTACCCTTGATGTTCCGTCGGTGCCATAAGAAAACCTTTGTGACTTAACCCAGTGACCTCAGCAGTGGCGGTTGTCACGTTTCCTTGATGAGAACGCGCGTTCCTTCAAACAACTGTCTTGTAAATGTACACCACTTGGTTTTTTGCTCCAGCAGGAAAATGTACTCTATCTTTTCCAAAAATGTTGTTTTATATGCTCCACACTTTGATATCGCGCCAGGCGGCTGATTTTGATATTAGCTATCTGTGCATGAGGAACAGACAAAAGTGGCCGTCTAATTAAAAACTGGGAAGGAGTTAGGGTAGTAAGGTCTGATAGATCGGATAAAAGTGGAGTAAAAGGACGGGAGTTGAGTTCTTCTTCTTCTTGAGTAAGACAGGTAGCCAAATTAATTTTAATAACGTTTTAAAAGGATGTTTGATTGACCGTACAGCAGCCTCACCAATACCGTGGACAATATGGAAGAATGAAAGAAAATTTGATGCTTTGCTGCGCGATTTCAGAAAAGAGATTTGCACTTCCTAGAAACTGCTGCAACTCATTATGGCACCCACAAAATAGGTACCATTATCGGATAAGATGGTTTGCGATTTACCAAGATGGGCCATGGTCGGGTCCGTAACGAGCCCTACGTGTACAGCCTATACTAAAAGGCAAACAAAGATACATAGGTAAGTTTTTATCAACTTTCATCTCGCCCTTTTTGGTCAGCATTAAATACTGGCCCAGTATAGTCCACGCTGCAGCTTAAGAATGGAAATTTGAATTGTGACCTAGATGTCGGCAATTAACTGATTATTGGCTGTAGGCTTACACACTTATGTTTAAAACATTTGCTGCATTACATAACACTTTTATTTGAAAGATTTCTGCCTCCTAAAGGCCAACACATTTGACGAATATTTGATAATAGTAATTGAGGGCCGGCATGTACTACAACATATTGTATACAAATATGATATAGATATATTAATATATCTATATGATATTTGTGTACAATATGGTACTAAGAAATGAACGTGGCATATTGTGCATAAATATCGTATAGATATATTAATATTTCTATATGATATTCGTGTAAAATTTGGTACAAAGAAATGATATTTCAAAGAGTATCCGTGATCTGTTTTAATTTTCTAATTAGCTTATACAAAATTATCTTAACAATATTTTATAGGACGTATTTACAGATTAAGAGAGTCGAGAAGGTAAAGGTACATTGTATTATTGGTTTGAACAGTCGATGGCTATTGTCAGTATTGCGTTTGTAAGCGTAACGATATGCTATTGGTAGAAATACAAATATATTTTATAGATATTACTGTGGACCTTAAACCTAAACAATTAGTACGTAGTAGTACGATTACTTAGTTCAACAAATCGAACTTACGTACATAAAAGACATAATAATTGCTATACAAGTTAAAATACTTTTACTTAATAGAAATATAAAAAACTTTAACTTAAATAAACAATAAAACGTTAAGACGAATCGGCGCGAACATTTTCCCGGGCCCATGAAATCTGAGCTAAAGATTTCAAGAAGTACTTAAGTCGTGTATGGTCAGGATACATAGCCAATTCTAATCTTCTAATCGTTCCATTAGAAGTTGTGACGTCTGCCACGCGGGGAACACCATCCGAACGGGGAAATATCTTGTTGATTCGCTCGAGACGCCAGCAGAGGTGTGGCGAATTCTCCTCCTTTAACAAAACTAAATCATTTAATTGCAGCATTGCATTTCACTCACCGTGTTGTGCGCTGTTGTAGTGCTATGGTCCATCGTTGCATAGAAGTGCTATTTCTCTTGCTCGAGGAGCTGAAATCGATCGAGACGTCCGCTAACGATATTCACGTAGTTTGGTGATGCAATAGATTTTAATGGCATGCCAATCTAAAAGTGTTATGCGTTGGAATTCATTTGGTGAAGGATTGAGAGAACACAGGGGTCTGCTTTTCAGGATGGCCTCGATCTGTGCAAATAAAGACAATGGTTCCTCAAATAAGTGTGATTTTTCCCATAATGAGAGTGAGCTTTTCCCATAATACTATAAATATGGAATTTGGCTGATTTAACGCCAACCTCAGCCAGACCTTTAAAGTGAGAAGCGTATGCAGGGGAGAATCTAAACTCTATGCCCCGAGAAGCAGCAAAATCACATATAGAGTCATTGTTAATTGTAAAAATTGTTTAGCTCTTTAGCTGTTGCGACAAAATTCCGACAAAATTTCTGCCATTATCACAAAAAACAGTCTATGGCAGCCTTCTGCGAGCAATGAATCTTTTAAGAAGAAGAGTCAACAAAAAGGCATCTTTGGATAGCTCTTACAGCTTCTGAATGTACACATCTATAAGGAAAACAGATAAATATACATGCATACATTTTGTTATTCTACATCCCTTTCCCTTGCGTTCAGTGATAAGAGATGGGCCAGTAATGTCAATGCCAACCGTGCAAAATGGATAATCAGGCATTAAGCGATTAGAGGGAAGATTTCCCATAATATTAATAATTGATTGACCCTTAAAGCGACGACTTACTAAGCAATTGTAGGTCACTTGCCTAGCCAATTTTCTTTCACGAATCGGCCAGTAGCGCTCCCTATGGGAGGCAAGAAGGTGGTGAGGTCCCGAATGGAGCAGTTTTTTATGTTCCTTTTGAAAGATTCATTCCGTTAAATATTGTTTTGCATTTAAAATGATGGGATGTTTCTTATCATAAACATATTTGGAAGCATCAATTTCCGCCAACTCTTCGAATACCACTCCTATCTAGAAACGGAGTTAGGGAAGATAGAGTTGCCTTGGAGGACAGCACCCCTTTAGTACGAAGAAGCTATATTTCATTCTGAAAGGACTCAATTTGAGCTATTTTAATTAAAGCTGTTAACGCCTATTAAAGTTTTTCGACTCCAAGAGTTCCTAATAATTTGCAGCTAGGATTACGACAATTATTTATAAATAAAATACTCTAGAATATACTCTTTGCAGCATAGTTTGGTTAGAACACATTTTAAATCCAAATGGAGTCAAGTGCAAGCTTCTGCAACTAAGATGGAAATAAATTGCATTTCAGGCAGCTCTACGCTGTAGGGTTCGCGTTTTGGCCACTCAGCTTCTTGTTTAAGAAGAAGGGTTGTATCATCCCACCATCTAGAAGAGGCGCACACGTCTTGAGGATCTACTGCGCGAGAGGCACGATCGGCTGGATTTAGGGAGTAAGGAACATGTCGCCAAATCGTGGTGTTTGAAAGCTCAGCTATAGCTGCCACCCTATTTGCGACAAATAGCTTAGCCTTATCACATGAGTTCAGCCAACCTTATACTACACTAGAGTCCGTCCAATAAACTTGACGATGAATTTTCACCTTAGGGCTTGAATAAGAGCAGAGCCTAATTGAGCACCCAATAGAGCAACATAGAGTTCAAGTCTGGTGACAGTCGTAGCCTTAAGAGGTGCTACACGAATTTTAGCGAATAAAAGTTTAATAGTTATGTCGCCATAAGAATTATAGGATCTCAAATAAATACAAGCGTCATATGCTGGCTGCGAGGCATCACAAAAACAATGCATTTTGATATAAATTGGTTTATCAACTAAAATCCATCTCGGGATTTCCAGCGAAGTTAGCGTGTCTAAATGGAGAACGAAACACTGCCAAGTCAATTTTATTCTTTGAGAAACGGGCTCGTCCCAATCGAATTTTTAAGCCCACAATTTTCGTAGCACATTTTTTGGTTTAATTGTGCACATGGATAATAGCCCTACAGGATCAAAAAATTTAAAAGCCAATAACAATATAGATATTTTAGTGAAAACTGTCGTAGAGGTAAAATGTAATTGCTCTAAGTGTGGAGACCAACCTATACCTAGAGTGTTTGTAGCATTACTGATAACTAGATTGCCTTCTTCCTTATTTATAGAGATTGATCTGTACTTACTTAAGTTAAAGCAACCTTTTTTGAGTTCATTGGCTACCGAGCGCTAAATGTAAAGCAGTTCTTGTTTACTATCTGCTCCTGTAAGCAAATCATCACAATAAAAATCGTTTTGGATAGTTATTTTAATGTTTAATTCTACACATTCTTCGCCAAGCTGCCACAAACACCTGGTAATCAAAAAACCATGAAAAGAGTACGAAACATTATAGTTTGAAGACGATCGGACTCTTTACACGCCATAAAAGTAATTGAAAGTCACTATCCGACGTGACGTTCTGACAAATACAATACATTTACAATGCATTTTTTCAATGTCGCCCGATATAATGTGTTTGTACAATCTAAGTAGTAATAAAATATTTATGAGGGAGTCTTGTATAATCATCATCATCATCCTCGTCATTACAGCCCTTCAAAAGTCCACTGCTGAAAATAGGCTTCCCCCAAGTAATGCCACAAAGCACGGTCCTGAGCATAGCCCTCTACATAGCTCGCTGAGCAACCTTGAGCGTCCTCATACGGCCAGCAGTGAAGGACCACGTCTCAGATCCGTAAGTCATCACTGGCAACACGCACTGGTTGTACAATCTAGTTTTCAGAGATTGAGGTATACCTGACGAGAAGCTGTGTTGTCTTGTATAATAGGCCCTTTCATTTGTAAATCATTAACTGATATACCAGAATCTACGCGAAGTTTTGTAGACTCACTCTTTTCCTTTATCACCGGGTGATGAGGAAGAAAATATGCATCAATCGGCCTTTTTATAGGGTACCGTGAGAGGTGACCAAGATGGGCGTATTCTCGAATAAATTGAACGTAGAGCTCCTTAAGTTGTTGCCTTAATTTGGAACGCTTCTCTAAATTTAAAAACCTTTTTTTGGCTATTGAATATGAATTGCCAAGACAATTTTTTTCATCTCTGAGAGGCAACCCTACGAAAAACCTCCCATCATGTTCACGAACGGTATTCCTTAAAAATTCTCCTGGCAAAGCCTTTCCTCACTTGTTAGAGCTCTGGTTTGTGGGACACTTCCTAACTCCCAAAACTTAGATAATTGATTATCTGTGTTAGTTAATTATTTCTCCTTTGTTAAGAAATTGCCTTAAATTTGTTTTGTAGAAATATTAGGTTTAATGGGCATGAGGCCAGCGACAAGCCAACCAAGCTTCGAGCGACAAATGACCGGGTTATTTTTTCTTAAAGAGCACCGCTGCGACCCGATAAGGTCCTAGAACAAATCAGCCTCTATTAGCATATCGATAGGAGAAGGCTCATAAAATTTGGGACGTGCCAGTTGAATGCCAGATAAGTCAAGATGTTTTGTATGAAGTTGCGTCTTGGGTAGACGTTCTGATATTGTGTGTGCAGTTAAACAATACGTAATAGCATTGTGATGATCATCATGAAATTGAAGGCGATGGCGCAAAGTTACATGTTTATATTGAGCTACTTGTCGTCAATTCCTATAACATTTATATTTGATTGTTGAGAAGTTTTAATTATCAAACTAAGTCCTTGTTTTACATCAGTAATAAATGTAGTCAGGCTTCCACTATCAACTATTGCTCGCACGGTTATAGTATTTTCGGTTTTCGGGTTAGAAATTTGGATCTTAGCGGTGCACAATAATACTTTTGACGCGCAGATTGCTGACATAGACAAGGTTTTACTTGGAATAGAGTTAGAATTTTCGGTATAAATATCCAAGCGAAGTATTAAGTTGTGTCTTTTTTACAAATACGACAATGGAATCGTGCGTTATGACCCGCAACAATTAACTCTTAAATAATTTTTACAAAGATTTAATGACGTAGCTGTAGAAATCCTCTCTTCAGGAATTTTAACTTTGAACACTGAACAGCTGCTCTCTCGAAAATACGATAACCACCCTTACATACTATGTATTCGAAAGTATTTTTCGATAGTTTATAGTTAGAATAATGATTAAGATTAAAGCCTTTGGAAGTAACGAACAGCGGATTCGTTAGCCCTTTACTAGACGAAGTCGAAATCTATTTAGTTTTATTACGATGAGTGCTCTCAAGCACGTCAATTCACGAACACGTCTTACCGAGTCGAAGTAAAAAAAGATACCAACCAAGTCCTACCCACATTAATACTTGTCGCAGCTACCATTTTATAAACGATTTACACTACAGAATCAGCCAAAACAAATTAAATATAATGTCTAGTTGTAATGGTTGTAAGAAATCGGTCAAGAAATCTGAGAAAATAATTGCTCCAATTCTTACAGCTATTTATGTATAGGTTTGACATCAACAAGTGGCAAGAAAATATCTTCTTGCACATGTCCGTATTGTACTAACGAACCAAAAGCGGATGACAATAGCAACACTCCACCTTAATATATATATATATATATATATATATATATATATATATATATATATATATATATATATATATATATATATATATATATATATATATATATATATATGTATATATATAAATCAGAGTTCTTCAGTCAACTCTTATCTACAGAAATAATCTGAATTTCGATCAGACATCCCAAACTCTCTTAAAGAAGAACTCCAAGTTCTTATGAGAAAGGCAGTGAAAAGCGGGAGCTTGAAATCTCAAATATCAACTATGAAAACTACTATTAATTATAAAAGTACACAGTACGACGACCACATAAACGGAGCATAAATGCCTAAAGGAAGAGTCCGAAGTGACGCAGATGCTAACACAAGACGTATTAAACAATTGGAAGAGGTGTTTACAAGAAAAAAGCAGTGAAGTCACTTTCAGAATATAGGAATTATAGGTATATAATCCTAGTACAAGGATGAGAACACTGTTGGAATTGTTGTTAAGCTTGCCGGAAAATTGGACAGCAATGAGGTGGAGATGCATATCATATTGTTTCGAGCTTGGGGTTCGTGACAGTAAAAACTGCCGATTAAAATACTATAAAATTTACGCTTTTATTACCAAACACCAAATAAATCTTAAATCACACTAATAATTAATCACACTTAACACTTTAGTTCACCTTATTTCGCTTCGTATGTGAGAGAAAGAGAGAGAGAGAGAGAAAGAGCGTAGTGCTAACATGCCTATTATATAGTTCTCTAAGAATTGTAAGTAAAAGGGTGAAAAATTGCAATTGGGGGTAAGTTTGATTGGTGAGGTAGCCCTACGATTAAATTCAGGGGATCTAACGGCAGAGCTGGCTGATATTTAGCTTATTCTTTAATTAATATAATTAAGGCATTACTATACCAAACCGGGAAATTGTAAGTATTAGACACATTTTTTGTGGCACAAAATTAGAGATGGCTATTTTTAATATTTCATAAAAAGTATCAACTTCTTGATGCATTGTGAACTATTATGAGCTTTAAAAGAAGAGTCTTTCTCTCACCACCATCCTTCACAGTTAGCTACCGTGGGCAAATCTTTGTTACAGAGAGCACGAGGGATCTGTGACAGCATACACCTGGCCGCCGAGCTTCAGCACGTCAAGCAAGTTCTGCACGACAACAAGCTTCGGGTCCCGCGCCTACGTCACAGTGACCGAGTGAAGCCGGCCAGAGTCGAGCGTGTGCCTGCTGTACTACCATATGTCAGAGGTGTCACAGACAAGATTGGCTATATCTTGAAGCGAGCTTCTATTAGAACATTCTACAAGCCGCCGAAGAAGATTAGTCAGTTCCTACCATCCGTCAAGTGTCATATTCCTTTACAAGATGCAGGAGTGTACAAGCTTGATTGTGAATGTGGTCTCTCTTATATAGGACAAACAAAAAGATCAATTAGAACCCGCGTAAAAGAACATATAGCTGATGTGAAGCATCAACGTTCCGGGAAGTCTGCAGTTTGTGATCATATCCTAGACGGCCCCAACCATTACATCAGATTTGATAGACCACAAATCCTCGCGAAAGAACACCGATTCCTACCAAGGATGATACGTGAGGCTATTGAAATTAAAAAACATCCTAATTTCAATAGAGAAGGAGGCTGGGTACTACCACCTGCTTGGGATCCTTTAATCAATAAAATTAAAACTAAACCCAAGCATACCACTGCAAGACCTCAAGACATAGTCAGTTCATTTTGCATAGATCGGACCATAAACAATAATTAAAAAGCTAAAGGTACTTCGGGTTTAACAATGTCATTGGGACGTCAGTCTTCTCAGTCCCCCGTGACCATGTGTGCTGGAAAGCGCCCAAACGTCAGGAATTAAGAATAAAAGTAATTAAAAGCAAAAATAAACGCGATAAAATCCGTAAAAGTAGTTTTAATCAATAACTTTGCTATACAATCAGTACAAATTAAACTATTTTTAACAGATCGGCTGTAGTTATAATGGGTATGGCGGGAGAAGTTTCGTTACGACGCAGATAAATACGGCAGTTTTTATTCAGATAAATTCGAAATTAAATTCCTTAGCCTTTATTTTACATTGATTAAATAAATCTCGGTTTTGTGGTGTAAGATACTCATTAATATAAATATTATTTCTGATATTATCGTTCCCTGTCTTTTTCTCCATACCAAAGTCGGCTAGTTCGATGCCGCGATGTTTACGCGATGCGACGACGATCGAGTCCCTTGTGCTTCGGTGACGAAACCGGGCAATGATGGAACGGTGATTTATGGAACTGCCCGCCTAACACCGCTGTATACTGTTGCGCGCCAGTTGATGGCACTAGCGCCATCTAATATCAAGTATCAGAAATAGGAGAGTCGAAATCTTTCTAGAACTCTCCCACTAGCGCCATTAAGTACCTCAAATACATTCAAATTTTTTGCATCTGGTCAGTCGAGGCCGGTATTTATCTTTACCAGACAATATTGACTTTACCAGATCATTCGTGGCCAATATGTGTTCTTTTGTGTCAACATAAGCCGATGCATATTTATTAGAGATAATTTGTAAGGAGTTTTTAAGCGCCAAAACTTCTGAATTGAGACACTCTATTTCAGTCTCATAACAGTTTTTCCTATTTTCCACCTCAATTGAATATAATTTAAGTTTATTAAATAATTCATGCTTTTCCTTACATATTTACATATTTTTTATATTCATTTTAGATCTTAGTTTTAGTGTTAGATTTAGAGATTTAAAAAAAGATCTCTTCACGTAGAAAAATATGTATACATGATTTACAAACAATAGAGGAAGGAAATTGATAAATATCAAATGAAGGTCACCAACAAGCTTCTTGGAACGTCTTTCTACTAAGTTCAAAGCTGCTAGTTTGGTAATTAGTAGCATAATTCCTTATGAGGTAGTAGTACTCTACAGTCGACCGGACTAGTTCTAAACACCGACTTCTAATACCATGTATAGATATGAATATATTTTGTACCTTGAATATTATAAAGATAAAATAATTGTACACGAATTTTTAATTAACATAATAAAAAAGCTTCAGACTGAATTATTAATAAACATGAAGCAAAATGTGGCTGCTATAATTTAGAGAGAACGGTACGGTTACATAGGATTTGAGACAGCCGGTGCCTGTAATATAACGAAATGACTTGGTCGCTATTATGAGTTGTTATGTTATACCTCTTGTGTTTCTAAAATTACAATTGTATTATACCTATAATAGAATAATTCTAAAGCTATTTTTGAACCTTAGATGACATTTCTGCAGATTACTTTGGCTTGTGTATAATAATTTAAGATAAACTTTATGAAAACAATCCATTGACATACCTATTATTTTCAATGATACCCATGCTAGTTGTGCCTTTTCCAAAAAATTATGTTTCAAAAATAATTGTCTTGGTTTCTAGCTAGTTTTTCCCGGGATAGAGGTATTTTTGGAACCAGTGGTAAATAAAAAAAAACTATCAAGAAGCATTATGTATATAATTTGTATATAATATACCATCATCATCATCTGCCCGTAATCTCGGCCTGATTTTAGATGGGGAATAAAAAAAAATTATCGATCACATTAATAACAAAATAAGGACAGCATTTTTCAAGCCGAAACCGCTCTACCAAATCAGACCATATCTTATGGAGGATTTATTTTTATTTATTTATTTATTTAAACTTTAATGCACAAAAAAAGTACATATGGCGGACTTAATGCCATAGGGCAGTCTCTCCCAGCCAACCATTAGGCTAAACAGAGATAGACATTATGGAGGCGGTGCAGCAATAATCAAATAGAGAGGATAAAAGAAATAATAATATATGTAATAAACAATACATAGATATTATATACATACATATATATATACATATATAATATATAATAGAATATATATACAATATATATATATATATATATATATATATATATATATATATATATATATATATATATATATATATATATATATATATATAAGAGTGAGATAAATAACCAGTACGGTGTAAAGGAGTGAGTAACTTAAGATTGGCCGAGGAACGGAGAGAAAAATTATGAGAATCTCCAATGTATTGAAATTTAGATTTCACATACTCGGGAGCACATGGATCGTTCAAAATTGAGAAAAGGGTGCAGAGTATTCTAACATATCTGCGCTGACGGATAGGCAACCAGTTTAACTGTGTACGAAAGGAAGATACATGGTCGTATTTACGAAGACCATAAATGTATCTGATGCAGTTGTTAAGCAGACGATCCAATGTATTAAGATGAAGTTGAGACAGGTCTGAGCAACACACATCGGCATAATCTATAATCGGTACAATAAGTGATTGGACAAGTAAAATCTTGGTATTGGTAGGAAGAAAGTTTTTAAATCGATATAGAGATCGCAAAGTTCCAGTAGTTTTGCGACTCACCTCCTGTATATGTTTGTTCCATGTTAAGCAACCATCGATGTACAGACCAAGGTTCTTTACGCTAGTAGAGAATGGTATGACATTATTATTAAACATAATTGATGGTAGGGTGGCAATATCCAGTTTAGATAATAATCTTGAGCTACCTAAGATTATTGTTTGGCATTTAGACGGGTTCACGTTTATGCCATACACAGTAGACCATTCTGAGATATATTTTAAATCATCATTTAACAGTGAAATAGCACTTAGAATATTTGAAGGCTTCACTTGCGCATATAACTGCAGATCATCAGCATACAAATGGTAAGAGCTCTTGAGATTTAGTGTGATGAGATTTATAAAAATGGAAAACAGAAGAGGAGAGATAATACCGCCTTGAGGGACGCCAATTGACACATCACGCCAGTCAGATAGTATATGACCAGTGCGCACAGCCTGTTGGCGCCCCCGAAGATATGTTGAGAACCATTCCTGAGCTGAAGACGAGATATTCAAATGAGAAAGAAGAGCTAACAGGATACCATGATCGACAGAATTAAATGCATTAGAAAAATCAATTAAGATGAGAACGGTCAGTTTTGATTTTTCCATCCCCTCACGAATATCTTCCGTAACCTTGAGAAGAGCAGTAGTGGTAGAATGACCCGGGTGGAAACCAGACTGATAAGGGGAAAGAATATTCATTGAGAAAACAAAAGCAGAAATCTGTTTATGAGCGACAGCTTCCAGAACCTTAGAAAGAAAAGGCAGAATAGAAATTGGTCTGAAATTAGATAAAGAGCTGTATTCAGTAGCTTTTGGGATGGGAATAATAAAGGCTTTACGCCAGAGAGTTGGAAAAGCACCATTCATCAGCGAAAAGTTAATTATATGAGTTATCCCGGGTAAAACAGAATCCAGCACGTACAAAACCATTACCCTACTCACGTCATCACATCCAACGGCTTTCGATTTAATAGAGGAAAGTGCTTTGCGTACCTCGTCTTCGTCTACAGGAGTAAAAGTGAAAGTCTCATGAGAATAAGGAGGCATGGAAGATATAAAAGAGATGGCATTAGCTCTAGAAACATCAGAAACTATTTGAGAAGACAGAAAATGACGATTAAAATCGTCAGGAGAAAAGGTGACGCTATTATAGTCAAATTGCGATTTTCCATATCCAAGCGTATTCAGAAACTTCCATATATCAGCCGAAGATGAATTAAGTAGTTGTTCGTGGATATATCGGCGTTTAGCAGCTCTCACCATTTGATTGCATCGATTTCTTGCAGCTTTATATGCTTGCCACTTTACCTCAGTGCGATTCTTCTTAAAAGCACGGAAAGTTCTATCGCGTTTAGCCATAGCCAATCTTACCCCAACCGTGATCCATGGAACAGGAGGACGCTTCAGTCGAACAACACGCTTAGGAGCATGTTTATTATACAGTCCTAATATGTTGCTGTTAAAGAAGTCGACTTTTTCATCAACTGTGGAAGCAGTATATACAGATGACCAGTTAATAGCATCTGCATCACATTTAAGCTTGTCCATATCTATTCTAGCAAGACTACGAATAGAGATGGACACAGGTAAAGGCTTGGGGGACTTTAACTTATATGACAGATAAAGCAGATCATGCCGTGAAAATCCAGAAGCAGGGAATTGTCTATAATTGACAACGTGATCAACGGAGGAGACGGCAATAAGGTCAATCCAGGTGTCAGCAGAGTGGAAATTGTGATGTGTTGCATTTAGAGGCAAAATAGTGAAATTATGCGACAACATGGTCGACCTCAGTTTCGAAGATTTAAGAGAAACCCCAGATAGGTCGGTGTTAAAGTCTCCCATGATAATGTGATGTGTGTAGGCAGAACTGTAAGGCAATAAATTTACTTCCAAATCGGAGAAATAGTCCACTTGAGGTGGACAGTAGACAACTCCAAGAAACACTTTAACACTCTTGACATTAACTTCAACAAAAATGTATTCCATTGAACCGGAATATAGAGCAGGAGATGTGTTTAATATTTTATAAGGTAAATTACTACGCAGATAGATAGCAACACCTCCGCCTATTTTACCAGCGCGGTCATTACGGAGTAAAATATAACCTGCAAGACTATAAGACGTGGAAGAAAGTTCAGGCTTGAGCCAGCTTGCGGATATGAGTATAGCATGAACTGCATTAGAAGAGAAAGTATCCAGGAGTTCCGTATGATGTTGAGGAATACTTTGTGCATTTAAATGGCAAATGTGAAAACAGTTTAACAATTTTTGAGATTCGTCGTATATCAGCGTACGTAGCGTTGCGGGCTCATCCGAAGCATCAACAAGTGAAAGGGAAGAGGAGCTGTTGCAAGTGGAATAAAAAGATTCATCATCTGACATTAAACAAAATTACTTAAAATAATAAGATAAATAATATTATATAATAAAATAATACTAAATATAAATAAGTATTTAAAATAATATAATTATATCAAATAAATATAACTGAATATAACAAAAAATGACTAAATATAGATGTATAACTCCATACATCACCCTCCGGCTAACTGTTTACAATCTTAAAAATAACACCAGGAAAGTAAAAGAAAACAAAATAGAAAAAGAAAATCAATAAACGAACGAGGCATTTAAAAGTAAACAACTAAAGAAAATATAATAACAAACAAAGTAATGAGTAATTAGGATAGATTATTACATATAACTAAAATAAAGTTGAATCAAATATAACTTGTGTACATATTCTGTCAATAGTAATGCTAATGTAATTAATATGGCAAAAGGCCATGCAACCGAAGCCAACAACATAACCATCTGTCTATGTCATCTGACATCTGTTAAAATGTCTGTTATTATACTATAGTTATAATAAGTTATCTATGGTCTTAGTTCAGCAAAATGTTACTTAGGCTCAGAAAGGCTGGAACCCAGAGCCATAAAGCCAGTTAATAAAAAAATAAAATAAAAAATATTACTTAATATGTAGGTAAACATAACAAAACAAAAGTTATTATACTACCATTATAACATTATCGTAGCAAATATACCCAGTTGTTATCAATAATAATAAGACAAAAAAAAAGGATTTACGGATACTTTTACGTGATACTCTGGTACTATCTCAATTTAATTACTGCAGTTCCACCTTTGGTCCAAGACTAAAGTTTAACACAGAGAGGGCAATACAAAGAGTGCAAAATGCCTGTGTTCGATTTTGCTTTAATGTGCCCAAAAGAGAATCTATTACCCCGTACTTAAACCGTACTTAATAAAAAGTGCTTACTTAACATGAGTGCTAGAAGGGAGCTTCAGTACGCTTGTACAGTGCATAGAGTAATATGGAACAAAAAGCCTGAGTTTTGAAAAACTCCTATGGATCAAAGACACTTCACAACATAGAAACCTTCGTACGAACTCGTTAAACATGTTAAGTATGCCAAAACATAAAACAACGCGGTACAGAGGATGTTTCAAATTTGTTGCAGCAAGGATATGGAACGATTTGCTTCCTCGCACGCACACGCACACGCCCACGCACACGCACACGGACACGCACACGCACACGCACACGCTCACGCACACGCACACGCACACGCACACGCACACGCACACGCACACGCACACGCACACGCACACGCACACGCTCACGCACACGCACACGCACACGCACACGCACACGCACACATACACACACACACACATTACCATGTTAAATTCCAATGATAGATGAGTAAATGAAAGAGGTGATTGGGGAACTCGAAATTCTCATAACACCCGTGTAACATCTCAGGGAAGAAGGAGTGCCCGAAAACCAACGCTTCATGGGATCTAGTTCCATGTGAGCAAAAGCTGAGTCACCTCCGTTTGCCTAAATTAAATTAAGATTAAATAATTAGTTTATATGTAAACATGTTTTTTAAAAGTGGCAATGAAATGATATTTATTTATTTATTATTTTATTATCATCATTACAGCCCTTCACAATTCCGCAACTTAACTTTGGTTCTCCCAATTCAATAATGAACGCTCTTGACCAGAATACATTGTAGGTAATTTCAAATATTAAAATAAAATTACAAATTTTAAATCGTTAATTACTTGTCATAAGTTGAATAATAGCACGCGCAAGTGACAAAACGTTAAATTATTAGAATACCAAAGAATAGCTAATATCGTCACGTAGTACTCTAGTGTAATTACAATCTAGTTAAAATAATTCAGCTATTTTAGTGGATTAAGAAACAAGAGTTCCAGGAATTTTTGAGTTTTAGAATGTACTCCAAATGGTTACGTTATTAAACATGTATTCCCTATTTTCCCACTCTTAAAATTTGGTAATGTTAATCCATCATCTGTTCTACTGCCCTTCACGTATCCACTGTTAAGTAAGGGCCTCTTTCAAAGAATATGACAAAACACGGTCTCACTCAATTTTTTACATGGTAGAGCCTTGCTGAAGCTATATCGTCCGGGGAGGTATCACACTTTTATAGATTACCCGCATAAAATTACAGCTTCTTGCTGCTGTGTACGTATGGAGAATACAGAGAACCGGAGATCCTTTTTACAGGTAGCGAGGTAATCTGTCTTATTCCTCAGGGTAATAAGTTATTAATTATATTAATTTGATTCTTAATTAAGGATAGATGAAGATGTCTACGGGTCTGGCGGGTGAGTTGTGTGTTTGTTAGTCACCCTTATCCTATTTTGTCTATACACTCGTTTGTGTCATCTTATTTTCATTTACTTAAGCTTAAGTGTATACGAAACGTTCTGGCGATAGAATTATGTAATGATACTGCTTTGCCCAATCGATACAGATGTAAATATTTAAACTTTTTTTTTCTTATTAACGATTTTGTGTAGACCAGACAGGCAACTTTATGTACGTAGTGTTGAAATTTTATTTTTTGTAATAAAAATAATTAAATCATTTCAACAAGCACACGTAAGTGCAAACGGCGGCAGCCTATATTAATGGGTATATTTATGACCTTTACGAGCCTTTAACATCAAAAAGAAATGGCACTATTTACACATCAACTATAACTTAGTTTTAATTTAAGTTAGCGCTCGCGTGAAACGTAGTCCACTGCAATATTTCAGCGCGAGTTCGCTGAATAACGTCGTCATCGTTATCATTACATCCATTCACAAGGCTATTGCTGAACATAGAATGCCACAACGTATGGTCATGAGCCATCAGCATCCATCGACTTCTTGCATATCTTATTACGACGTCACTCCATCTAGTGGAAGCCTCTCTTCTCTTATCAGTACTCTTCGCTTATCAGTACGAAACTACCACTTAGAACCTTTCTTCCCTATCGATTGTCGATTCTTCACGCTATATGGCGGGTCCATTTTCATTTTAGTTTACCGATCCGTTTTGTTATTTTGGTTCCTCTGATTCTGGTTCTAAAGAACTACGTCTCAGGTCTATTTTTTCAAAACTGGAAACACGTATTTAAGATATTCTCAAAATATTTGATATTTCTTCTTCTTCTTAAAGTGCCATTTATTTCGAAGGTCAGCGATCATTAAGGCAACTTGAATCTTTAATACCGCGGCTCTGAATAAAAAACGGGTGCTCTTTCCAAACCATTGGCGTAGGTATTTTAGCCAAGATGTTCTTCTTTGACCCACACTTCGTTTTACTTGGATCTTGTTATGTATAATGAGTTGTAGTTAATCGTATTTTCGGTTTCTCGTTATGTGGCCAAGATATTCAAGCTTTCTTTTATTTACTACTTATAAAAGTTCTGGTTTTTTCATTATGCGACTTAGCATAGTTACGTTTTTTATTTTGTCTCTCCAGGATATCCTTTACATTTTCCTGTATACCCACATTTCCAAGGCTTCAATCTTCTAACAGCTTGATTCTGTGAGGGTCCACGCTTCAACGCCATACACAAGGATGGAAAAAACATAACATCGTGCTAATCGTACTCGTATCTGGATGTTCAGCTTTCTATTGCACAGAAGAGACTTAAGCTTAAAGAAAACATTACGGACTTGTTCTATGCGGTACCTTATTCCAAGACTGTTATCTCCCGTATCATCTACCCAGCATCCCAAATATTTGTATTTACTAACTTTTTGTAGAGGCTGTCCATTAAATAGTAGAGAAGGTTAGCAGGTGGTGTTTTACAAACTGTTATATATTTGGTTGGTACTGAGACCATACGCTGAAGTAACAGATTGAATTTTATGTATAAGGATCTGAAGTTCTTCCACTGTAGATGCAATAAGTACAGTGCCATTGGCATAACTGATGTTGTTAATAATCTGACCATTCACTGTGATACCTACATCAACCCAATCCAATGCTTCACGGAAAATCATCTCTGAGTAAATGTTGAAAAGCATTGGTGAGAGAACACATCCCTGCCGTACTCCACGTAAGATTTCCGAGTCACTTGTTAGTTTTCCCTCTATAAGTACATTCGCCGAATGGTTTCAATATGGGTGTTTAATGAACCTTACGTCCTTAGAGTCGAGTCAAACGGATTGTAATATATCAATCATTCTTGCATGCTGTACTCTATCAAATGATTTTTCATAATCAATAAAGCATACAAACACATCTTGATTTATATCCCGGCATCTCTGTATTAAAACTTGATACCCGAAAGGTGCATCTCTCGTTCTCAAGCCATTGATGAACCCAAACTGCTCTTCACAATTGCTATAAGTTCTTTTATGAATTACTTTAAGGAATAATTTTTGGACATGATTCATTAAGGATAAGTTCTATATTTGCTGCAATTCTTCGCAGAAGCAACTTTGGGCAAGGTGACAAAGGTGTATTTGAGCTAATCCGATGGTATGACGCCCGAATCATATATAATGTTGAATAACTATTCTATTATTCCTAAGTTAGCATACTCAAGTACTTTAAACAGGGTTTTCCACGGGTAATTCATCTCCGCCTACAGATTTTCCTCATTTGGGCTTGTTAATGGCATAAACAATTTCGTTTTTATTAATAGGTAGTCCAGTTAATTCACTTCCACGTGAACTTGGTTCCAGAGCAGGTCTAACGTCATGGAATAGTGTTTTTATGTATTTCTGCCAAGTATTAAGTTTATCTTCAATTGTATTGGCAGGATTTGCTTGATCATACAATAATAGCTCCGTTCATGGTTTTTATAGCGCTGAAGTTCATGGTTTCGTGTTTTAACAGTACCGGTTATTTCTCTGATTTTCTTATGCACATTAAAATAATCATATCTAGCCTCAAGCTCTTCTATCGCAATACATTGGTCAACCATACATTTTTCTTCAGCTTCAATTACTTTTCTTTGGATTATCTTGTGTATAGTTTTTTATTGTTAATCGTGTATTCTTTTGTATATTCTACGCTGTTTTTTTAGGTTTAGGATCTTTTGTTTAATGATTTAATGGTTGGAGGATTATTTTACCAATATCAACAAAATTTTCCTTCGATTTAGTCCATATCTCTTCTACGTCAAAATTCGGACCAAGCTCTTTATTCAAGCGGTCAACAGCCATATTTATTTCCGTGGCTGCTTTAAGCTGTACTTCCGGTTCTTTAAGTCTAGTCACATCCATTTGTTGTTTTTTTATTTAGGTTTTAGAATTTTCTTATTACAGCGAAGGGATGCAACAACCGGATTGTGATCTGAACCAATATCGGTGCCTGGGTAGGTTTTGACTGATGTTAAACTATTGCGATATCTTTTGTTTATAAGTATGTAATCTATTTGATTACGGACGATCTTGTTCAGTGAACGTAATGGTGACGTCCACGTATACAATCCTCTTGGAGGTTGCTTAAATGGAGTGTTTGAAATTGTAAGCCCGTGTTCTTCACAAAATAGTAAAAGGCGGTCACCACGATCGTTTCTTTTTACCAGTCTGGACGAACCGATTTTACCCGATTTTTGTATTAAAATCATCTTGGACGAGGATAATGTTATATAGGTTAACCTTCAAGCGGGCGCACGTAGTCGAATCGACGGCGCTTAGTACATTTTCATCGTTCATATTATTATTATTACTCATCACATTTATTTCTCATTTCTAGTAGCTTGTCGATATGCCTTTGGGAGTAAAATAAAGAATAAACCGTCACTCGGGGCGTTCCCCCCACTCCACAAATCGCAATTGTTTCAGTCCCGGTGCAGTCGTAGAAAAGACTTCACGCGCCTGTCGTCGAAACGGTTACGCGCGACGCTCAACGCGACATACCCTCGTTCACGTTCGTAGTAGTTCTTCGGCCATCATTCAATATTATCGAATTAAGCTTGAATTTTTTTATATAAAATGAGGCTAAGATGGTTTCCACAAAGTGCAATACTCGAGAAATTACTAAGAGAAGAAGAAGAAGAGAGTGAATCAGAGCTCAGCGACCAAGGCTCTGAAACTTCCGACCACACGTTGCGGAAGAACCTCGATCTGCTGAGGAATCAAACTGCTCGGACTCAGAAGAGGATGATTTTCCACTTTCAGAAATAAGTAGCTGTTTTACAGGGAGCGATAAAGTAACGAAGTGGCAAAAATCTAACAATAACAGAGTGAGGCGTCAAGTTCAAAATATTATCACGGAAGATGCGGGCACTCGTAGGAATGGTGTGGGGTGACAACATTTACGCAAGCCTGGAGTTTATTCATTTCAGAGAATACTATTGAAAAAGTAGTTAGATATACCAACGAATTTATTCAAAAAAGCGCCATCGTATAACAGAATACGTGACTGCAAACCGACAGATGCGGTGGAAATTCGAGCACTTTTCGGATCTGTGAGGTGCTCGTCACTCACTGTGCTGTCGCACACTGAAGATTCGGATTGTTGTACTTTGCGGGATCCTTGAAGAAATCACACGCCAATTTAGAAGATTTATATGCAAGTGATGGGACAGGTATACCTATTTTTCGTACTACTATTACAGTGAAAAGAGAAAAATTTCTTCTGAATTCACTGCGGTTTGATAATGCTACTACGCGACAAGCTCGTCGTACTCTAGACAAAGCTGCGCCAATAAGAGAAATTTTAGATATGTTTACAAAAAACTGTCTTTTGCCATATTCAGTGGGAGAGAACGTTGTAATCGATGAGATGATGGTTGGTTTTCGAGGAAAATGTCCTTTCCGAAAGTACATGAAATCAAAACCCGACAAATACGGAATCAAACTTTATCCACTAGTAGATGCTGCTAGGTTTGACGTCCTAAATATTGAACTTTATGCTGGCTAGCAGCCTGAAGGCCCATATCAGTTGAGTAATGCTGCGGCAGACGTCGTAAAGAGGCTAATTACACCAATTTCTGGCACTGGAAGAAACCTTACCATTGACAATTGGTATACCAACGTGCCGCTGATGAACGATTTGGCCAAGGATTATATGATTTCTGTTGTGAATACCATATGTAAAAACAAGAAAGAAACACCTTCTTGCTTTATAGATAAAAACCAACCTGAATATTCAAGTCAATTTGGATTTTCAGATACAGCTACACTCGTATCTTACGTGCCTAAAAAGAAAAGATCTGTAGTTCTTATACCATCATTTCATTGTGCTGCAGAAATTGATGAAAGTACAAATGAAAAGCGCAAACCCAGCATCGTTACTTTTTACAATAAAACAAAGAGGGGTGTCGAGGAATTCGATAAAAAAGCAAAAATGTATTCGGTTTCAAGGAAGAATAATAGATGGCCATTGACACTCTTCTTTCGACTTCTGGATATTGCAGGAATAAATAATATATCTGAGTACAAATAAATAAATAAATATTGAATAATTAGTCCTTTATTTCTCTTATTCATCCCATAGGTCTTTTCGGTTACGCGTGCCCGCTCCCGTTACAAATGACCGCGCGCCCGCTTGAAGGTTAAGATGTTTAAGGGCGGTTTCTACTTGTTGTAGCATCGGTAGTAAGCGCAAACACCTGGACTATCTGAATATTTCTGGGTTTTGCTTTTAACTCTAAAACTGAAACTCTGTGCGATATTGGTAGAAAACTGTGGACCTGATGATATAAATGTCTGCTGATGATGACAGCTCTACCGTTGTATTGATTTTTATCAATATTACCGCTATAATAAACTACTGTGTCATCCAGTACCAAGACTCCAGTTCCCTGGTGCCTAGACTCAGTCTCTTTAAGGATATTTATCCTAAGTCTTAGCATTTCCCGTTCTATATTAACCATTTTATAGGTGCAGTAGGTACTTTTGACGTTCTACGTAGCAATTGTCATGGCTGACCCGGAGATTCTTCGCATCATCTGACCGTCTAAGCTCTTCTGGGGACTGAGGGCCATTTTTAAATTGTTCTTAGTCATAATGATCTTCCTGGGGAAGTATAGGTGGTGGTTACCCGTCGCCTTCCACACGCTGTGCTATTGCAAAACCGATGCACACCATCTCCATCAATAGTTTTCTTTTCCAGAACAGTTCCAGCCAACTAAACGTCCTCTTCTGAAAATACTGTTACGCAGCTACTCATAACAGAGGAGTGCTATATATATTTACTGGCGGCACGACACGCCAGGTCACAAAGACATCATCGGATATTGCAGCATTTTATACCACTGCATCCTAGTACCTTGTTGCTGAATGGGGACTGCAATGTAGCTAACAAGGATATCTCCAAGCCGTTCCATGATCCGCCACCTATGGACCCCGGTAGTAGCTCACAGCTCAGCCCTTTTGTGGTAAATAGAATTCTAGTTGCCACGAACTATAAAATTTACTGTGAGCGCTCAGCCTATGAGCTACCACGGCTCTTATATTATACATAATATTATTGTCTGTCTGGCTTAGTCAATTAACTCGTTTTAATTTAACGATAATTAACATTGAGTTTTTTTATAGGACAGGGTAACAAACGGCCTGATGGTAAGTGTGCTATGGTGTGTGTGGTAGTTGTGGCCCATAGACATCTATATTTACGAGTATCCTCGATTACAAATTAAAATGCAGCTGCGTTGTCACCCGTGAGGACTAAGTTGGAATGTCTCGTTTCCATTAAAAAGGTCTCCGGTTTTCATACGAAACACAGCAGCATTAAGCTACTATTTTACGCTGGTATTCTGTGAGAGCGTGGTCCTTTCCCGGACCTGACCGGTCCTGATCCACTCGTGCTACAACTGTACTACTAACATAACTGCTGCATGGCTCTATCACGTATAAAAGTCTTTAAATTATCCATGAATATTTACATGAGAGATGGATTTGCATTTGTGCAAAGGCTTCCAAGAAAAAATAAACGTACTTTCGGGAAACTACTGGGCTCTGAGCCAAATTGCATTTTCGTTAAATGGCCAAAACGTAAATGCCATCCCTCAAAGGAATAAAGCCCGCTACTTCATTCCTTTCATTAAATTCCGAATTGCTTTCAAAGCACCTGGTTGAATTTCTGTGATTATCAACATTTTAGTATTTCGTATTCAGTTAATATTAAGTATTGAAACTTAGACATTTGTTATTGTAACAAAATAATAACTGTTATTTAGTTTAAATATTACTCCGTATTTCATAACAAGAAATTTGTTAAAATAGACGTATACTTCGAATTCGATTAACTTTACATTTGGCAACTCATTAAAATAACCGCTCGCCGTAAATTGATTGACATAGTTCGATCTCTAGTTTATTGCAATTTTAAGTACTGATTTACCAAATAACCGACGTAAAATATTTCGAGTTCAAAGAATTCTACCATTACGCACTGCATAATAATTACTCTATAACTTCGTAAGAAATGAGAGGAAACCGGTGTACATCAGTGGGACATATTAAGGCTGTAACTTTAGTTTAGATTTTAAAATGAATGTTATGTTAAAATTTATGCTAAGTTATATGGGACTAATAAAGCTTCTTTATGGTAAGTTAAAACTAAAAGTTGAAAATTGCATAGTTTTCAATTTGATATCCTAATTCGATAAAGGAGTAGGTTCTATATCCGACGCGAATTTTTGAATGTATGTTCACCGAATTAACAGAAACGGCTGAACCGATTTAAGTGTTTTTTTTTTTTTAAATTAAGGTAGCTATATCTCATAAGGTTGAAAAATTGAAGATGAAATTTTTATTGGATAAAGATTACATCATTCTTGTTTTTACCTTAAGCTTGTGATATTACTTAGTCTGCTTCGCTGGTCTAGTGGTCGTCGTTGCTGATCACGAGGTACCGGCTCTGGCAAAATCAGTTAATGGATTTTTCTGTCGAGAAATTCTCAGACCATAATCGAAAAGTAGACAGTGACTTACGTGGCTTGTAAAACGCGTTAAGCCATTATCCTGCGCCAGATCTCTCTCTGTTCGTATCAGATAACTGTCCCATCGAACTAGGAGAGTAAGGGAATGGAGAGCGCACTTGTGCTTGCACATGTATCCTACGCGGATAGCTAGTCTCCGCTAAGACTGGCTGCCACGACCGAAAATAAACCTGGGGGACATTATTACTCTTGCTTAAAGGAAAGAAATTAACCTTAAAAAAGTTAATTCGTACACTTCTTCTTAGAAATGACGAGAAGAAGATGTGCTATTATGTAGAAATTATTCTTTTTTTAGGTTTTGAAGTTGGTTCTAACTTTCTATTAAAAGCTTAATTTTGATTTTACTTATTCATGAATTTTCACTTTGTGTAATAGTTTGAAGGTACAGTGTGGTGGCTGTTAGCTGGAGATAATCAATCACTCTCTTTTCAGTGGATGTCATAAGAACCGACCAAACGGAACACCATAGAACACCTTTTACCCGTGACGTCCAGTTAAATAAAAATAAACCGCAGGTCTATAAGAACAGTATTTAGAAAAGTACTACCGTTATCTAAAAACCATTTTAACTCAGTATTTTGCTGTTGTCTTCAAAACTATGTACGATATGAAAAATGTTCAGTATAAATGTTTATAGCCATAAATTTCACGTGAAAAGATCTTAAAACTCAGCGAAACTTTTTTTGTTATAAAATATCAGCTTACAGTCCTGCTAATATACAATTAACCATAGAAAACAAATAAAAGAAATAGCTTGTTAGTGATCACCTCATTCCCAAGTGTTATTATTATCCATAAATCGACTTTGTACTACTTGCCTAAAGATTACTATTAAAAGAATTATACTCGATAATATGCAAGTTCCTTTGTTTTAATTTTACGTTTTGTTTGAGTTCGTTTTGACGAAGCCACTTACGTTTGCGGCAGCTTATAGGGTTGAAGTGGAAGGAGACGGAGACTTTGTTCCTATTTTACTTTTATTTTCTAACTTACAAGTTAACTTTACTATTGTCACAATGTGAGTACACAAAAATACTCGACTAGTTAACCTACAAACTAAGTTTATAATTGCTGGGCTGTCTTAACAATCATGCCTTGATTTTTATAGTATTGAATATTCGTATGTCACGTAAGTATTAAAGACGTGCTGGTTTTTACTTAGTAGGCGGCAGGTGATTTCCTGGTGGCACTGAGTTGAATATTATGAAGTAACGTACTGTTATATGCTTAGCAGGCGATGCTGTATAGTAGGTGACTTCCTGAATGCTTGCAATGACTCGGTAGGCATATTTAACACCTCCACCCTCAAAGCGGCAACTATTGCAGCACAATAAGTGAAAATGTCACCGATATGTCTATGTAATTGGCTTGCAAGGTCTCTGTGGCCTAACTAGCCGCTGACAAAAGCTTGTTCAAAATATAAATAAAATACTAACTATTGATAGAACATTTGTTTTCAAAAATAATATTTTTGTTGTTATTTCTAAGTATAAATACCGACGTATAATTGTGTATGTATCATTTTATCTCTTTATATTCGTATCAGAATTATACAGCATAACGTAATAGCCAAAACTTTCCTGTCCTTCCGTTCCTTTGTTTTATTATTTATTCATTACTTCTTTCTTGTTGTCAGACTCAAACAAAATAAATATTAAACAAAAACTTAAGTCTAAAAATATTAACTTTGGTTTTAAAACCAAAGATCTAAGAATGTTTGAAATGTGAACATAAAACACCGTACACTTACGGCGTAAGGGATCCCACTACACCATGTAATCTTGTGGGTGGCGTTAGTCGTAAGTAATGTGAAAAAATGAGTCAAGAGATCGACAGCAACATTATCCTGATAACAACACAAAACAATAAAAAACTTCGATTGCCAACTCGTGTGCCAGGCGTGGCAATTATGGAAAAGAATCCTGAGGTAATTCATGTGGATTGCTTATGCTGGGTTTTTATATAATGGATGATGATGACGATGATGGTAGCGTATTAGATTACTTTTAATATACCTTTAGTAATTTTCTTTATTTTATCTTCATTTAAATTTAGAAAATGTTCACGTCATCAAGTCAAAGTAAAAGTATAACGACCTTCTAAGTTGATGTTTCTAATGGATTAAGGAGTTTAGTTATATTATTAATAATCAGTAAATAGTAATTGACTACTTTAAGTTGTCGACGGTTGCTATTAATGGCTGAAAGTTTTTCTTAATAATTGCGCAGATTCATGTAATGACTTTGTTAACGAAAACAAAAGTGAATATTGAGCTTATATAAAATTGTATTTTGTTATTTTTGATAAAACGAAGAAATTGTGAATTATTTACAGTTAAATGTTTTGCACTGAAGTTAAAGTGGTAGGACTGTCCCAGGTGGCAGGACTCCCTTCTGCATAAGAGTCAGTCTGGATAGATACGACACATTTTACTATTCATGCCATTCATGATATCGGTGCGGGATCTTTAAGGCCTGTACCGAAACAATACCGCGTTACATTTATCTATTCACTTATCGGTATAAAATACCGCAGTACCGAAGATGTTTTCGTCGAGCAATGACGATATTTTGGCGTGTTATTATATTTATCACCGATTTAAAAATTAAAACGTTATTGGTATCATACATATATCGAAAATAATATTATTTACCGAATTTTTGTTACGGCTTTTCCAAGATGACGAAACATATCTATTAATGTATAGAATATAAAAAAACCTGTGAAGAGCTTTTGAATTTGTTAACTACAGTATTAACAAAGCAAAATACAAGATTTAGAGAATGTGTGTCTGCTCATGAAAAATACTTTTCAATTTCTAGTACGAAAACGACGTCAACATCTCGCTCCGCCATCTTGTTTGCGCGACCGTGTGCGGTAAATGTCGAGTGGCGCCTGGACACGCATCCCAAGACGTGGTAAAAAGAAAAGATCCCTCCCAGCTCCCGCACATACCGTGCCAATTAGAAGACGCATATTAAAATAAATGTGCTCAGCAAGCCTTCGATACCGCGTATACCGAGCAAAACGAATCCGTACCGCTCCCGTACCGACAAGTCGGCAAGCGGCTTATAGTCCACAGCTGAACACAGCTATTTATGGATTGTCTCATAGGGGAGATATTTGCCATAGTTGCCACGCTTGGCAAGCTGGCTGGCAACCTCAGCTGCTGCTCGTATCCTGATTTGTTTCCCACTGTCACCTCTTACGACACCCACGGGATGATATTGGGTAGTGGATATTTTTACACCGCAACTACAAGGTAACCACTACATAATATAATCATTTAGTATTATTATGTAGTGATTACGTTAAAATTGGGTAACATTTCAATTAAGTAGTTTCAAGTAACATTTAATTCTTTGGACGTGTAGACAATAACATCCTCAGTAAAAATACAAATAATTTGCTTTATTTTTTTGATGATTATTGCAAATTATTCTTATAAAAATATAGGCCATGAGCCTTTTTTTCAGAAACTGACTTTTACGGGCTGATAAAGAAGAGTAATGCATTTTTAGCGACTACATTGTTTCAAAACACTTCAAGTAGGGGTACAAAATCATCGAAGGATTCGATGTCGAAATAGAATGTGGAGTTTAAAAAATAAATAATAATTGTTTCTTGTTACTCCGCAGTTTGCAGGGCAGTCCTTATAAAATTTTCTTAGTATAGGCGGATGCTATGTCGAATCGCAATGCTTCACCAATCACAAATATTTCAGTGACAATAATTAAGAAGAAAAATTGAAATTGAACGGAAAAAGAAAATAGACAGGTGTCAACTATGTTTATTTTGTCTAAATATTTTAATAAAAATAACTATACATTTTAATTGTAAAATTTTAGTGCACAAAGGAAATTTTTATTGTTGTCATAGATTTAAATAGTATAACAGTGGTTTATATAATATCTGAAATTAACTACGAGACATAAAAATTTTTCATGATTGTGACATAATATGCCAAATGTAACAAAACAATTCGCAACAAAGGATTTCTGAAATACTATATATTTGATTGACTGATGAAGAGCTATCGTACCGCAAAGCCACATAAGAGTTTGTCGGGATATTTTTCATATTTGCGCATGGGGATTTTGTTTTTGTTCCCACTACAGTACCTGTTCAGTATTTGAAAAGTTCTAGTCCGCGTATGATAACTTCAAGACACGGTTGCTAAGGCCGCCATCGTTTGTTCTAGCGACGCCATACGTTCGTGGATCTCTTACACTGCAGCTTCCAATTGCAGAACCGTCCTGTGACGCACCTACGTAACGACGCATGCGTCTTGTTACCAAGACAAGCAGCCTTCATATTTTGACTTTGACTTTTTTATATCTTCAGTGTAATTGTTAAGTTACTTTATTGTGTTTTTTTTAATTTGTTTTAAGTTATTCTTTTTGTTATTGTATTTAACTGTTGTGAATGCAGTCCGTAACCCAATCTAGTGATGACACGGCAAACGCAACACTTATATGTACACAGTGCAACAAGTCATTCAAATCTTTAAAAGGCCTCAACATACACACTACAAAAACACACAGGAAATGTATTAGCCAAAACAGTTCACCTTTAGACATACACCCTTTTATTCCAAATACGCCTACTTTTGCAGCCAACTTTCCAACTCCTTTCCACACATATCTTAGCCATTTGAAAAATAGTATACAGACAGTTAAAAGAATCCCGCGAGGAGCTCGAATAACCGTTGCTACACATTTGTCACAATTAATCCAGAAATGTTACATAAGCAATTGTACTCAAGACTGGCAGAACCTATTTTTATTTTCATACAGCACACTACATATAACAAAAACTGATAAACCAAATTTATCCTTGACACAAAAGATTAAAAATAACTGTACTGTCAGCTCCTCACCTTCTCCCGCACCTCTAATCAAACATGATGCCCCTCGTAATCGCAACAAACTAATCGAAAACAAAATCTGTGACGGAGATCTCAAAGGTGCCGCTCGCCTTTTGTTCTCAAACGAGGTACTTTCACCAGATACCCCTGACACCCTTCAGGCCTTACGGTCAAAACATCCTCTAGCTCCAGTAAACCCATATTTTTTCGACCGACCAACAGTAGGGCAAGCATGCCTTCAAATTCAAAACAAAGATGTAACGGATGCCATTTTATCTTTTAAACCAGGTTCGGCTGCAGGTTTGGATGGAATCTCACCGCAACATTTGAAAGACTTAACATCGCATTCTGTGGGTGATGCGGGTGAGCAACTTGTAAATTCAATCACTAAATTAATTAACTTTATGTATTCCGGTAATGTCAATCCAGAAATTGTTCCAATTCTTTTCGGCGCGAACCTCATTGCTCTCACCAAAAAGGACGGAGGGGTGAGACCAATTGCTGTTGGATCAACACTACGACGCCTGGCCTCCAAAATTGCTGTTCGACATATTTTACAGAAATTAAATTCGGAATTTGAACCCGTACAGTTAGGCTTCGGTGTAAAAGGAGGGTGTGAGGCAGCCGTCCATGCCCTACGTTCTTTCCTAACATATGGACATCCTGACGTGTTGCTCAAAATTGATGTCAAAAATGCTTTCAATTCGGTAAATAGGGGGACCCTACTGACTGAAATAAATCAACATATACCCGAAATATACAATTATCTTCTTCTCAGTTACGCTGACCCAACAAAATTGTTATATCGATCTAATGAATTATCCTCGGAAGTAGGTTGTCAACAAGGTGATCCCCTTGGACCAGCAATTTTTAGTTTGGCTATAAATCCCATAATCAAAAGTTTAAATTCTAAATTCAATATTTGGTATCTGGATGACGGAACCTTAGGAGGTGATATGGAAACTGTATTTTCTGACCTTTTTTCAATCAAAAATAAATTTGAAGCCATTGGTTTGGAGCTTAACTTTAGCAAATGCGAACTTTTTATAAATAACTGCAACTTAAATTTAAATGACGTAAAACACAAATTTATTTTTATACTTTGGCACCAAATATTAAAATAGTTAACAGTAATTCCCTTTACCTTTTAGGTTCTCCAATTTTTAACGAATCTATTTCTGAATATATTAATAATTCAATTGCTAAATTTCAAAATTCTGCTGACCGTCTCCTTGAAATTAGTCCACATTATGCACTTTGCATTTTAAAATCTTGCCTTTTTGTCCCGAAATTTACGTATGTGCTCCGTTGCTGCTCCTTTTGGAATCACCCAGACCTTTTGACACAAGTGGACAACTTAATCAAAATAAGTTTAGAATCGATTCTTAATATACACATGAACGAACAATCTTGGACCCAAGCATCCCTACCCATCCGTTATGGTGGTTTAGGAATTCGCAAAATTTCCAGTGTCTCTTTACCAGCCTTCCTATCTTCTGTCCACAGTTCAGCAAATCTCATAAGTAAAATTTTAAGGGCATCCCCTTCAAACTTTGAGATTGCTGGCCTGGAAGAAGCTAGAAACGCTTTCTTAATTACATGCCCTGGTCAAAATTTTCAATTTCCTCTAAATTCACAGAGGAGCTGGGACGACATAAACTGCAAATTGACTTATGACAATCTTTTGAGCTTTAGTACAGGTTCGGCGCGTGCTAGGCTTTTGGCCGTGGGTACGCATGAGGCCGGCTACTGGCTTCACGCGTATCCTTCGTCAAATACAGGAACATTTCTTGAGCCTGACACGCTCCGAATCGCAACCTGTCTACGGCTTGGGGTTCCGGTCTGCGCTCCTCATAAATGTCCGTGTGGCAGTGACGTCGACAAGCTAGGATATCACGGGCTATCATGCCAAAAAAGTGCAGGTCGCTTCTCGAGACATGCAGCACTTAACGATATCATACGCCGGTCTCTTGCCACCGTCAACGTGCCAAGTCTACTTGAGCCGTCTGGTATTGCAAGAGACGATGGCAAGAGACCGGACGGTATGAGTTTGATTCCATGGAGGATGGGCCGGGTACTGGTATGGGATGCAACCTGTTCAGACACGCTGGCCCCTTCCCATCTACGTGGAACCAACAACAGAGCTGGTGCGGCTTGTGAAGCGGCAGAAAAGGCTAAAGTTTGCAAATATAGGGGTCTAGGCTCCGAATATATTTTTGTCCCTTTCGGTGTCGAGACCCTTGGTCCGTGGGGTCCTAGCGCTATAAGCCTTTTTAAGGAAATAGCAAAAAGGTTAATCGACGTCACAGGAGACCGAAGAGCTGGCAGTTACCTCGGACAAAGAATTAGTCTAGCTATTCAACGGGGAAACGCTGCCAGTATCTTCGGAACCTTGCCTAAAGGACCTCTTTTTTAATAATTTAATTTAGTTATTATAATATATATTTTTAAGGTTTTTAGTATTAGAAATAATGTTTATAAATTTATGGGTTAGATTTAATTTAAAGTATATCAATTGATTTCTTTAAACATATTCTTTTTAACTGGTTAGTTAAGTTAGGAAATATATTATGTTACAGAGAATACAATACAATAGAATTATTATTATTAAATATAGATTATTACATTAAGAAGATAATTGTTCACATCACTTCCTGGCGTAGAATAATATTTATATTTAAACATTAAACAAATCAAATTGTAAATAAGTAGAAATTATTAAATGACTATAGTCACGTATATTAAAATTCCTACGTAATTTAATACAAGTGACATGAAATCCATTGTTTTGGCAGATCACCATTACTGCGGTGGAGGTAAATTTTTTAAACAAATATTAATGGCTGTTGTTTTACGAATGTGATTTTCATATTCCAGATCGTATAGCAACTAGGTACGTTCTATTGTATTTGCATAATTTATTTATTTTCATATTTACTAATAATATGGCTGTTGTTTACGAAAGTTTTGCACTATTTAAAAGAATGACTCCATCATCATCACTACGGCAGTCTACTGCTGGAAGGCCACACCCACGCCAAGTTACTTCTTCGGTCACGCATGGTCTTCGGCTATAGTTATCACCAGTTACCTTGCACAGATCGCCACTACATCTAATAAGAGGAGTTGAGTATTAGCTTTGAAACCCTAACGAACGTCAAACTTTTCAATGCTCGCTGAGCAACTTTCTGTTTGTGATGTAGCTATGTCGTCAGTGTCATTGACTTGATTCTGTAAGTAATTATAGACAAGGTACACTGTTTAAGATATTTATCTTCATACGTTGTGCTATGGGTGATAAAAAATCCTAACGGAGCTTCTTAAATACACACGTAAAATTTTCTCTAATCGGTTCGATTAGAGAAAAATTTACGTGTGTATTTAAGAGTTCAAGAGAGAAAGGTTCGATAAAATATTATCGAAGTTATTTTACCTAGTACAAAATATTTGTCCGGAGTAAAAATATTCCTGGACTACTTCAAGAATCTTACCTTGCGCATTAAGTAGATCTGCCATTACGTGGCCCTTAAATATATCTTTCTTTGCGTCCAAATTCATACACAATTCAACAGGACGTCAGGCATCACAAGACTTCATTTAAATTTTTGAAATTTACTAACTCATTTCGTCCCTTTGGCATTGTAAAAGGCGGATATAGGATCGGCGATATCAATATCTCAAGACCATCGATAGATTGTGGTTTACCCACAGCGTTTTATTGTATGTCTGTAGATGGGAAGGTGGGGAAAATCTGATACTGTAATTTCCAATACTCCTGCCAAATAGTGCAGACTCATCTCATGAGGATAATTTTGTTACGTTAAGAATAACTATGGCTAGCTAAGAAATATAACGAAAATGAATAAAAGAACAGAATAATTCAATTCTATATAGATTAAAAGTAATATTTATACTTAATATTAAATCTTAATGATGCCTTTACCACTATTAATATTTTAAAACCCTTTTATAGTTTAAGCAAATTGAAAAACTCAATATATATATGTATATATATATATATATATATATATATATATATATATATATATATATATATATATATATATATATATATATATATATATATATATATATATATGGTACCTTAATTTGTTTGTAGTTATTATAAACAATTCCTTTTTAAGTACTACCTTCATCAACGTATTACATGACAAATTTTGCTCTTATTAACCAACCATTAAACAGCCCACTGTTGATTTTCCGATAGTATTTATAATATTAACATACATTTTTTTAAATATGACATCCACACTATGAATTATTTATCCCTAGTCGCAGATTCCTTGCACATATATTAATTGCGTAAAGACATGCATCGAACACGCAAACCTGTAATAATCACTTGTAAGCCATACAAACACTTGTTCTTCACGGGAATTTAACCCGCAATGGGAAACGATTACTTACCAAACAATTTTAAACCAATAACTTAGTCTCTGCTATGCCTTGATATTTTTGTTTTGTACTTTAAAACGTGTAGCAAACAAGTTTTACATTCATTATTAAATTAAATTATTTCAGATAGCAAACAGTGATAACGTATCTAAATTAAAATTATATGTTATCTAAATAAATTTCATCATCATCATTATCATTATTGAATCACAAGTCCTGAGTCCAGTTGCCACTCAAAACGTTTCATCCGTAACGTTGTCGATATGACGACTCTTATGGCTGGCTCATTACTATTTCTATTACTAATTTAGAATATTTATTCTCATCGCCAACCCGCCTGAAAATCGTAGCAGGTATAGCAATTGTCCCTCTTATGGGACAGTATATAGCGGTGTGTATGTTCAACAGACGATTTTGATAGGCCGCAAAAATGAATGAATGAATATACATACTTATATATAAGAAATGTACTAAAATATAATGTACTTTAAGAAAATTACAATGTCACTAACACAAATAATATTTTCATTAACTACTCAAACTTAATTAAAAAAAAAAAAAAAACTTGTGCCAATAGCAATTAACGTCAGCAATTGAAAAGCGAATTTAAACTACGACTTTTTAGTTTTGCCATTTCCATTTAACCTAATAATTCTTCCCGTCCTGCCCTGTCTATAACCTGGCTAAATGACTACTTGCTATCTTACAAAGACTGCACCGAAGCACGACGTCTGGTCGTCGTAGTTTGTCACCACCCACCATTTATATATTTCTGTGTAAAGGTTTTGTTTTCATTTTCTTACGTCTGAACTCTGTATTAAGCAAAAATCTTCGGAATTAAACTGACAACGCTTAAATCGAGGATTGTTCAGTTTACAAAGCGCCGAAGGCGAGAAATACTCTATCGGGCGTAAACTTTGTTTAGCTATTAAGTTTGGGAATACTGCCAGTAGCGATACAGAGTTTTGAAAGTAACCTACCAAGTAACCTATTTTTGTAAAATAAAATTAACTTGTCCTGTTAAATACTTTACAGATCTATAGATCTGCCCATTTTTTTAAATAGAATAAGGGTTATTTTTTAACACAAACCAGCACACAGTCCCCCTGATGGTGATTGAATACTATGGCCCATAGACACCTGCATATATCCTCGATTAAGAATCTAAATATTAATGGGTTGTCACCCCAGAGGACTAAGATAGAATGCCTCGTTTTGTTTGGCCTAGTTGTGGCGATAACGGTGTTTCCTCCCTTAATATAAAAGTTCCATACCTATCAGCATTTACAGCCAGATTATGAAGAAAAAGATGCGTTTTAAAAATATTAGGTGGCAAAGAAGTTAGCGTAGAAAACTACTATAGACTCGTGTCTATTTCGTGGTTTGTTTATCGTATTGTTTAATATTGTAAACGTAATTAGATCCATAATCAACAACGTGATCACGCTATTGTGTTTTTGATCACAACTAATATCAACCACGTTAAACGCACGTGAGACCCTTCTTGATAAGTTATTAATTACATGTGTGTAACTTGCGCGAATTGTATTACAGAGCTAATACAGGTTTACCGTACATTATCATTATGAAATATGTAAAATAATGTGTGGATATGAATCACATACTAGCTATTTTGAGTTTATGAAATGTGTAGAAATATAAAAAAATATCGTCCTTCGTTAGAAATATTAGAAGTTCAAAGTCACTCGGTGAGTTTTAGAGTGGGCTATGCTCGAAGTGTCTCTGTGGACAGAAGCCTTAACGATGATATTCGCAGAAAAACTAGCGAACTTGACAATGCCCAAGTTTTGCAACAGCCTGACCATACGCACAAAATCTCACAAATTACTGACATAAAATAGCCGCTGAATGTTTCGTATGATCAGTGTACAGTGGTACTGGCTACAAGGCATTGCAAATTATTTCTCAGGGGTGTAGAAACCACAATGGACCACAGTATTAACTTATGGACCATAGTATCAAACTACGTTAAGGTAAAAGGATAATGTGAAATACTCCTTTAAAGTAATCAGGCTTTGAACATACGTCATATTTATATTTTACACCTATATCTTTTACAAAACAAGTGTGACAAACGATCACACAGTTCACCTGATGGGAAGTGGATGCTGGGACGCATAGGCCCTTAACATTCTATTTTAGTTTCAGAATCATAACGAAAATGTTGTCACCCCTGAGGAATAAGATTGAATGCCTTATTTCCAAAGGGGTATATAGTGTAAAGAATAGGGTATTTTCCAAAGTTTTGAAAACTGCTTATATTTAAAGATTCGGATAAACGACTTAACAGAAAAATAAAAATAAATTAATTAATGTCTTTTTTCCATTAAACCAATTAAATTTGAATTTATTTTATATGGTTTTGAATTTACCGCCAAAGCGCTCGGTTCGATGACGTCTACTGCGTGACATCAACTTTGTGTAAACAATTTTTTTATTTAACTGGATTTACGGCTCTGGGTTCTAGCCCTTCTGAGCCTATCATTTCTTTCGGAATCTTCATTTTTTCATATTCTTTTCTTCACAATATGTTGTACAGAAACGTAAAAATTTTCCGTAGCAATAAAAGCAAAATAATGCTCTGTAACAATTTATTACGAAGTATCTTAGATTACAGTTCTGTAGTTGAATTTCAATCAAATTTCAAAACAGAAACTTTCTTCTAATAGGACACAGCTTTCTTATTTCAAAATTACACCTTGGGCTAATCGTGGACAAATATCTGACTTCCTCTTATTATAAAAAAATAAAAATATAAATTTCTTCGCAACCTTCCGCAAAACAAATACAATGATGTGTCTTACCTGGATTGAAGAGCAACTCCCGCCCTCCCGGTATGGAAAAAGGTTCTATTTAGAGGCGTCTAGAACCGCAACCGAGGCAGTTTTGAATGGGCGATACAAGTGTAGAATCCGAAGCGATATTTCTGCGAACTAAAGTGTTAAGTGTGATTAATTATTAGCGTGTTTTAAGTTTTAATAGGTTTTCGGTGATTAAAGTGTCAATATTAGTAATTCAATCGGCAGATTTTATTGTCCCGAACCCAAAGCTGGTAACAATATCTCCAATCACATTCTTAATCTCATGGTTGTTAGACGGGAAATGAAACTAAAATCTTCAGCGGATTTGACGGTATGCAGGTAGCTGAACAGTGAGATCCCCAAATGTACCCGGCGGGACTTACACAACTTCAATACAACTCGTACTGAAGAATCGATTGAGCAAGGCTCCAACGTCTTTGTAAGAGATCAGACTGCCAGAAAGAGCCAAATGTCAAAGCTAAAGACCGAATGTGGCAGTATTCCATTCGGGCGAGGATGGAATTACAGTGAAACTTCTGAAAGCTGGTATAAAACCGGTACTTAAAGTGTTTCAGAAGCTCTTTAATTTCATCTTCCATGTTGGAACTACTCCGGAGGCGTGGAACAGAAGTGTGGTGGTCTTGTACTTCAAGAAAGGCAACAACGTTATTTTGAAGAACTATAGACTAATTGACCTTCTGAGCCGCGTCTACATGCGGTTTTCAAGAGTCATTACGAATCCTCTCGCACATATACTCAACGACTTCAAGCCTCCCGAACAAGCCAGTTTCCGAAAAGGCTTTAGTACCATAGACATACATACCCTGCAGGAGATTATACAGAAGACCGAAGGTACAATATGTCAATTTGCTGATGATATGCTGTATAGTGTTTGTTTGTAAGATCTAATTGCAGAGAGGTGTAAGACAGAGTGACGTTATATCCCCAAAACTTTTCACTGCTGCAATGAAAGACTTTTGCAAGCTACTGAACTAGAAATGTAAGGATATTAACATCAATGGCGAGTATATCACTCATCTTTGATTTGCCGATGATAAAGTCCTTATGGCAGAATCGCTGAGGACCTAATACTTTCCATTTATACATATCATTGTAACAAATATTTAATATTTCACATATATTATGTACATAATTATATATATATATATATATATATATATATATATATATATATATATATATATATATATATATATATATATATATATATATATATATATATATATATATATTATATATATATAAGATCCTTCGTTATGCCGAAAATATTGCAGCATTAATTTTGAAATAAATATGTGGTAAAGTTGAGGATTAATGATAGGGATTATGTTAGACGAAAACACGACGTTCGTAAAATTTTCTCGGTAGAAAAAATCCAAAGTTACCTCAAAAATAAAAAATAATCCGCGTTTATTCATAAAATACTATAAATAAGATCATGAAACTTTGCATACTAACTATAAAGCAGTGCTTATGTTATTTACTATTTTTAAAATACCATTATTTTCACTGTAAAAAGAAATTACCTAAACTATCGGCCTCTTGAAGCGTGATTCCTGTCCTGCGGCCCGGTCAGTTTCGCTTCGGCCTTTGAAGTGGGAGGTTGTGTCGCTTACGATCAGAATACACATTACGCAACAGGGCGACGTAAAACTAAAATGGGAAATAACCGTCATAAAAATAAGAAGTGACTGGCATGGCGTTAAGAAACAGGCATAAATATAATAAACCTAATGAAATAAGTGTCTAACGACCTTTCTACTTACAGTATTAGTGATTACAAACATGTCGGTACATAGCATACGACGCGCGGGCAAGTGGGGACGAAATTAGAATTTGAGCTGATTTACTATATCCCCTTAATGGGGGACTATACAATTAATGGAGTGAATTAATTAATTACCTCTGATTTTTAATATTTAGAAAATTATAATAAAAACTACGTTTTAACTTTCATTCAAAATAATTAAACTACGTTTTAACTTTCATTCAAAATAATTAATTATTCTTTTTTTAGTTTATTCACGAATGATCTATCAAATATATTATTACCTACTTTATATTAATAATTCGTATTAATTATAATTTCATATAAATTTTATATTAATTATATTTTATTACCTATTTTATATTTTTTGATTTATTAGTACAATAAAAATACTTATAAAAATGTTTTAATTCATTATCATTCTTACTTCTTTTCATCTGATAAGCTTTGTGTCCTTTTTTTCTAAGGGAATGTAATAAATAATTTAAAATAAAATATACTTTTTTAATATAAAAACAATTAACAACAGCTTAAAAAAAAAACTCATTTTTATTACGTATTTTGGGTAAAATTTCATATAGTAAACCACATCAACCCATCATTGCATGTTTGTGTTTCTATCTTTATCTAATCGTAGCGACGGTATTGTTTTCGCAACTTGTGTAAGTGAGATAGATATATGTTTATTTAAAATGTTTAGGAATTTCAAAGCTACGTCGTCGCGGATGCATAGCGGTCACACGATTTTCGACGCGCGGTAATGTGGTTTGCTCCTCTAGTTTTGTATAACTCAATGTACACGATTATGTGCCCAAAAACCGGTGCACTCTTGATTTACTCATTTCATAGACCAATGGGAGAAGAACAACCAGATATTAGGCTCAAGACAAACGAATTTATGTTCTTTCCTGCACGAGGATGAAACACTGTCAATTGCTGACTACGGGTTGCTACCGAGAAGTTATTGACAGTAAAACCCACCCATAACTAATGTTTGCCCTATCCGGATTCCTACTGCTTATAACCAATAGTCAGTCAATAAGTTCTACTTTATAATATAATCAATAACATGGACCAGATAATTGATAGAATCAGACGTTACTTTGCGGAAATCCATTATGGTAAAAAATAAAAATATAATTTTTTTTGCTACTTTCCGCTAAATATATTTAGGGGAAGGTTGCAAAGAAATTTATATTTTAATTTTTTTATAATAACATGGGCCATCCACAGAATGCGCAAGGTTCTTAACGTGGCACAGTCACGCTACAACTGCGTTATGGCTGCATCGCGAATGGGTCGGCTCGACCAGAGAAGGACCACGTTTAGAGAATACCAGCGTATATTAGCAGTGTAATATTGCCGAGTGTCTAATGGTGAGTGTAAGATTCCGGCGTATGGAGTATAAATAACGAATTTGAAATGAATTTTTAATCGACGATAGATACTGCTATAGTGTCTGTGGGGCACAGCCCTTTGATACTATTAGTATTGGAGAGAACAGAGGAGATAAACTAGTGTCAGTTTTGGCCGTATTTTTTGTCATCATTTTTTATCCGAGCAAGCATGTGATGTTGAGATTTAGAGATAAAATCCTTACATTTTGTTTGCTTTATTTTTAACCAACTCCAAAATAAGAGAGAGGTTTTATAAATAAAACGATATATTGCCAAAATAAAATCTTTCAAAATAACTTTTACCGTCATATAATTACAGTAACAGCCTATAAAAGCCCATTATTGAACATAGGCCTCCTAATAAGTTGCTATAAAAGGATATTTGACAATATTACTTGGGTTAGCAAGCGGGTGTCCACCGCAGTTAATTATAATTATGAGCTGTTATTAGAAAAATGGTGATGGCCATCTCCTGTTTCATTTTCATCTGTCATCTCTAACGAAACCCATGGGATGGTACGCTGCCATCACACGGCAAACTTTTTCAAAGATTTAGCGTAATCGGTTAACTTGGCAGATGATCGTAGTAACAAACGTCTCACCTCTTTAATACTGCTCCCCATCGCCAGTCTGGCCTTTTTACATCTATATATTGAATATACTGCATCCACTTGTTTTCATACCCAATGCAACAAGCTTGAATTGTCAATGAGATAAGTCATATTATCAATAGCCAAATAGAGAATCTACTAGAATGGAGCGAGTGAGCTCGAACCCTGCATTATGTTTGCGGATTTTTAGAGTGCTTTACAAATTTTTTACCTTTTAATTTTTTAGAAATTTGTACGCTGAGTCAAGTCGCTCGCTCAGAGTAAGTTACTGGAACTTTCAGTTGCAAATTACTTTTATTATTAAATTTGTGTACAAAACAAACTATTGGCATAAAAACTTTTAACGACTTTTGTTAAGTTGTTTAAGTAAACAAAAAAACAGCACAATTAAATGTAGAAGTTGCATTGCGCAAGGCTATTACTAGTCCCTAGGGAAAAGAAAATGCAGTATGCACACACCGTAAAAGTTATTAGAGTCTAATTTCTTACTGTCAGCTATTTTTTGTTTTAAAAAATTGTAAAATTAATTTTTTATAGGAAGACGAATCTACTTTTGTTTGAATAGTGTTGGCTTAAGAGAATTTTATTCCACGCTCCCGTGAGTGTTGTAACAGGCGACTATGGGAGATGACCACCACCGTAAAATAGCAGCTTTACCCTTTTTATTGCACACGAGCCATTACATCTAAGTCCACAGAGGTGACAACGCATCTGCATTTTGGTTCTTAATTGAGAATAGATGTAGCCGTCTATGGGCCACATCATCCACTAACCATCAAGTGGACTGTGTGTTTGTTTTACATATATATACTATAAAAAATGATGCAGAAGATATAATGACTACAAGTGTAAGTAACAATACAAGAGCTAGTCTCATCCGAAAATATTCCGATGATATCCCTAAGGTTGCTCCACGTGAAAGTAGAATGGCTCTCCAGTGCTTTAAAAAGCTTATAAAAGTGGGTATTAAAACCTATGCTTGAAGTCCTTCTGACGCTTTCCAATTCTATCCTATATGCTCGATTTTGCTTCAGAAACATGAAGCGGAAGTGCGATGGGCTTGTTCTTTCAAAACATTTCTTTTTTTTCTCTTATTAAAGAACTAAAGACCAATATCTAGTAGCTTTACTATGTGCTTTTTTGAGTGTCTATGTCAGTAATTTGCACTCAAACTTGACGAATCTCAGCCTTCCGAACATGTCGGTTTCATACATACTTTTCAGCAAGTTGTACAGAAGACCGAAGGTACAATTTGTCAATTTGCTGATGATATGTTGTATAGTGTTTGTACATAAGGACTACTAACTTCATCCAAGTACAGAACTAGGGTAAGAACCCTATCTAATTGCAGAGAGCTGTAAGACAGGGTGAAGTTGTATCGACAAAACTCTTCACTGCTGTATCGGAAGACATTTTTAAGCAGCAAGATAAGAGGATATGTCATCAGCATCAATGGTTAATACATATAACTCAGCTTTGCAATGTGTCGCAATTTGCTTCAATCGCGACTCCCGACTGATAGATCTTAAAATATACATGGTCAAGATAAGGGCTTTGTGTAATGTACTTGTCACTGCTTATACCGGTAGTTATTGGGAATTTACCCGGGACAAATCGGTCAAATAGGATAATGTTGACTGATCCAACTAGGCTGGGTAACGTTCGAGAGATTATGATACATTTTTGTCAAGTATTCCTCTAACCTGAAACAAGAGTATACAACCCATGCGTGTTGCTAGTGACGGCGTAATATGGATCTAAAACGTATTCCTTCACTGTTTGTCTTAATGATGGAGCTCGTGGTTGCTCATCTAGCTGTAAAGAGAGCCATGCTCGCAGTTTCTCTGCAAGATAGAATTTCTCGAATATGTGTAGATATCCGCAGTAGAAACGGGGTAACTGATATAGGCCCACGAAATAATAAGCTGGAGTGACAATGAGAGGACAATATAGATTAAAAAACCAACAAATGATAAGAAAGAAAGATTCTTTAGGCCTTTTTTAATCAGTAGACTTGTGAAAATTTTTAACAACGATGATAATGCTGATGATAATACGGTTATATTAATTTTCCTTGTGATACCATAGAAATGTTGACAAATCGCTTTCATTTTGACCCCATTAATAAAGTTATGTTATTATTTTTATTGTTAAAAGAAAGAATGGGTCGCCTAGAGACATGCGAGATTTTGATCCCTCTTTGATGTATTATAAACGTATCTTTAATCGCGTTTGTAGCGCTTCCAAAGAGTTTTTTTCTTTGACAGCGTTAACAACAAACAAAGCAAATACTATATTTGTTTTGTATATCTACCGAATCTATTGAAAAATAACTCGTACTGAAATAAATATAATTCATTTGTATCTTTTTCTCAATAAGACATACGGTAAGTGTGGTCCTATATCACATAGCAATGTTAATTCTACATAACCGGTTACGGATGATGTATGATGATAAAACCACTAGCGTAAGGTATAATTATGGTGTCACAAACGGGTTTTAAATTGACCATCAGCAATAATATGAGCATTGTCTACAGAATACGCGCCATATACTACTTTAATTAAAAAAAATAACCAGTACAGTGTACGCAATGCAATTTAAAGCTTATAGTATGATACGAAATGGGGATTTACTCGAGCGTTGTGGGAACCTATTGGATTTTGTAGATTGGTTGATGGGAAGAAAAAAGTTGTATAATATTTCCCATTTCAGTGATGGGGGAGCGTCTACAGATTTTCAAAAATGTTAAAAATTTGTGTTCAAAAGTGTTCAAAAATTAATTCCATCGCGTCAGATAATTAAAGATGACATTAAGTGAAGAAATGCTCCCATTCAAATGACTGACGATTCGGAAGTGAGACAAGCTGGTAGCAAATTTACGAACATGTGAAAAACAGTTGCCATATTGAAATACTATAGCGTGTCAGAATTATACAGAAGGTTCAGCTTGAGGTGCCAGTTATGGTAGGTTAAAATCTGACTATTATTTTGGGGGTTATAATGAGCAAACTGCTAGAAATATTTTTATGTATATTTTTATCTACACTTTTTTTCTTATGTGACTGTGAATGGGATGACAGGAGACTAAGAAATAAGGAAAAAGTAAAAGGGAGAGAAAGGCGCGCAGTGGGGTAGACATAATTTATTCCAACTGCACGCTGTCATCTTCATTGGCGATCCTCTCTACTCTCAAAATTCAATGCTTTCTATACGCTATTGGGTTGTGGATTTTTGTATTAATACAGAATGATATGCTACTTTTAAGACTTGTTACTCTTACAGATAATGAATCTGATAAATTATACCCGAGTTAGTGCTCATGTTCTGTATTGCTCTTAATCTTGATACATTCATTTAATCTAATTTTTAGTAATACTTAATATTTTTTAGAAATGAGACCGCAGTAATACAAAAATATTTTTAAAGGAACTATATTCTCTAAGATTGAATATGACGCTGGTTACTTTAAAATATTTGCGAAAATTAATTCAAGAACATAACAGAGCTGCAGCAGAGCAGTCGCTGAAACTCTAAAACTTTCAGAAATTGTTTTAGTTACAACACAGATGTATACGACAGTATTTTTCTTTAAGCTTACTTGAAATAATATCTTTATGTTTATTAAGTTTTTTTTTTCATTATAAAAGTCCTTACACAAAGCGGAAAACTTCGCTTCAATTATGGGTGTAGTTATAAAAGACCTAGTTCATGGTCCCATCAGTAAAATAATTCAGACTTTTCTGCTTTAGAAGCGGAAAGCATGAATTTGATGATGATGATTATGATGATGATGAAAAGTTCATAAACCTACTCATACTTCTATAAAGATTTAACTTATAATCATATCTAATTTGTCGTGAGGTTGCGGTGTAAGAGAATCTACTACTAATACTAAGCCATTCATTTCGTGTTTATTGACAAAGAAAAACTGAAATAGGCGATGTACAAGAGCATTGTGATATGAAAATCTCAACTCAATTATAATAAAAACTGCGGTAACTAACTCGCTAGCCAAGCGTGCTTAATTGTCACGGTTGGCAAATATTCCGGCTGTGAGTAAATCTATAGGGGACGCCTATTTTCAATAATAGACTTTTTTGTAGGCTCCCATTCCATTTATCTTACTCCTCACGGGTGAAAACGTCTGCATTTTGTATAGAGGATATACGTCGATGTATATGGGCCACATCAACCACTTACAATGAGGTGGACTCTGTGCTCGTTTGTTACCCTATCCTATAAAAAATGTCCCTCTGCAAGATGCAGGAGTGTAGAAGCTTGATTTTGAATATCGTCTCTTTGACATAGAACGATCTCAAAGACCAATAATAAACCAGCCCAAGCATATAAATGCAAGAATTCAAGGTGCTATAATTTCATACTTCGTAGATTGTATCAAAAATTAATAATTTTAATCTGATGATTATATAATAATTCGCCATCAGGAAGGGTTTGAATAACTGACGTAAAGTATATTAATTTTTCGACCATGTTTGTTCCGCCCACCAACAAGTGCGTTTAATCATTCTAGGTGAAAAATTTACAGAGATATTTTATTGAATAAATCATCATGGAAGCTAGACAGTCTGCAGCCCGTAATTAATGGACACTACTCGGGCAAAGCTACTGAGATGTAAGTCAAACTGAGGCACAGAGATTGCCATTGAGACTAGCGGCTTGCCAAACAACCATCACAGAGACGCAATGCTGCAAGACGCAAGAAGCATTAATACGACTATCATTGGGCTTACACCATCCCAAGGTCCCTCATACGATTCCAACAGACATCACCCGCATACCAGAACCACAAGATGTGTCGAATCAGCCGCAGCACATCCGCAGATCTATCATAAGACGCAGTACTGCAAGTAGCAATAAGCATCAATGCAACTATCCGTATGAATGGATAGCGCCCCTTCACAATATACCAACATGATCCCTGTCTAATTTGGCAATGAACTTTAAAAGGTTGTTAGAGCAGCACCAACTTATCCAGTAGAACGCTATTAAGACACCAGTAACCATAAATCTACGTAACATAGAGCGATTGCACTAAGACTGGGATTGAGTATGCTTGTTAAATTTAAAAGTGCTATCAGACACGCTGTTTCTAATCCGAAAATGACGTACCATAACGCTATGCGTTAATACTCCGCATATAAACAACATAACCCGTTTGAGGTCCACGAGCAAGTCGTATTAGTAAAGATAAAATCCCAAGGACATATCGGTTAGCGAGTTCGACGTTGATGAGACGTTGTGAAGTTGTTGTGTCTACACGCCACTACAATAATCCTTTTAAAGTCCCATTTTATTGACAGAATCGACATAACTAATTAAACAAATATTTAAGACAATGCTTATGCATCTTAGAGACAATTATAGACTTTACTATCGTTGCGCGCCTAAATTAATGTCCGGTATATGGCGCGAGATTATTAGCGCCATCTAGTAACAAGTAGCAGAAATAGGAGCGTCAAGAACTTTCTAGAACTTTCTCACCAGCGCCATCTAGTGTCGAGTAGCGAGGTCTTTCTGGAGGATTCTTTGCTAGAATTTTCGACATTCTACTCAAACATTCTAGATGTTTTCGGTGGAAAAGGTCATATATAAAGTCGACTTAGGAGCGAAATAAAGTGAACTTAAGTGTTAAGTGTGACTAACTATTAGTGTGTTTTAAGTTTTGATTGGTGTTCGGTAATTAAAGTGTCAATTTTGGTAATTCAATCGGCATTTTTTATTGTCACGAGTCTTAAGCTAGCCAGCTAGCCAACCAAATGAACAACGTGGTGTCTGATATGAATAAAATGCTGGAACACCTCAAACTTGGGGATGGAATTACAGCCCCCCAAGTAGCTACCTTTGCTACGCGGGTTCAAAGTACCACCGTTCGACGAGACTTCTTCCTGATCGACCAACAAAATCCAGTTCTAAGCTGTTATGAATGCGAATGGCTGGAATAAAAGATACAGCCCTAGGTGCTGTGGTTGTGAGGAAAGGGGCCATATTCGATTAACCCGCCCTAAGCAAACTGTAGGAAGGAAAGGTGATCGACCTCGAGGGGGTAGTGCGACTGATGGCGACGCCCAGCAGCAGCAAGATCATCGTCCCCCTCACGTTAGGGAGGTTGCAGTAGCTACAGTTCGCGATCGCAATAAAAGTTACCGCCCAAGGTGCTACGGCTGTGGGGGAAGGGTCCATCTTCGATCCAGCTGCCCTAAGCGTATTGTAAAAACGGATCGATCTCTAGAGAGTTGTGCAGTTAACAGTACCGCCTAGCAGCAGCAGAAATACGACTTTGTGATCGAACACCGTTGTGGGAAATCTTATAGCAACGCGGATGCATTGTCAAGAAGACCCTGTCCTCAAGAATGTAAGCATTGTACTAGACAAGAGGGTTTGTATGAGAAGGAAGACTTGCAGAGAGGGAAAATGGTATCAGTGAGGATGCTCAGGACAGACCATCCTCAGCAGCAAGTGGAAGAACAGCATACAATACGCTAAGCAAGTAGATCCAGAAATCAAGCTAATTTAGGAGTAGATGAAGACCAGTGCTCCCAACCCAAGTGGAGCGACGTCCCAGCGATAAGTTTGAACACGAAAAGCTGTTGGTCTCAATGGGACAGATTGCTGATTCGTGATGGAGTTCTGTGCCGTAAATGGGAAAATGGTCCCTAAAGCTAAAGACCGGATGCTCTACCATACTGGTTACAGCTGTACCATAATGGTTGTTCAGGATTCCATCTGGGAGTTATACAAACTTAACTGAAGATCCGGGAACGGTTTTACTGGGTCAATTGTCGTCACAATGTCAAGGATTGGTGTCGCAAATGTACAAGTTGTGCGGCTGTGAAGGGACCTCAGACTCGTAGTAGAGGTGCACTGAAATTTCACAATGATGGTGCACCATGCAAGAGGATAGCCCTTGACGTTGCAGAGCCGTTTCATAAAGGTGCAAGAGGTACTCTGAAGATCATCCTTCGACTGGCGCGTTATTATAGGGCCGATAATGATTGGGTCGAACACGTCTTAGGAGGAGGCAGTGTCGCATGTGGAGGAGGCGAGAGAAGTGTGTCAGGATCGTGCTAAATGGAAGTCTGTAGTCTCTGCCTACCCCCCTGGGTGACTATAATAATGTTTCTACCTATGTTCGATAAAGACTTGGAAACCATCCAAGAAATTTTGATGAAATTCTTGTATGTGTGTGAATGGGTTCCTTAATTGTTTATATTCACATTAAAAACCCATTAGGTGAAGCTGTTGGTGAGATTCAGAAATCTCCCGTGTGAAGCCGGGGTGGATCGCTAGTATAATATAGAAAATGATATAATGTTAAATAACGTATCATACAATTTCAATACAGCGCAATCTTTTGAGGAGATTTATGTTCAGCAATTGACTGGACATTTGATAAGCTGTAATAAATGTATGAGTGAAACTGACTGGCTAAAACGCAGTCATAAAATATTTATTTTAATGAAAAATCAAAGTTTCGCAAACGGAATTTTAAATGTAACCTTTCACACGCATGCCGTAAACTTTCATATATGCACTGCGGAAATACGTGTCATGCATTTATTATGTACGTTAAATTTAAAAATATTTTTCCGTACGATAAAGTTTCATTTCAAAAACTTTTTCATAAAAATAAAAGCGAAAAACTATCACGCATGCTTATTTGTTGTCGATAGTGATTACTTATTGCAACCCGATGACTCCTACATCTATTTTTTACTATCTCGAGTTACAATTATTATAAAGATTCGCTATCATCACCATCGCAGCTCATTTTAATTCCTCTGCTAAACATTAGCAACCCAAAGGAGCAACAAATCACAGTCCTGAGCCACATGCATCCATCGAATTCCTTCTTTCATTGCATCTCTTGCCAGCCTGAAGGCAAAATAAGAGTGCCAAATTGAAATCCATAGTCTCACTCCATAGTCTGACATCAATGTTATCCCCTAATGTCTAAGGTGAGATATTAATAAAAACAAGAAACAGAAAAAGGGAGAGAATTGCGCCCCGAGGTACGCCCATTTTTACGATAAAAGAAACTGAAGAATTCTGTTAATGACAACTTTTTGCGTTTTGTTACCTAAATATGTAGTAACAAATTTAAGAAACTGACTTCTAACGTCAAAATTTTGTAGTTTCCTTATTAATTTATCGCAATGAACACAGTTGCAATCTTTGAAAAGATCACAAAAATACCTCAACCAATTCGTAAAGTCTTGCAGACATTAAAAATATATATAAGAAGCTCAACAACGGCGTCAATAGTCGCTCGAGTTCTTGTAAAACCAGATTGATTTTTATGAAGTAAATTTAAATTAATAAGTTAAATTTACATTTATATTAAAATTTTATTCAAAGTTACTTTTTCTAATTTTACTGTGTGTTGGCAATACAGAAATAGTTTTTAAATTAGCAGAGTCATTGTACAAAATTATTGCTTACTATGTTTCATTAAATCATGAAACACACTTGATTCGATACTAGTATTCAAAATAAGAGCAAGATGAGGTGCGATTGTATATATTATAGACGCAATAACTTTGTATTCCTTGTGTATTCGTCTTCCCTTCACTGAGTTCTATGGTAGCTCCTGTACAGTTCAAGCTAAAATTTTTTATAGGTACACGCATTTACATTTTGTTCAAGTAATATTCAATTCTAGTAATAAGCGACGGCAGCAAAATAATTCAGTGAATTTCGTTATATTCTTTATTCTATATATATATATATATATATATATATATATATATATATATATATATATATATATATATATATATATATATATATATATATATATATATATATATATATATATTCTGAAAACAGAAAGTGATTATCTCAAAAATAATAGTGCAACACGACACACATAGAGATAAATATTCAATAATAAAAGAAGCAAAAGAGATAGAAAGAGAATTACACTTAACACAAGTAAATATATATTAACATTATCTTAATCTCTTTATATGTATATATATATACAGATAAAGAGATTAAGATGGCGATAGTTAAAAGACATTGAACTGTGGCGAAAAAAGCCCTTTCATGGACAATTTCCTAAAAAGTTTTAGATCAGGCCAATATAGACATAGAACTTTCATATCAATGGCTTAAAAGGCAACAGGTCTCTCCAAGTACAGATTCATCAATATTTGCAATACAAGACCAGGCCATTAATACACGGCAACATCGACGCGACATATTAAATGAGCCAGTAGATGGAAAATGTCGTCTGTGTTCCTGTAAAGATGAAACCACACAACACATAATATCCGGATGTGATAAACTAGTAGGAACATATTACGTAAAGCGACATGATAACCTTGTCCAATACTGCTATTGGTGTCTGGCTAAAAAGAACAAAATAGAAGTTTCTAACCTCTGTTGGCAAGAAACCCTCATCCGACCACAAATTAAGGAAAATGAGTTTGCTAAAATCATGTGGAATATGCCCGTCCAAATTGATATTACTGTAACACATAATAGGCCTGACTTGATATTTGTTGATAAAACAAGCAATTAAACATTCTTAATATATATAATTGTACCATCAGACTACATACAATATAGGACCTAAGGAATTTGAAAAATTAAGCAAATACTACCTGCTAAAAACTGAAGTCAGACGTTTGTGGAATACATAAGCAACTGTCATTCCCATAGCAATAGGAGCAACGGGAGTGGTAGCTAAAAGTATTAGGAAATACATAGATAAATTAGATAGCCATATTAACATTAACATCCTTCAAAAACAAGCAGTTACAGATTATGTACAAATACGGTATGTATTTGTACATAATCAACCGGACCATCTACAAATACAGATCACCCGACAATCTTCAAACACACACACATATATATATATATATATATATATATATATATATATATATATATATATATATATATATATATATATATATATATAATTACTAAAACAGGATGAGCATGAAATAAAGTTAAGAGAAGTAAAAAATGTAAAATGAATATAAATCAATGTATTCCTATTAACAGTTAAAGTATTAAACCAAAATTAAAGTGAACGACAATTTCATTATTTTTTTGAAGTAGAATTTATGGTTTAGCTAGCCACTACATGCAAAACAAACTAATCACGGTGTTCAGGAAAGAGCTAAGGGTCTGGTAACTCACCGGTCTCCGCCTTCCACTGCCTCACGCTGCTGGGGCTCGGCGAGCTGGCTGGCTGATTAGGTGACTCGAAGGGATATAACCCTGTCACTCCGAATAGAATAATCCATAGGTCACTGGCACAGTATCTTCGGGAATTGCTTATTACTCGTTGTAAATTAAAAGGGACACACACAATAATTTTTCGAAACAGCAAAGTTCATGACGCTTCGGCGTACGGCGCGCAAGTGACTCAGCCGTTCGGCCAATCAGACGCAAGCACTGCTTCTAGCGTAAAAAAGGATTGTTACCAGACCAAGAATTCCATAAATCCCTATTAATTTAGTAATTGTTGTCACTCGAAAGTTTATAAGAAAATAACTATATAGACAAATAAATATTAATTTAAAAAATATGGTTCCAGTACGGAACATGCCGCTCACCTTAAAATACGTGAGGCTTTTAACAAATCTAAACACAAAGTAAAAGTATTGAAAAGAAAACATTGTTAAACTAACTGAATAAATAAAATAGGAATCTAGAGAAGTTAAATATGGAGCTATCAGTTAACATAAATTATGAACTAGGTTGGACATTCGTAATTCACTTTATTCCAGTGGAAGAGGGCAATTTTTTACGACTGGACGCTTAACAAATTTGTTTCCTATTCGTAGAGTTACTACGCGAGTAACACTGTCAGTGCTAGGATGAACTCGAGCGAGTCTCCATTGTAAGGGAGGGAGATTATCTTCTCGCAGCACAACAATGCTACCTTCACGAGTGGGAGTACCCCGATCCGAAAACCATTTGTTAAATTGTTGAATTTCATGAAGGTGCTCATGACTCCAGCGCTTTCAAAAGTGTTGAACATTGTGTTGTATCCAGCGCCACCTAGTAAGCCTACTGGCATTCGTATTGATTAAACAAATATCCGGGATAGCAGTAAGAGGTCCACCTATACGTAAGATTTGATCTTCATCGATAAATGGATTTAATTTTCTAAGTTGGTTAGAAGGAACCTTCCCTTGTGAAAGATAATTAATCTCGTCATTAAAACTGTAATGTTGAACCTGGCGAATAAGTTTTTTAAGACAGAGTCTATATTCAGAAACAGTGATATGTGGCGGATATGTATATTTTGGTTTTAATTTGTCCAATCTATGTTTTAATATATTATAAAAACGAAATACAAACGCTGTAACACTAATAAGTTTCCTTAATGAAGAAAATTTAGGTATAATTTCGACATCAAGAAGTTGTGCCATTGCTACACGAGCTATCGCTACAGGTAGATTACGTTTTTCGTTGTTTGTTTTAAAGATTATTCCTTGAACAGGCCACTGGGACTCTGTCTCAGAAAGCCAGGGCGGACCGAAAAACAACACGGTACTATTTTGAGTGAATATTAATGGTAACTTTCCGCGTGATGGTGCATCTGCCGAGTTGTCAGCAGAGGGCACATGTCTCCACTGAGCAGCAGGAATTATAGACAAAATCTCGCTTGTCCTATTCGAAATAAACGTCTTCCATTCGTAAGGTGGTGAGCGAAGCCACGCCGAAACGACGGAAGAATCACACCAGGCATATATATCTTCGTCCTTTATGTGATCATATGCTCGTTTCACCTTGACTATAAGAGGAGGATTTATTATTAATAAAGCTGCCATAACTCTAAGCGAGGAATGGACAAACGAGGTGAAATGGGTGCAACTCGTGTTTTCGCCAGTAACGAATATGATTTAATTATACCGTTTTCTATATGACGGACATATACACATGCAGCGTAGGCCTCCTCCGAGGCATCGGAAAACCCGTGAAGTTGAATAATACTTTCGCAATGAGTAGGAAATATGTATCTTGGTATGGTGATGTCGGATAAGGACATCAAATCCTGAATGAAGCTATTCCAAGCATTGATAATTTCAATAGGGGGAGGAGCATCCCAATCGACCCCGAAAATCCACAACAACTGCATTAAATGTTTTGCGTATACGATGACCGGGGATAACCGTCCCAAAGGATCGTAGATCCTTGCAATCTGTGAGAGAATAGCTCTCTTAGTCACATTTTGTATAGAAACGGAAACACTAAAACTAAATTGATCAGACTGTGGGTCCCACTGGAGACACAAGACCTTCGTTTTCGTATCCCTTTCCATGGGTGCAACTGGAATTAGTTCCCGCTCACCGTGAGAAATTGGTGATTGTACTGCCGCGCGTATCGCGGGCGAATTACTGTGTCATTTTCGGAGTTCGAAGCCTGCTGATTGACAAATACCTATCAGCTCCTGTTGAAGGACAAGAACCTCAGCCTAGTCATTTGCGCCACTGACAATATCGTCGACAAAGATCTGGTCTCGAAGTACCCGAGAAGCTCGAAGAAATTGTTCAGCCTCATCAAGAGCGAGCTGTTTTATAACCCGAAGAGCGAGGTAGGGAGAAGAGCTAATCCCAAACGTCACGGTACGAAGACGATATTCTCGTAATAAATTATGTGGTGAAGTGCGCCACAGAATGCGCTGTTAGTCCCTATCAGACTCTTGAACCAAAATGTTCCGATACATTTGTTTTATATCGGCTGTAAGCGCGATACAATGTGTACGAAATTTTAAAACAACGTCAATAATATCCTTTTGCATCTTAGGACCCGTTAAAAGAATATCGTTGAGGGAAATGCCGTTTGAACTTTTATATCCAGCATCAAAGACTACGCGAGTCTTGGTCGTCTCACTAGCTTCTTTAACCACGCAATGGTGGGGAATGTAATAGGTTGTCCCATCATTGGGAGGACTATCAACCAGTTCCATGTGGTTGAGATCCATATACTCTTGAAGGCGCGAGTGATACTCGCCCTTAAGAGACGGGTTACGCTCTAATCGAGCTTCAAGTTTTAAAAGTCTAGAACGCGCAATACCCCGCGACTCACCAAGAGGTGATGCATTGGGTTTAAACGGCAGAGCAACCACGTAACGACCTGTTTCGTCACGAGTATGTGTATGTGTAAATATAGACTCACATAAACTTTCCTCAGGAGTGAAGGTTTTCTCTTCCTTCTGTAAAGATTCTAACTCCCAGAACCTACGGAGGTCAATGTCATCGGAGAATGAGCTAAAACAGACCTGGATGGGAGGTAAGATATTCGATTCGAATTCGAGGTTGCCTAACAATAAATAACCAAAGATAGTATTCATAGCTATCGGTGAACCAGGCTCCCCCTTAATTACGTTACTTAATAAAACATGGGTAGTATATCCGCTCCTAGCAGCATTTCAACGGGCTGCGGTAAATGAAAATTAGGATCAGCCAGTTTTAAATTTTTTATATGTGACCACCCCTTATGCGGTAAGGGCACGCTAGGCGTGCGTGAAATAAGTTTCGGCAAAATTAATGCTTCAACCAGAATCGAAGGTTGATCCATTCCTGTGGCACTCATGCATACTGTAACTACACCCCTAGAGTAAACTGGCTTATTTTCCCCAATACCTAATACGGGTATACTGGCACTTCGCCGTTTAAACTGATTTGTGCACGATTCAGTTATAAAGGAAGCCTGGCTACCCGTGTCGATTATACATCGGATCGTAGACCGCTTTTGTTTGTTTATGTATACATCGACGAGCGCCGTAGATAAGAGTACAGTTTTAGTACACATCGAGTACGCATTGGACAGCTCGCGCGCATCAGAATCAGGCGTAGAATTCATCGACGTCGTCATTGCTACTCGAGTATCATCTGATTCTCGCTCGACTACGTGATCCACGGGAGAGAGTAAAATAGAACTACTATCCTCTACAATTACCGGTAGCGCTTGAGATTCAAAATGAATCAAACTATGATGACGCCTATGACACGCACGACATACATAAATGGACTTGCAATTTTTAACATCGTGCCCCTAATTCAGGCAATTAAAACAAACATTTTTATCCTTGAGAAAGGTGTACCTATCTCTAGGAGACAAGTTTAAAAATTCAGGACATTTAGTCAACGAATGTTGAGCTTCACATTTCACGCAATGCTTAACCTTATTTTCTTGCCCTCACGTGCGAGAATTGTTAGAACAGTTCGTCGAAGTCACCTTGGTCGCAAGTACCGGACGCACCGTGCTGTCACCGACGTCGACGCGCACTCTTGTAGTGTTCGACGACGCATAAGTTTTTTTTTAACTGCCCACATTTGGAAAACTCACAAGCCGAAACTTCCCGCTCAATGAATTTTATGAGACCGTCTATTTGTGGAATATCTGATGGCTAACTTAAAGATAATTCAAAACGTTTACGAATGCTTATTGGTATTTTACGCAATAAAATACTGAACAATAAAAAATTCCATTCCACTACAGGAAAACCCATAGCTTCTAATGCCTTTATATTTTCTTGGTAGATATTCAGAAGATTACGTAACGAAATAATCGACTTTTCCGAACAACATTCAATATCCAAAATACGATCAATGTGCTTAGACGCGATTAAACGCTTATTGTCGTAACGTGTGATTAAAGTGAGCCATGCCATTTGATAATTGTCGTCGGAAACAGGAATCGACTTAATTAGATTGTATGGTTCATTTTTCAGGGTCAACAATAAGTACCTTAATTTTTCTGCATTCGTGTAAGCATCATTGTTGTGTACCAACGCACTAAATATATCGAAATACGATCGCCAATCGGTTGAATCGCTGGAGAATGACGGTAATGGCAAAGTGGGTAACTTGTTAAGCGTACATATTTGAGGTTGATGAAATTCTCTAATAGTACTTTCATGAATCATGCGACTTGTGCGCCTATTCTCCTCTTCTATACCTTTTATCTTGTGTACATGGGTAATAATTGCATAGTAATAGTCATTAAATTGTTTACGAATGGCCAACTGTTCCTCTTTGTCAAAATTCTTTTGTTTCAAATAAGATTTTTCTATCTTTGATTGAATTTTACTAAATTTACGTTGTTGGGAAACGATATCTTTTGAACGCGCGAGAAATTCATCTCTGTTAGAATCTACAATTTCTAAAGTATGTTTTACCTCTTCCAAAACGATATCGCGTTCGAAAATGTCGTGGGAATGCAACGATGATTCCGCCATGTTGTATTGTAAAAAGGTAGCGAAATGAAATATGAAACTAATGTAATTAACGAGTGGCACCAAACCCGAACAATAAAGAAAAATGCGGCTCGAATGATCAAAAAAAATTATGTTCAGGAAAGAGCTAAGGGTCTGGTAACTCACCGGTCTCCGCCTTCTCCACTGCCTCACGCTGCTGGGGCTCGGCGAGCTGTCTGGCTGATTAGGTGACTCGAAGGGCTATAACCCTGTCTCTCCGAATAGAATAATTCTTAGGTCACTGGCACAGTATCTTCGGGAATTGCTTAGTACTCGTTGTAAATTAAAAGGGACACACACAATAATTTTTCGAAAGAGCAAAGTTCATGATGCTTCGGCGTACGGCGCGCAAGTGACTCAGCCGTTCGGCCAATCAGACGCAAGCGCTGCTTCTAGCGTAAAAAAGGATTGTTACCAGACCAAGAATTCCATAAATCCCTATTAATTTAGTAATTGTTGCCACTCGAAAGTTTATAAGAAAATAACTATACAGACAAATAAATATTAATTTAAAAAATATGGTTCCAGTACGGAACACACGGAATGGCGAAAAGGGATATGTTTTACAAAAAAATTCATCACTAAAAAACCGTTTATCTAAAAAGCTTTAAATAGAACGTACAGTAAGGGCATGAGTTTGTCCACTATATACAAAAAAATGATGGGGGGTCGTCACCCTAAAATAAAAGTTATTGGAGTTCAAACTTACAAGATGTGGGACACCAACTGCAAAAGTGTTGTTGATGGATGATGCATATATTTTCGGAAAGAACTTTCCGCAAGACGCCGCGAGTGATACCTTCAATTTCAGCCGCAGTCTCCTGGTTCTCGAAATCACCTACCTCGTGGTTTTAGGTTTCCCTCTAATAACTCAGGTTTCCTTTATCCAAAAGTTCCAAATTTTTGGACGATGATGTGTCCCCAGGTGATGCACAAAATCCCGCACGCGATTTACTGTTTTGCTAATACGAGAAAAAATAGTTCTTCACTTGAAAAATCAATAAAAACTATTTTTTGCGGCAAAAAAATTTTGACACTAATAACTCTGAAATCCGTTAACTTTTTACCACTTTTCGACTTTTTTTACTGCGGGAGCGTCACAGTTTACCCAGTACCCAGATATTGCTCAAATCCACGATAAGCCAATGGAATGGTTGTGTGAAAGTGCCGTACTAACCCCGAAAAACTATCAAGCAGCAGCAATTGACAAAATACTGTTACTGTTACTGTTACTGTTGTTGTTATGGAATTTAAAACCTCCTCAACTGTGCAACGAAACCAGACTAAAATTAAAAGCGTTACATCGCAATGTAATGGAAGCTATACAAAAAATATATCTGGAGGTTCGTGGGGGAAACCGTATTTGTACCAAGAATCCCCTTGATCCCGAGTGATCTTCCCTTTGAATTCAGACAAATACGGTTTCCCATATAGCACTGGGTATTGACGCGACCGCGACGAAAGTTTGTATTGCATTAGCAGCGCGGTGGCAGCGCACGTCTTTTCACCGCTCCTGTCGTGCCCATTTCCATCTAAGCGGAGCGCACCTCTCATTAGAGGAACAAAATAAGTCCACCAATGTCTAGCCCCCTCCCCCCATTAGGCAGGCCTGTGTGAGATGGAATGGATGTGGAGGGGAGGTATACCGTCTAACTTAACTAACAAAAATACAAACTTCAAGGGTGTGCGTTGACGCAACCAATAAGCATGAATTTAAAATACATTTATTTCAGACATTAAGTATTATAGTATTATAAATGCTTAACATTGTCTTTAAAAATCATTACATTTATTAAAACTCTGTTAAAATATTCGAAACGTATTATAGAGTAGAAAATAAAAGTCGAAAATATTATTGTAATAAAGATAAATAACATTTATTATCTATATTTTGCACGTTCTTAGGAAGCTTTGTCTCTGTTCCGTATATCTACTTACGTGTTTCGGATGATGAATGTACAGGTGGCAGCCACATAATAACCAATTAACCTCAAAATATAGAAAAATTCTTTAATTTCTTATATAAAATATAAGTAAAGCGGAAAAAACAATTTTATTTTATTCTAAGCTTGAGTTGTCTTGAAATAATTATGTATTTGTAGGATGACATTATGTAGCTGGAGGGAACAAGCGTGGAAACAAACCATTTTATTGTAAGCTTTAATGGCGTTTCGTGTTTAATGGGAGTAAACGTTTGCGATAATTGAAAATAAAATAATTTTTTCTGTTTTTATTGTAATTAATTAGCAAACTGAAAATTTAGATATTATAGACTATAATCCTGGGTTGCTTTAAAAAACTTTCTCAAAAACCCTTCACCGAAAGACAGAAAGAAAGAAAGACAGAAAAAGAAAGAAAGAAACATCTCTTACAGCACTCCACAGACATCGTTAGGTACTCAAATTTTAACATTTGTAGACACGTCAATTAAAAATACATACATATACATAACACTCACGCCTGTCACCTAGAGGGGTATGCAGAGACTACACACTTCCATTTAGCACGATCCTGACATACCTCTCTCGCCTATCCCACATCCATATACCTACGCATACATGCTCGTCTAATGCTTCGGTAGTTTGGTCATGTAGAAAGAATGAATGAGGAAAGACTGACAAAGCAAATATACGTTGCAGTAGTGAATGGAAGAGTCGGAAAGGGACGTCCTAGGCGAAAGTTTGTCGACCAATTTGGCGATATACTAAAAATGGGCAAAATTAGGAATTAAAATATATATTATATAACAAAAGAAAAATAAAATTTCTTCTTGTTATATCGTTGTTTTTTTTTTCTAATTTATCATATTGATTATTTAATTTTTGGCACTTTAAAAATTATTTAAACGATTTATTATTTAACTTTAAGTAAATGCCTATGCCTATGCCTGAAAGTAAAGCATTAAGTCCAACGTTTGTAACAAGTTTTGTGTGTTTTATAAAATAAAGGTAAATCAAAATATAACAAACGATTATAAAAGTATGCAAACGAAGGAGAAAAAATGAAATCGTAAAATTTCCATTCATGATAAAGGGATGAAGCTAAATTTTAAATTGTTCAGGAACCGAACTTAAAACGTGCCTTAGTTCATCGCTCAAGATAAATACTTCTGTGAATGCTATGATTACATAACATTCTATTATATTATATAGGTTAGATAATAAGTGGTCAATAATATAGTTCAGTAAACAAGCAGCACTCATGCAAAACTAGAATAGTAATATTTACATTAATATTCACACATTTATCAGCAGCATATCAAGAATCTCTATACGTGGTAGAGCCATGCTACAGTTATATTAGTAGTATAGTTGTAGCACGAATGGGTCGGCTCGACCGGGGAAGGACCACGCTCTCACAGAATACCAGCGTGAAATAGTAGCTTAATGCTGCTGTATTTCGTATGGTGAGTGTAGAGAACCGGAGACCCTTTTTACTGGAAACGAGGCATTCCATCTTAGTCCTCACGGGTGACAACGTATCTGCATTTTAATTCGTAATCGAGGATAGATGTAGATATCTATGGGCCACAGCAACCACTTACCATCAGGTGGACTGTGTGCTCGTTTGTCACCCTATCCTATAAAAAAAAAAAAAAAAAAAAAAAAAAGAAGCAATCAAGGGTTACCACGGCCCCGACCCACAGATATTAGTAGGCATAGTGGTGGAGCCACACACGGCGGTGGAAAATTCACTAATTTCCATATTCTTACCACATTGTTTCCCCCTTTATAAATACTTACTTAGGATTTGTGTAACAGGAACAAGGTACTCGTATGTTACGATAAAGCTGACATATCCTTGTAGGATAAAAGCATTTTTTTATAAAGAGAGATAATAAAAAAGTCACTGAATTATTTTGATGCCATCGCTTATTACTAGAATTGAATATTACTTGAACAAAATGTAAATGCGTGTACATGAAATTTTACCCTGAACTGTACAGGAGTTACCATAGAATTCGGTAAAGTGAAGAGGAATACACAAGGAAATCAAAGTTATTGCGTCTATAATATATACAATCGCACCTCATCTTGTTATAATACTAGTATCGAATAAAGTGTGTTCCCTGATTTCATGAAATGTAGTTAGTCAATAATTTTGTACAAAGACTGCTAATTTAAGAACTATATCTGTACTGCCAACACTTAGTAAAATTAGAAAAAGTAACTTTTGATCGAATTTTAATTTAAATGTAAATTTAACTTATTAATTAAAATTTACTTCACAAAATCAATATGGTTTTACAAGGGCTTGCACGACGATTGACGTCGTTGTTGAGATTTTCATATATATTTTTAATGTCTGCGAGACTTTACAAAATGGTTGAGGTATTTTTGTGATCTTTTCAAGGATTGCAACTGTGTTCATCACGAGACATTAATTAGGAAACTACAAAATTATGGTGTAAGAAGTAATGTTCTTAAATTTGTTACTACATATTTAGGTAACAGAACGCAAAAAGTTGTTATTAACAGAATTCTTCAGTTTCTTTTATAGTACAAATGGGCGTACCTCGGGGCTTAATTCTCGCCCTTTTTCTTGTCTTTATTAATGGCTCACCTTAGACATTAGGGGATTACCTTGATATAACATTATTTCCTGATGACACTTCATTTATTTTTACACCACAATATCATAAGCACATCTGTGTCACCCGGATTGTAGGCAGAGACTATGGATTTCGATTTGGCACTCTTATCTTGCCTTCTTTACATTTACATACTCGTTTCTTAAGTGTACTCTTAGTTTGGCGCATATTCTTCAACACAACGCCAATTTGGTCGATAAACTTTAGTCTAGACAATCTCTTCCCGACCCTTTTTTTTTTTGCGGATTTTTATGCTTTCGCTCTGGGTAGAGCGTAAGGGAGTATCAGACTTTTACTGACTAAAAACCATCCGTGTTCCTTCAGTGCCCTTACGTTCCGGAGCCGCGGTATCTCTTTCGAACAGCCCGCAGCCCCGGCAGGCGTCGGCCCTTGCGGGCCCCTTCACGCTGCTTACAGCTCTTTGAGGCGCGCGTGGAACAAAACGCGCCGTCGACACGGCCTGTCGTCGTTAGACGGACGGACGGCGAGCTACCCATTGCTCGCCGTCCACAGGCCCGCGCCTACGGTGGCCGGGGGCCACGACGTAGCCCCCGACGCCCGGGGAGTCGCCCACGACAGCCGGGGAGGAAAGCTGCTGCTCTCTCCTTCTCCCGCTCCGCCACCTCCTTCGCTAGCATCACTGCTTCGCAGAAGGTGGTGACGGCATTCCATTCCGTCTCGCTCCGGACCATGGCTTCGACCAGGGCCGGACGCGAGAGGTCGCCGCCGCCTATCGCTGCTACGAGGACACGGCGGTGCTCCGCCCAAGCAGGGCACACCTCCACGGTGTGTTCCACCGTGTCCTCCGGTCCATCCTCGCAGTGGGAGCACCCGGGCGTTTCCTCACGCCCGATTCGGTGCAGGAACCTCCCGAACACACCGTGTCCGGTGAGGACCTGCGTCAGGCGGAAGGTGAGGATGCCGTGGCGTCTCTCAAGCCACTCCTCAAGGAGGGGTCTTATCGCCGCTATAGTGGCGTGCCCAGCACGGGGTTGCGACAGTCGCTCTCTCCATGTAGCCATGAGATCGTGCCGGAAGTCTGTCCGCTGCGCGACAACATGCCGCGGCAGCGGGGTTTCCCCCCGGCATAGTGCCTCCGCGCGCCATTCGTGCAGGCGCGCGAGGACTATCGCCTCCAGATCCCATGGCGGCAATCCGGCAAGGAGGCTCGCCGCCTCGCGGGAGATCGTGCGGTAGCCGCGAACCATTTTCACAGCAACCACCCTTTGGGGCGCGTTCAGGTGGTGGACGGCAAGCTGCGCCAAACCACGCGCCCACACCGGGGCCCGTAAAGGGCCATCGACCGCACGATCCCCGCGTAGAGCCTCCGGCAGGAGGCGTTTGGCCCCCCCTTCAGGCTCGGCAGGAGCCGCCTGAAGGCAGTTTTGGAGCCAAACGTCGGAAGTGCTAAACGAAGTTCCATCATCCGTCGAGGACGAGTCCTAGGTACTTCAGCGTCGATTCGACGCCGATGGATACCCCTCCTACCATCACTGAGGATCCCGGTGGTGGCTTGTTCCGAGGACCATGGAAGTGCATGGCCTCGGACTCGTGCAGAGCCACCTCGAGACTCAGTTGCTGAATCTTCTCAACGACTATCGCAATCCCGCGTGTCATAGTTTCCACCGCCGCCTCGTACGACCCTCCTTGTGCCACTACCAGTGTTTAGCTAACAAACTTTGTAAGTAAATGTAGTTCTCCTGTTCTCACTAGATGGCACTATCGCCGAGTTAAACGTGGTATCATTTGGGTTTTCATTATGATGTATAGTTAAACATTCTTAACCTCTTGGTGTGTTCCTATAATACAGTGTAGTGGTGTGTGAGTAAAACAAAGTGATAAAAAGTGAGTGTTTCATTAAACAAATTGGTCCTTCTGCTGCCGAATAAACTGTAAGTAAAGTGCAAGTGTCGAACATAGTGCAATAACAGTGCGTCTAAGACTTGTGTTATTTCAAAGTGTAAAAATAAAGACTTAGCCGATTTCGCGTAATAAAACACTTAGAAAAATTTGATTGAAAAAAGACTTTGTTGAATTTGTGTGATAAAGACTTAGAAAAAATTTTTCGACAAAAAAGACTTAGAAAAATTTCTTGACAAAAAAGACTTAGAAAAATTTGCTCCGTTTTTTATATAGACTTAGTAGATTTGGACTTAGCAATCAAACATAACATTGAGTGATGAAAATTTAGTATCTGCGTTGTAATAGTGATATTTGTGTAAATTAAACTTTTTCATCAATTTACATTTCCATTCCATCATTAAATATGGCGGATCAACTTGCAAAACAACATGTAGCTATTATGATTCAAAATTCAACTAAAATCGAGAAATTACTTACAAATACGAAAAAATGTTCAAAGGAGAAACGAACAAGAGGTTATTTAGATACGCGCATGGAGACATTATATGAATATTGGGCTTGTTACACAAAAAGTTATGATTTGCTTACTGCATCGTTCGACAGTGAGACATTGAAAACCAAATATGATTTCGATATTGATGATAATTTTGAACAAACAGAGGAACATTATTTGGACTTAAAGACTTGGCTAAAGGATAGGTTTTATGATATTGCACCAATGAGTGAATCTTCAAAATCTGACACAACTTCAGAACTTCCTAAACTTAGACCAAAGCTACCACCGATAGCTATACCACAATTTTCTGGTGATTATAATCAGTGGATGAGCTTCAGAGATCTATTTCTTTCCTTGATACATTGTGATGACCGCTTGTCTAAAATCGAAAAACATCATTATTTAAAATCTAGTTTAACCGGAGAAGCCGAACAGTTACTCAAAAATTATTCTTTAACTGAAGCGAATTATGATGATGCATGGAAAAAACTAAATGAAAGATATGAGAATAAACGAGTGATTGTAAATAATATTCTAAATCGATTTTTAACTCAGAAAAAACTAACAACTGAATCAGCAAAAGGTATCAAAGATTTACTAGACACTACTAGCCAATGTCTCACCTCTCTAAAAAATTTGAAGATTGATTCATGGAATGCAATAGTCGTTCATATTCTAGTCTCAAAGCTAGACATTGAATCTCACAAGCTTTGGGAACAGTCGTTAGAAAGCTCAACAAATATTCCCACATATGACGACCTAAACAGCTTCCTAGAAAAACGATTCCGAAAAATGGAAATGGTCAATCATTCACAATCTCGAGAAACATTTAGAAAAGACGCACCAAAATCTGTTCAACATACTCCTAAGACAACTACAGTTAAAAGCTTTACTACCGAAGTTGAAAGCACTTGTACTTACTGCTCACAGAATCATTACATTTGCCACTGTAAAGAGTTTTCTGCATTAACGGTTTCTGAACGCCAAGATTTTATAAAGAAAAACCATATATGTTTCAATTGCCTGGTAAAAGGTCACTCCGTGTTTAATTGTAGACAGAGTACAAACTGCAAAAAATGTGGACGTCGACATCATACGTTACTACATTTCACAACTTCTCCCAAGAATAACACTTCCGATAAAGCTCAAAAGGATACCGCTACACCAAAGGAAAATACATCTACTCCTAGTACTTCTTACAACCTCAGTGTAAACTTGAAGGCTGAAACAAATGATGAACTGGTTATCTTAGCTACAGCCGAAATAAAGGTTGAGTCCAGGGACAGTGGTATCTATACACTAAGAGCTCTTGTTGATCAGGGCTCACAGGGCTCTTTCATCTCTGAAGCAGCAGCACAGTTATTGAATCTTGATCGCACTCCCGTTATTGGCAGGATCTCTGGTATATCAAACTCATCAGTGGTAACTACAAAATCTATGGTTAAACTTACAATACATGCCACAAAATGTGAATCCTCCACATTCGAAGTAAATGCATATGTACTCAAGAAACTCACTTCATTGTTGCCGTCACGTGAATTTCCACAAGATACTTGGCCTTCATATATGCAGTTGGATCTAGCTGATCCAAACTTTCACAAGCCAGGATCTATTTACGTTCTACTTGGTGCCGATGTGCATGCTCACATACTACTACAAGGACTACACAAGCACAATTCTCTGATCGCACTTAACTCTCGTCTGGGTTGGTTGATCTCTGGCAAGGCTTTACAAACTGATACTGCTACACAGAAACACAATATGATAGTTGCTCACACTAAATTCGAAGCAGATCAGTTACTCAGACAATTCTGGGAAATCGAAGAGAACTTACCTCGCAAAAAGCCGATGACTGAATTAGAAGCACAATGTGAGAAACATTTTAAATCCACACACACGCGCAATGATGACGGACGTTACATTGTGTGTTTACCGTTCAAGGATGATCCTCCCACAAATCTTGGTGATGTTAGACCTCTTGCTGTTAGTCGCTTACAGCATATGGAGAAACGTTTCACACGTAACGCTGACTTCAAGGAAGACTATCACAAATTTATGAAGCAATATGAGTCAGAATCTCATATGATAACCGTACCTGAAAATGAAAAGAAAACACATAAAATTCACTACTTACCTCACCACGCTGTTCTTCGGCCGACGAGCTTGAGCACGAAGCTACGAGTTGTCTTTGACGGAAGTGCTAAACCTGAAAAGGGAAAATCGTTAAATGAAGAACTTTTGATTGGATATCCGTTGCAACAAGATGTCAGAGATTTAATTACTCGGTGGAGACAACACAAATTTTGTTTAGTCGCTGACATTCAAAAAATGTATAGACAGATCTTAGTATCTACAGATGATGTGGACTACCAGAGAATACTATGGCGAGAATCTCCAACACAATCCATACAGGAATATAGACTACTCACCGTGACTTACGGAACATCTTGTGCTCCCTTCTTAGCTATTCGTACTCTTCACCAACTTGCTGAAGATGAAAAACATGATTTTCCTGTGGAATCTGAAACATTGAAAAATGATTTGTACATGGACGATTTAATGACTGGTGCGTCTAATGAAGAAGATGCTGTTCTCTTGCAAAAAAGGCTTACTGAATTGTTGTCTCGCGGTGGTTTCCCTTTGCACAAATAGTCATCTAACAGTCAATTAGTGTTATCACAAATTCCTGATCATGATAAAGAATCACAAAACGCAATAAATATAAAGGTTGAAGATACTCTGAAAACTTTGGGTATCACCTGGAACTCACAAACAGATAACTTTGAATTAAACATAAACATGAATTTTACTGATGATAATGTCACAAAACGAAATGTTCTGTCCACAATTGCTAAAACCTTTGACCCTCTAGGTTGGCTAACACCTGAAATAATCTTAATTAAAATGTTTATGCAAAAGTTGTGGTTAGCTGGCTTAGCTTGGGACGAGGAACTACCTCAAGATCTGAAAAATGAGTGGATTACTTATCTTGAACGTTTTGCGCACTCTGAACCCATTCAGTTCCCACGATGGCTTGGAGTTTCTAACAGCACAATTAGACAAGAACTGCATGGATTCAGTGATGCTTCCTGTGCCGCTTATGCTGGAGTAGTGTATCTCAGAGTTTGGGAAAATGATGTTGTTAAAGTATATCTGGTTATGGCTAAATCTAAAGTTGCTCCCGTTAAACAAATTTCACTTCCCCGTCTCGAGCTCTGTGGTGCAGTTCTTTTGGCGAAAATGATACAACATGTTAAGACTATATTAAATATCCCTGATGAAAAGGTATATGCATGGACGGATTCGACCATAGTTTTGGCTTGGCTGCGTAAGTCACCTAATACATGGACCACATTTGTTGCTAATCGCACTTCAGAGATTTTGACATTTACGAATAGTAACCAATGGCATCATGTTAGTTCCGCGAATAATCCAGCCGATTTAGCTTCCCGTGGAGTATACCCATCCGATTTGCAGCAATCTGAACTATGGTGGAATGGCCCACAATTTTTACAAAACCTCGATGTTGTTGTTAATTTAGATAACGTTGTACCTGCAACAGATTTAGAAATGAAGGTTAAAGCTAAAGTACAGACAAATATTAATGTTTTTGAAAATGATGCTGTTATTTCCTACTTAAAACGATATTCGACACTTTCGAAACTGATACGTGTCACTGCTCATTGTTTACGTTTTATTAAACAGTGTAAACTTAAAATATATGGGATAGCAGTTGATGAACCCGTTTATCTGAGCCCAGATGAGCTTGACGATGCTCTAAATAGATGTATTAAGATGTCTCAATCGGTTTCGTTCAGTGATGAAATTTCTCGATTGGCACATGGTAAACGAGTTCACCAATCGAGCAAACTACATGTTCTTAACCCATATCTAGATGATAAAGGCATTATTCATGTGGGTGGTCGACTTGCCAATGCAGAGATTTCAGATACTATGAAAAAACCTATTATTTTGAGTAACGATTGTGGTCTTTCTAAACTTATTGTTTCGAACGCTCATTTGAAAACTCTGCATGGAGGGCATCAACTTACTTTGAACTTTATAAGACAAAAATTTTGGATTACTAGAGTCAAAAGTATTGTTAAAACTGTCCTCACTAAATGTATACCATGTTTTAAACAAAGGGCTAATCCTTCTGTACCATTTATGGCAAATCTCCCTAAATTTCGTGTTAAACCAAGTCGTCCATTTTTGACAAGTAGAGTCGATTTTGCTGGACCTTTTACAATGAAACTGTACCCTGGTAGATATAGAAAAACCTGTAAAGTTTATGTTTGCTTATTTGTGTGCACCGTAACAAAAGCCATTCATCTAGAATTGGTAACTGATCTCACTTCAGCTGCGTTCATAGCTGCTTTTCGACGCTTCACTGCTCGCCGTGGTCACTGCAAGGAAATTTGGAGTGATCATGGTACAAATTTTGTGGGCGCAGCCCGTGAACTAGATCTTGCCTTTAGAGATGCAAAATCTGCAATTATTTCTGAAATTGCTGAACAACTAGCTAATGACCAAACTCACTGGAATTTTATACCCCCTAGCGCACCTCACTTCGGGGGACTTTGGGAATCTGGAGTGAAGAGCGTTAAAGGACACTTGAAACGCGTAATTGGACAAACTTTACTGACCTACGAAGAGTTCTCTACTCTTTTAACTCAAGTCGAAGCTTGTGTCAACTCTCGTCCACTTACCGTAGTAAATTCTACACTTGATGAACCTCCCTTAACGCCTGGGCACTTTCTAGTTGGGGAACCGTTAATTGGTGTACCAGAACCACCTTTAATTGATGTTAAAGTCAGCCCTTTACATCGTTGGCATATTATTCAAAGTATGGTGCAGTGTTTGTGGCAAAGATGGCAAAATGAGTATCTGACAACGTTGCAACATCGTTATAAATGGAACAAGAGTCAGCCAGAACTTGCTATTGGTACAATCGTGTTGGTAAAAGATGATAGACTTCCCCCTGGAAAGTGGCTTTTGGGACGAATCATTCGGAAGCACCCAGGTGCAGACGGCGTCACAAGAGTTGTGTCTTTACAATATAAGGATAATATTTTTAAGAGGCCTATCGCAAAATTGTGCCCTCTGCCCCTGAATGATTCCGACTAGTTATAAGAATTAGGATTGTTTTATTCATTTGTTTTGTTTTATGTTCATTTTTTTTAAGGACTGTAATCGTCCTTGGGCGGCGGAATGTTTAGCTAACAAACTTTGTAAGTAAATGTAGTTCTCCTGTTCTCACTAGATGGCACTATCGCCGAGTTAAACGTGGTATCATTTGGGTTTTCATTATGATGTATAGTTAAACATTCTTAACCTCTTGGTGTGTGTTCCTATAATACAGTGTAGTGGTGTGTGAGTAAAACAAAGTGATAAAAAGTGAGTGTTTCATTAAACAACCAGCGTGTCGTCAGCGTAGCAAACTACGCTGACGCCGGTAGGGAGGTCGGCACCCAGCACCCAGTCGTAACCGATGTTCCACAGAGGTGGCCCCAGAACCGAACCCTGTGGGACACCGCACGACATCTCTCGCCGGTTCCACTCACCCTTGCGACCGGGGTAGATGACGGCCCTGTCCGTCAGATAGTCCCCGACTATACGACGGAGGTCGGCACCCGGTGATACCGGAGTGCCTCCCTAATGCAGCTCCAGGGCATGGAGTTGAAGGTGTTGGCGATGTCGAGAGACACCGTCAAGACAACCCCCCCTCTGGCCACTGCATCCCCCGTCATGAGGGCTCTCACGCGCATGATGGCGTCCACCGTAGAGCGCCTCTTGCGGAAACCAAACTGGTGTTTCGCAAGATCCGTCCCCGTCCCCGCAAGGTGCTCGGCGAGGCGGTTTGCAATGACTCTTTCAAAGAGCTTGCCCACCTCGTTGAGCAGCGACACGGGCCGGTATACGGACGGAGAGTCTGCAGGGCGCCCAGGCTTCCGAATGAGGACCAGCTTCCCCGTCTTCCAACGAAGCGGGAATTGGCCTCTCTCCAAGCATGCGCTTAGGAGCCCCTCCAGTTGGGGCCCGAGAGCCTCCGAGGCCAGGACCCAGGCTTTGGCAGGCAAGCCATCGGGTCCTGGGGCGGTATTCCTGGCCTTGAGCCTACGTACCGCCACTCTCAGGTCTACCCCGGTCCCTTCCGGGATGTCGTCGTCGTCGTCCTGGTGGTCCGCTTCCGGCACCGCAGGTGGTGGAGCCATAGGCGGGGGCGGATGTTCCCCTCGCGTAGGGAACAGAGTGCTCACCACGTCCTCCACGAGCAAGGGCCGGAGACTGCGCCAGCGGGGGGGCCCAGGTGCGGAGTTTATCCCGCACCATCTTGTAAGGGCACCCCCACGGATCTCTGTCGAGAGTCTCCAGCATCTCCTCACGGGCCCGATCCCGGGCCCGTAGGACAGCCTCCCGGAGGGCGGTCTTCACCGCTCTGTATCCCTCGTACAGCTCCGCCTCAATGGCTGCCGCATTCGGTGGACTAATGCGGAGCCTGCGGTGCCTGGCGTACAGGTGTCGCGCGGCGACACACGCCTCGCGCAGAGACGTCAGCTCACGCGACCACCAATACACCTGACACCGGGCGCTTCCTGGCCGGACGCGGGGCATTGCCACGTCATATATCTCGGACATGGCCTCCTGGAACCACCCTGCCTTATCATTGACATCAGCAGGCCTGTCCGGTGATGACACCCAGGCCTGCATGATCGAGGCTTCCAGGAGGAGCTCCCGGTCCAGCTGCCTCAGCGCCCAACGCGGACCACTCGGGGCCTGTTGGACTAACGCGCTCGAGGGCTGGGTGGCGACGTCAAACCGGATAAACCGGTGGTCGGAGTAGGTCTCCACCCCCTCCATGACACGCCAGTCAATGGCACGCGGCGACAGAGCGGGGTTCGCGAACGAGATGTCCACCACCGACTCGCCCCGCATCCGCACACACGTGGGGACAGAACCCTGATTTGGGATGACCAGGCCTGTCTCCAGAGCCCAGTCTTCCACCATCCTACCCCACACATCTGTACGACGAGAACCCCAAGCCAAGTTCTTGGCATTGAAGTCCCCGAGGACAAGTACGGGGAGGGGATAACTTCCGACGACGACAGCTCTCAGCTCTGCAAGAGAGTTGTGGAGCTTGGCGAGAGATCGGTTCGGTGAGAAGTACACCCCCACAACGACGAACTCCCCGGACCGTGCTGCTACGCACCCCTGACCCCTCCTGACACCTTCAAGGATCGGGGTACCGGCGGCGGCCGAAGAGATGATGGCAACTGAGCCTTTAAGGTCCGCCCCCAGTCCTCCCTAGGCTAGACAAAATACGGCTCAGCGACCACAGCGATGTTAATAAACCACTGCACCATGCTCTGGAGCAACAGATCCTGAGCGCAGGCGCAGTGGTTGATATTCGCCTGGAGGAAGCTTAATGGGGCCGTTATAGGCATTCCATTTCAGTTTCCTCCACGGGGGGTCCCTCTGCGGGCGTCGGTGTCGCGGCGGCGGCGGCGGCGACAGTGACAGCGGTAGCAGCGGCAGTTGCGGCTGCGGCGGAGGCCACAGAGGCGGTGGCGGCGGAGGGCCCTCCCCTACCCGCGACCTTGGCCTTGGCGGGTGGCACGCAGGCCTTGCTTCCTGCCCGGTGATCGGCTGGCTTGCCGGTCGCCGCACATGCATCACAGTGTGGCGTGGCGCAGCAGGTCGCAGATATGTATCCGGGCTGACAGCAGTGGAAGCAAAGGCCACTGCGGTCAACCTCCGAGGCGCATCTCACTGATACGTGGTGCCCCACGAGACAGCGATAGCGCTTCAGAGGTCTGGGCTCCAGCAGCTTAACCTGCGCTGAGACCCAGCCCACCAGAAGCCTTCGGCACTCCACTATGGTTTTGGCAGCCGTAACAGGGCAGCACACCGTGGCGGCATGCATACCCTGTTGGTGCGGGCGTATGGCGCCTGACCTGACCTGGTCCGTAGTGCACCCCCCGGACCTGGCGACGGCGGCAGCCAACTCCTCCTCCGATACCGAGTCGCCCAGACCCATGATGCGCAGGTCTGCGCATCTGACGGGCCTGGACACTCGGGCCTCGTCCGCGTCCAGAGACGCTCTGAGCTTCGCAGCCAGAGCGTCCGCGGTCGCGCCACTGGATTCCCCGGGGACCTCCAGCATACAGGCTCTCGTCTGGGTGACTTTGAGCCGGAGACCCCGGTGATCCCGAGCTCCCCGAGATCCACCGCCTCCTTCGCCTTCGCGAGCAGGTCGCGGTAGGTAACGCCCTTCTTTTCCGCGTCCGGCTGTAGTGTAATCACTACAGCTGCGGTCTTCTGGGTGCGGAGCCTAGCCGCGATCTTGCGCGCCCTGAACTGGCGCTGCCGCTCTTGCTCTTTGGCCTTTTTGGCTGCCTTCTTCCCCTTCTTTTGTTCCCCGACCACCTGCCAACCGGCTTCAGCCGCGGGAGGTGTAGGGAGCTGGCGGGGCGGTGACGGTGGTGGTTTCTGGCTTGCCGCTGGCGCTGGCACATACGTCGCAGGCACTGGGGCTGGTGCAGCCACCATCTGTGCTGCCGCCTTGCCCTCTTTCGCCTTCGTCTTGCCTCTCTTTCCCGTCGCCGGCTTAGCCGGAGCCGATTCAGCCGGTACCGGTTTTGCCGGAGCCGGCCTTTTAGGGGGGGGGGGGGGGGGAATGGCAACTGCAGCCCCGCCCGAGGGCTGGCTGGATGGCCCCGGCCTAGATGCGGCAGCCGTGGCCGCCGCGTACGAGACCGTTGCCGGCCTCGCCGCCGTCTTGTTTGCCCCTAGGGGGGGCGCAGAACGATGCTCTCCAGCACGGAGAACCGGTGTGGGAAGGCAGCCAGCTCCTGCCGGACCATGTTCAGAACCTGGTTCTCCACCGGCACGGGCTGGCTTGGGTACTGCGTCTGGGGCGCCGCGCGAGAGGCAGGCTCACGTAGACTGGACAGGTCTGCGCGGAGCTTCTCGTTCTCGTTCTGGACAGTCTCCATGGCGGACGTCAGGCGGGCTACGTCCCCCCGCAGCTTCGCCACCTCGTCCGCAATAGGCCCGGCCCCAACAAAGTTTGCCTCCGCAGCCGCCATGACGGAGGCGGAGGCCCCGGGAATGGCCTTAAACTTCGAGAAGGGCTTTTACTTGTAGGCCACGACCTTGATCGCGGCCTCCACCTCCTTTACGAATCTGGCCTTACGCTCCGCCTCGGAGCCCCCAGTCGCACTCGTCTCTTCGCCTGATACCCGAGCCGTATCGCCCGGGTGGCGCCCTCCTCGGCAAGCTTTGCCGCTCGTTCGGCCCTTTGATTGGCAAGGAGCCCCCTCCCCTTGCCTCTCAGCCCGCCCCGACTGTTGGTGGGGATTTTCCGGGCCGAAACCTCCTCTTCACCGGATGACAGCCCCTGGTCGTCATCCGGCCTGGACCGCTTGCAGAAGAACTTACTGGTCTCCGCGGTCCCAGGCCCCACGCGTCGGGAGCTCTCTGAGCCTCCCACGCTGCTCGATGCGGCGTCGGACTCTGTCCCCGCATCGTTCCTCCTCTCCTCTACGTTGCCGTTGCCGGCTGTTTTGGTTTTTTGTTGTTCCATTTTTGTACCCACGAGTATGGGGAATTAAAGGTCCACCTTGGCAGAGACCCCTGTACCAAGGTCAGCAGATTTAGAGGATTTATTTTAGGGGTCTGCAGGTACCCTCGCGAGGAGCGCACTAGCGACTGATTTGTTCATAGAACCCCGTCAGCCATCCATCCCCTCGCGGTATGTCGCCCCTTGGGATTCGGAGTAACTTTTTATAGAGGTTTTCTCCCTCGCGGTCCGGGCGATTAAGCCAAGACCCTCGGTCCCTATCAAAGCCGCGAGACATGATCCACGACACTTCGATACTAGGATTACGAGACCGGCAATGACAGCAAAGGATGAATCCTTCACTGTCTGCCCGGAGGCAGGGTAAGTGCACACCGAGCCCGCCCTCACTCCTCTGCTATGCCCTCTGCTGATCAGAGGGTCACGCAGAGGATCGCACTGTTGGTCCGGGACGGACCCCATCCATGTCAGAATAATTAGCCGCGGCAGCAACATTCCCCAAGGAATAAGAATTTCTTCTCATTTCTCGAGGAAAGATTACCGCCGCGCCCAGGGTGCACCGGCCCAGTAGCTGCTCTTCTCTCCAGACGTATCGAGAGGGACCCGCAACTACCAGGCACACGTGGAGGACTTCTGACTTCGTACCCCATCTCTTCCTGACCCTGCCGTTCACTTCTGTGACATAAATTTGCACTTTCTCCTCTTTCAATCTTTCAACATGACCAAACAGCCGATGCAATGTTTTTTTTTAATCTTGGACACAACATTATTTTATAAACCACACTTTTCTCTTATCATGCAATTTCTCCCCCTGTCATTTGAATTTAGCCCTAATCCACTCCTTAATGACCGCATTACTAAAGAATTTATTCTAAATTAAACATAAGAGTGACTTTTGATAAATATTATTTATAATCTTTATCAAGTAAAACATAATAAAAAAGTTTACATTTCTATTTTTAATAATAAAAACTGAGCTTACCAACCCAAACTTGCTTACCAAACAAAACTAAGTGCGTAAATAGCCTCCCCTTGAGGCAATCTACGTAAGAGTAAGCCCATTTTCAGCAATATATTTGTGATGGACTGTTATTAACGATTATTTTAATATCAGTTAATTTAGTTTTAAGAGTATGACTTACTGTTATGATTTAAAGTGATATATTGACTGAATCTAATATGAAAACATTTAAAGTTTTAACTATTTAAACATTCATGAAGGAGATGAGATGAATTGCTCTTTTAGATATTCGTATAGATTACCGTGTTTTAAAAATCATTTACTTGCTTGTATACCAGTAGTATTATAAGCATCAATAATCAACTGAATAAATATCTTTAAACACGAAAGATTATAAAACGTAGTTCGGTGACAGAGTGCAGTTATTCATCTTACAACTTTCGACTTCTAGCCAAAAACTTAGCCAAGAAATAGAAACTTAATCAAAACTATGATATATTAGAAAAGGAATTACAAAGCTTGTATTTCTCAAGAAATAATGCAGAAAAACCAAATAAGTATCAACTGAGTGAGCATACCTTGCAACTAATCGGGGAAAGAAAGAAGCTTATAGTTAGCCAAGTAAAAAAAGAGAATATGAAGTTAGTTGCAGATTTAAGCAAAAGAATAAGAGAAAGTATACGCAAAGATCGCAAGGTCAAGAGATTGAAAACATTCGAGCATTACATCCAAAAAAGGGGGGTGTGAAAATAGTTCTGAAAGAACTGCGAGAAGTAGGCAACGAATGGATACCCAAACTAAAAGATAGGTCAAATACTACCACGACACGACAGAAAATTAAAGATTTAGCCACAAGTTTCTACCGTCAACTGTATGCCAGCCAGCACCAAAGAACAACAGGTTACCACAGCAGAGTGCTCACTCAACAAAATGATGAAGGGAAATCAGAGCCTGTGCCGGATATTGTATTGTGTGAATTTGAAAAGGCAATTAAGAGCCAAAAGATGGAGGAGTCTCCGGGGCCAGACAAAATTACCAACGAACTTATGAGGGGAAATATAGAAGAACTGACTCCAATTCCTACAAAGATTTTTAACGAAATCTTAACAAGTAGCCAAATTCCAAAACAATGGACTAAATCTCACGTAATACTAATATACAAAAATGTGATAAGGAAAACATAGAAAATTATAGACCGATAAGCCTGATGTCAAACGTATATAAAGGGTTTGCAAAAGTAATACTAGACAGAATTAGAAAATTGTTAGATGAACAACAGCCCGTTGAACAAGCAGGTTTTAGGAAAGGATTTTCAATAATTGACCATATCCATACGATCAAACAGGTACTAGAAAAATATAACGAATACAATAAAAACATCTATGTAGCTTTTATAGATTATACCAAGGCCTTTGATAGCTTAAGCCATGAATACATATGGGAAAGTCTAAATCGACAGGGAATACCAAGCGTGTATACTTAAATAATAAGAAACATCTACGCAGACAGTAATGCCAGAATCCAGTTGGAAACTTTGGGAAATGAATTTAGTATACAAAGAGGTGTGAGGCAGGGTAATCCTTTATCCCCAAAATTGTTCTCTGTTGTGTTAGAAAATATCGTCCGCAACCTATACTGGGATAAGTATGGCATTAATATAAAAGGGTCAAAACTGCACCGTTTAAGATTTGCCAATGACCTGGTATTAATTGAAGAATGCCCCGAAAATCTCGAATATATGATAAATAATCTAAATGTAGAAAGCATAAAAGTTGGACTAAAAATGAACCCTAACAAGAGCAAAATAATGATGAACAGCACAAATTTTAACATCACAATAAACGGCGATACTCTAAAATATGTAAAAGACTAAATATATCTGGGTCAAGTAATTTCCATATAAGATCAAATGACGAAAGAAATTTACTTTAGGATCGCAACAGCTTGGAAGTAATACTGGTCATGAAGTCAATAAGAAGGAAAGCATTTAATACTTGCATTTTACCTTGTCTAATACGGATGTGAAACCTGGACCGTCACAAAGGTATTGTGAGAAAAACTTGCAGTGGCACAAATTGCAATGGAGAGTAGTATGACCGGCTGTAAAAGACAGGATAAGATATACGGATGTGAAACCTGGACCGTTACAAAGGTATTGTGAGAAAAACTTGCAGTGGCACAAATTGCAATGGAGAGTAGTATGACCGGCTGTAAAAGACAGGATAATATCAGAAATATTGACCTTAGGAATTTAAAGAAACTTATTGACATATTCAAACGAATCGATCACCAGAAGTGGAGATGGTCAGGACATATGATGCGTAACAAGATGGGAAAATGGAGCAGGAGAGTAACAGAATGGTATCCAAGAGAGAGCAAAAGAAGACGAGGAAGACAGCATGCAAGGTGGGAAGACGAAATAAAACTTACAGCAGGACCAAACTGGAGAACGGTTGCTCAAGATAGACAACAATGTAAATCGGTGGAGGAGGGCTTTGCCAATAGGCAAGAGACATTTAATAGTTAGTAGATTATTAAATAAAATAATAAAGTAATAAAGGAAAAATAATAAAGGAATAAAGGGCTTTATTATTTATTATTATTGTGTTATCTGCATAATTTTCACATCTGGTTGGGTTCTATATATAATTATAATTTAAAATGAAAATATAAATATACATAAATACCAATATAATAAAATAAACACAAAAAATACATAAATCAATAAGATTCAACCAGATGGAAGCCCTCGGCAGGGGAGACCAAACGGCCGAGGGTTAGGGGGAAAGGGAAAGAAACCGACAGACGATGCGCGCGGTATCGAGGAGCACCGCCTTCTGCATTTGAGCCCGGAGCGGTCCGTCACGGAGTCCCAGTCGCCTCAGATGACCCGAGAAGCTGACTGGGATTAAATGGACCAGATGGAAGCCCTCGGCAGGGGAGACCAAACGGCCGAGGGTTAGGGGGAAAGGGAAAGAAACCGACAGACGATGCGCGCGGTATCGAGGAGCACCGCCTTCTGTATTTGAGCCCGGAGCGGTCCGTCACGGAGTCCCAGTCGCCTCAGATGACCCGAGAAGCTGACTGGGATTTATTAAAAAATATTTTTGAAAATTTATCTGATTTTTGAGATTTCTCAAAATCTACCGGTCCAAATTGGTCGAAACAGTATTGAAAATCTAAATTTGGTGAAACCCTTTCGAAGACCATCAAGTTCGTTCAAATTGGACACACACACACACACACACACACACACACACACACACACACACACACACACACACACACACACACACACACACACAAACACACACACACACACACACACACACACACACACACACACACACACACACACACACACACACACACACACACACACACACACACACTAGACATAGTGACATCCTCGTTCGGCCATTCGGATTCAGAGACGACTAGAGGAATAATTTCGACCGGCATACCACCCCACATGTCGGTCACCTCGTGAGCCAGGTCCAGATATTTTTTTTGTTTATCTGTTTCGGCTTTCACGAGGTTCTCGTCATGCAGAATAGTAATGTCGACCGAAAATATCCTTGACTGTGCCCGGTTCATCAGCACAATATCAGGCTTATTCGCAAGACTAGTCCTGTCTGTGGTGATAGCCCGGTCCCAGTAAAGCCTGACGCGGTCATTTTCGAGCACGGCTTGCGGCAAGTACTTGTAATACGGCAATTTTCGGTCCACGAGATCGTATTTCAGAGCAAGCTCCTGGTGTAGAATTCTGGCTACTAGGTTGTGCAGTACTCAGAGTTAGAAAGCGCCGAATAACCGCAGATGACATGCCTAAGTGACTCCCCGGAATGGCGACAAGCTCGACAGATGTCGACAGTACCATCCTTTAGGATGTATCCCCGATAGTTGTTGGTCTTTATAACCTGATTCTGTATTGCACAGACAAAACCCTCGGTTTCCCCGAAGGGGTCACCTAAACGAAGCCAGTTAAAGGAGGCGGCTGTATCTACGTGAGGCTCATGTAGAGCCTTGTAGTATCTCCCATGGAGCTCCTTCTCCTTCCATACGGTCTCCCGGTCGGAAATGCTCTGTACTGCCGCGTCTTGCCATTGCTCGTTGGCTAAGGATAGAGGGGTAAGTCCTTTATCACTATAAATGATGTCATTATAGAATAGATCATCCGATCTCGCCAGGAAGTAATGACGGAGGCTGCACACTTCGCGATTATGCATGGTGAGTGCGCTCAGGAAGCCACGCCCACCATGCTTTCGCGGCAAGTACAGCCTCATTACTGACGATCTCGGATGATGCATCCTATGGGACGTCATGGTAGTGCGGACTTTTCTATCCAGGGCGTTAAGTTCAGTCTGACCCCACCTGAGTATGCCAAAGGTTTACATGAGAACAGGCATGACCCGACCATTATATGCATGTGTCTTATTCACACCGCACAAAAGGCTGTTAAGCACTTTGGTCAAGCGTGCATAAAACACGTCGCAAACTGACTGTTTCATACCAGCCTCATCGATACCGATGTTCTGTGACATACCCAGGTATCGGTATGTTTTAGCCTCGGAAATGGTCCTTAAGTTGACGGGCATAGATAAGTCTATGCCCTCAGAGTTAGCCACCCTTCCCCTTTCAACATGAAGGACCGCACACTTAACCGTCCCCAGCTCCATTCTAATAGAATTGCTAAATTCACAAGTGATGTTTAGCAATTCCATAAGATAGAAGCGATTGGAGGCGAATAATTTGAGGTCATCCATATAGAAAAGTTGGGTCACTTTTGTACCTCCTTTCCAAAGCTGAAATATCCTCCCGGAGCCCTCCAGTAACTTACTGAGAGGGTTCAAAGAGAGGCAGAACCAGATTGAACTCAGGCAGTCGCCCTGGAATATACCCCTCCTTATCCTTATGCGGCTTTCCGCAGCCGTCATCCGATCGCCTAGATGACAGAGGATCGTTCTCCACTGCTCCATACACTTCTCGAGGAAGTCTCAAACTGTACAGTCAATCTTGTACAGCTCGAGGACCCTCTTTAGCCATGTATGGGGCACCGAGTCAAATGCCTTTCTGTAATTTATCCAGGCGGCGGAGAAGTTCCGACGGTTGCGTTTCACCACTTTGCCAATGACCGCGTAAATGAGGAGTGGTTCCTTGGTTCCACGACCACCGCCCCGACATCCATTTTGAGCGCGCGACATCACCTGATTTGAGTCCAGGTGACGAGTGATTTTCGCGCTCAAAATGGATGTTAGTGTCTTTTATATGTTCGGTAGACACGTGATGGGACGGTATTTGATCGGGTCTGTGGAACCCTGGTCTTTAGGAACCAAATGGGTGATCTCAGTGGTGAAGAGGCCCGGGAGCGACTTCTGGTTGTGAGCCTCTTGGAACTGTCGGGCAAGCACAGCGTGACACACCATGAACCCCTTCAGCCAGTAGTGATGCAGCCCGTCAAGCCCCGGACTTTTCCAGTTCGGGGCCCTACGGACCGCCTCAGCTACGTCATCCGGCGTTGTGATGACTGCGTCCATAGGCGTGATACTCGCACACTGACTCGCCACAACTTCCTTCCAAGGGCCCTCAATGTGGTTTACAGGCTCTGAGCATAGGCTGCGCCAGAATGCGACCGTGTCGGCCTGATTTGGTGCTGGGCCCGTTCCACTTACCATTGGTGGCTCCAACGATTTATGGAGCCTCTTCTTATCTCTCTGGAAGAGACGATTCTGGTTGAAGCGTGTTGACCTCTCGGTATATCTCTGAATCCGCTTTCCCCAAGCAGCGATTCTTTGCTTAAGGTCATCTATGCGCTCCGTCAGTTTTTGCATTATATCCGGCTGGGACAAACTAAAATTTGTCCCAGTAAACGCCATCCTGACGGTGCGCACAATCCTTGGCCTGGTATTGCCTGACCTCAAGCATATCAGTCTGCCGGTGAGGGCCCTAGCCTTTCCGATACGTTCTTCAATTCTTATTCTCCAGGCTGGGATAGCACTACTTTGTCCAGTAGCGCGTCCAGCCGTTGAAAGTTTGGCGCCTATAATGCGGCAGACGGCCAGTGCGGTGCCTAAAAGAATTGAGTCCGTCTCACAAAGGTCCCGGCTGGCTTCCAAATAGGTAACTAGCATCGGGTTCAGAGACCTCACGACAGCCCGATTCCGCTTGCTTAGGGCTATGCGAGGAAGTCGCGGTCGATTTTCGAGAGGCGTACTGCGCGTTTCCACAGTCGCCTCTTCCAATGTACTCCTCATTTGCTCTAATTCCAGTTCCTGGGCGACTATTCCATCATCGTTTGAATCAACCACAACTGGGGTATTCACGGCGGAATCCACGTTTGCCGTTTGCTCAGCAAGGTGTGGCGCCGCATCCACAGCCGCAGCATTTTCACCGTAGCCGTTCGAGTTTGGTGACATCAAATACATTTGAGCGCAAGATATACCGAACTCGGTCTGCCAAGTTTGCTCGGTGACGGTTACAGATGGCTCCAGCTCAGCAAAAAGTCGATGCATCCTTGCCCGATACGCAAAACCTCCAGTTTCTCCCCCTTTCGCCCTAAAATACGCCCGCAATGCGTTGCTGTTAATCTGGGTTGTCCAACGAATGCGACATACTCCACCAGTGGCTCAGCAAGGTGTGGCGCCGCATCCTCAGCCGCAGTATTTTCACCGTAGCCGTTCGAGTTCGGTGAAATCAAATATATTTAAGCGCAAGATATACCGAACTCGGTCTGCCAAGTTTGCTCGGTGACGGTTACAGATGGCTCCAGCTCAGCAAAAAGTCGATGCATCCTTGCCCGATACGCAAAACCTCCAGTTTCTCCCCCTTTCGCCCTAAAATACGCCCGCAATGCGTTGCTGTTAATCTGGGTTGTCCAACGCACGCAGCGTACTCCACCTGTGGCGAGTGCCGATTGCTGGGCCTTATTATTATTATTATGGGTGTATCAATATAGTTTTCTTATCTGGTTGGGTTCTATAAATATATAATAATAAATGGAAATGAAAAGATAAATATACATAAATATCAATAATATAAAATAAATATAAAAATACATATATAAATAAAAGCCCAACCAGATGGAGGTCCTCGGCAGGGGAGACCAAACGGCCGAGGGTTAGGGGGAAAGGGAAAGAAACTGGTGGACGATGCGGGCGGTATCGAGGAGCACCGCCTTCTGCATTTGAGCCTGGAGCGGTCCGCCACGTAGTCCCAGCCGCCTCAGATGACCCGAGAGGCTGACTGGGATTAGCCCGTTTGCAGAGACGACTACAGGAATAATTTCGGTCGGCAGACCACCCCACATGTCGGTCACCTCGTGAGCCAGGTCCAGATATTTTGTTTGCTTATCTGTTTCGGCTTTCACGAGGTTCTCGTCAAACGGAATGGTAATGTCGACCAAAAATATCCTTGACTCTGCCCGGTCCATCAGCACAATATCAGGCTTATTCGCAAGAATAGTCCTGTCTGTGATGATGGCCCGGTCCCAATAGAGCCTGGCGCGATCATTTTCGAGCACGGCTTCCGGCAAGTACTTGTAATACGACAATTTCCGATCCACGGGACCGTACTTCAGAGCGAGCTCCTGGTGTAGAATTCTGGCTACTAGGTTGTGCCTGTGCAAGTACTCAGAGTTAGAAAGCGCCGAACGACCGGAGATGACATGCCTAAGTGACTCACCGGGATGGCGACAAGCTCGACAAATGTCGATGGTGCCATCCTTTAGGATATTTCTCCGATAATTGTTGGTCTTAATGACCTGATCCTGTATTGCACAGACAAAACCCTCGGTTTCCCCGAAGAGGTCACCAAAGCGTAGCCAGTGAAGGGAGGTTACTGTGTCTACGAAAGACCCATGTAGAGACTTGTAGAACCTCCCGTGGAGCTCCTTCTCCTTCCATACGGTCTCCCGGTCGGAAATTGTCTGCACTGCCGGGTCTTGCCATTGCTCGTTGGCTAAGGATAGAGGGGTAAGTCCTTTATCACAAGAAATGACGTCCTTATAGAATGGATCATCCGATCTCGCCAGGAAGTAATTACGGAGGCTGCACAATTCGCGATTATGCATGGTGAGCGCGCTCAAGAAGCCACGCCCACCATGCTTTCGCGGCAAGTACAGCCTCATTACCGAAGATCTCGGATAATGCATCCTGTGGGACGTCATGGTAGTGCGGACTTTTCTATCCAGGGCATTAAGTTCAGTCTGAGTCTACCTGAGTATGCCAAAGGTATACATGAGGACAGGCATGACCCAGCCGTTATATGCTTGTGTCTTATTCACACCGGATAAAAGGCTGTTAAGCAATTTGGTCAAGCGTGCATAAAACACGTCGCAAACTGACTGTTTCATACCAGCCTCATCGATACCGATGTTCTGTGACATACCCAGGTATCGGTATGTTTCAGCCTGGGAAAGGGTCCTTAAGTTGACGGGCATAGATAAGTCTATGCCCTCAGAATTAGCAACCCTACCCCTCTCAACATGGAGGACCGCACACTTATCCGTCCTCAGCTCCATTCCAATGGAATTGCTAAATTCACAAGTGATGTTTAGCAATTCCATAAGATGGGAGCGACTGGAGGCGAATAACTTGAGGTCATCCATATAGAAAAGGTGGGTCACTTTTGTCCCTCCTCTCCGTAGCTGAAATCCCCTCCCGGAGTCCTCCAGTAAGGTACTGAGAGTGTTCAGAAAGAGGCAGAACCATATTGGACTCAGACAATCGCCCTGGAAGATACCCCTTCCTATCCTTATGTGGTTCTCCGCAGCCATCATCCGCTCGCCCAGATGACAAAGGATCGTACTCCACTGCCCCATACACTGCTCGAGGAAGTCTCTAACTGTACAGTCTATCTTGTACAGTTCGAGGACTCTCTTTAGCCATATATGGGGCACCGAGTCGAATGCCTTTCTGTAGTCTATCCAGGCGGCGGAGAAGTTCCGACGGTTGCGTTTCACCACTTTGCCAATGACCGCGTCAAGGAGGAGTGGTTCTTTGGTTCCACGACCACCGCCCCGACATCCATTTTGAGCGCGCGACATCACCTGATTTGCGTCCAGGTGACGAGTGATTCTCGCGCTCAAAATGGATGTTAGTGTCTTGTATATGGTCGGTAGACACGTGATGGGGCGGTATTTGCTCGGGTCTGTGGTACCCTGGCCTTTAGGAACCAAATGGGTGATCCCAGTAGTGAAGAGGCTCGGGAGCGACTTCTGATTGAGAACCTCTTGAAACTGTCGGGCGAGCACAGTGTGACACACCACGAACCCCTTCAGCCAGTAGTGATGCGGTCCGTCGAGTCCCGGACTTTTCCAGTTCGGGGCCCTACGGACCGCCTCAGCTACGTCATCCGGCGTTATGGTTACGGGATCCATGGGCGTAATACCCGCACACTGACTCGCCACAACTTACGTCCAAGGGCCCTCGTTGTGGTTTACGGGCTCTGACCACAGGCTGCGCCAGAATGCGACCGTGTCGGCCTGATTCAAAACTGGGCCCGTTCCACTTACCATTGGTCGCGCCAATGATTTATATAGCCTCTTCTGATCACTCTGGAAGAGACGATTCTGGTTGAACCGTGTCGACCTCTCGGTATATCGCCGAATTCGCTTTCCCCAAGCAGCGATTCTCTGCTTTAGGTCGTCTATGCGCTCCGTCAGTTTTTGCATTATATCCGGCTGAGACAAACTAACATTTGTTTCAGCAAACGCCATCCTGACGGTGCCCACAATCCTTGGCCTGGTGTTGCCAGACCTGAAGCATATCAGTCCGCCGATGAGGGCCCTAGCCTTAGAATATTTATTTTTAGAAAATTAGAAAATTAGAGTTACTGCCCATAACTCACTCTCTGTTCTACCCTAGGTTAGCTGATAGAGAATTCTATATAGCACCCTTTATAAGGTAAAGGCAGTATACATGCCACTAACTAATCAATTTTTGTATTCCTATTTGTATTGTTGATGGTCCTCTTATTTTTCACGTATGGTAACATTGATCATTTTTACTTCATAAATGAGTATCCCATTGACATATACTTCAAAGCTATCAAATCAAAGCCAGCCATAATTGCGTGAAAGTGGTGTTTATCCGACGGAAAATTTCATCTAGTTAGATCTTCTTAGATTTTGGCTAAAATGATAAGATAACTTACTGATTATTATTTTGTATGTATTGTGCTATTGTTTTGCGTGCGATGTTGGCACTGAACGTTTGGTAACTTGTTTTATTTCAATTTTTGTTGGTGGCAGTATCTATGCCACTACCCGTTCACTGTTTTTTGGTGGCAATATAAATGCCATTGCCTGTTTGTATTTCAGGCATACCTAAATATTGACTTTATTGATAATGAGCTGGAGCAAATGTTTAGCCTTCCTGATAATCCAGACGAATCGGAAGATGAGTACGAGGGCGAAGATAGAAATCGGTTTATTTATTTATTTATTTAAAACTTCATATACACAAGTGGTATATAGGCGGACTTAATGCCTAAGGCATTCTCTCCCAGTCTACCTTGGGATGATGCAGAGATAGAATGAAGTGGGTGTAATAAAAAGTTAATATGCGAATACTAAAATAAAATAACAAAAAAAATTGTAATACATGGAAATAAAATACATAAGATATAAATGGTACATCGCAAAAAAATAGATAAAATTATATTAATATTATACATAATTACAATAAGAACAATAAGAATATATATATATATATATATATATATATATATATATATATATATATATATATATATATATATATATATATATACATATAAACATACATATATACAAATATATATACATATACATACATACACACACACATACATACATATACACACATATACATACACATACACATGTACAACCAGTGCGTGTTGCCAGTGATGACTTATGGATCAGAGACGTAGTCCTTCACTGCTGGCCGTATGAGGACGCTGGTTCTGCCAATGATGAGGATGATGATTCTGCCAATTTATTAAGTAAGTGTTCCCGAACCTTCATATTGAACGCGTACCGATTGCTAGCCGTCCTGATTTCGAGAGGGAGTGCGTTCCAAAGGAGAATAGATTGAATGTGGAAAGAAGAATGAACAAATCCAGAGCTGTGGGATGGACATAGGAGAAGAAGGTTGTTCGTAGAGCGGAGGTTTCTCTCATGACTAGCACTAAGCAACTGAAAGTGAGAAGATAAGTAGGTAGGGGAAGTTGGAGACATCAGGATAGAATAAAGGGTGGTGAGTGCACGCAAACTACGGCGTTGACGAATAGGTAACCATTTTAATTGAGATCGATCCGTAGATACATAGTCATACTTTCGAAGATTGAAAATGAATCGAATGCAGTTATTCAGAAGAATTCATATTTGTTGAGAAGGTCTACATTCAGGTCGAAATAACACACATCACCATAGTCGATTAGGGGAAAAATTAAACTCTGCACAAGCATTGTCTTAATTTCAGATGGTAGAAAATTTTTTAGGCAATTGAGAGAACGCAGGGTACCAGTGACTTTCTGGCTAACGGTCGTTGTTTGGGCTTTCCAACTCAAAGTAGAATCAATTAATAATCCTAGATCCTTCACAGTGGAACACAATTGAATCTCAGTACTATTAAAAAAGATAGGAGGTACAGCTACTGTTTTCAATCTCTGGATCATCGGACGGCTACCAATTATTATGGCCTGACACTTCGAAGGGTTGACCATTAGGCCAAACCTGTCAGACCAGTTCTTAATGTACTCAAGGTCACTGTTAAGTGTGTCCACCGCTGTAGAAATATCGTCAATACTCGCTTGTGTGTACAATTGCAAGTCATCAGCATACAGATGATATGCAGACTGAAGGTTTTGAGTAACGAGATTAATAAATATAGAAAACAACAAAGGAGATAATATGCCGCCTTGAGGGACACCAGAATGTATGTCAAGCCAGCTAGATGATAGCTCATCGATGCGAACCGACTGCTGGCGCCCTCGAAGATATGATGAAAACCAATCCAGTGCTTCGGGTGAGATCATAGAAAGGGAAAGGATGGAAATTAGAATGTCATAACTAATGGTATTAAAGGCGTTCGAGAAGTCAACCAAAACCAACACAGTGACTTTAGTGTCCTCAATGCCTGCCCTAATATCACCAGTTACTTTCAGGAGTGCGGAAACGGTACTATGACCGGGCCTAAAGCCAGACTGCAAGGGACTTAATAAGTTATTACGAGAGATAAACTGCGAAAGTTGCTTGTGGACATAGGCCTCAAGGACCTTGGATAAGAAGGGAAGGATGGATATTGGTCGGAAATGATTGGGTAAAGTGGGATTTGGGATCTTTTGTAAGGGAATAACGTAAGCCTTACGCCACAGTGAGGGAAAATTACCAGAATCCAAGGAGAAGTTAATGATGTGCGAGATGACTGGAAGGATATGGTCAAGTATATAGATAATCATCCGTCGGCTGATGTTGTCGTAACCTACAGCATTAGATTTAATGGAAAGGATTATCTTCTTGATCTCATCTACAGCTACTGGAGAAAATTGAAACAGATTAATATCGGGACGAGGTAAACCCATTAAGTGTTCAACAGTAAGACGCTTGGTCTGGTAACCAAGAGGACTGTTGGAGACAAAATGAAAATTGATATCATCCAGACCAATCGTCCTTTGAAACTCACAACGGTGTCGTTTACCGATACCTATGGTTCCAAGGAACTTCCAGATATTAGCAGGGGAAGAAGATGAGATGTTACTAAGAATAAATCGGCGTTTGGCGTTGCGTATCATCTGATTGCACCGATTCCTTGCAACTTTATAAAGCGTCCAGTTTTGATCACATCGATCTCTTCTAAATTTGCCGAAAGCGCGATCCCTACGTCTCATCGCAATCCGAACCCCAATCGTCATCCAAGGCGCAGGTGGATGCTTGAGCTTCACTTTTTTGATGGGAGCATATACGTCATATAATTTAAGGATAGCTTCATTCAAAATCCCAACTTTTTCATCCACAGTGGGTGCAGAAACCACGCTGTTCCAGTTTATTTTGGATGCATCCATACAAAGCTTTTCAACATCCAAGCGACCAAAACAACGCATGTGTAGAGTTTTAGCTGGAGGTTTAGGAGGTTTAAGGACGTAAGAAAGGAAAATGAGGTCATGACAGGAGAAAGCAGGTGCAAAGTGTTGACCGTGGCAGAAGACAAGAGAAGGAGCAGAGGTAAGGATTAAGTCAAGCCAGGTATCCTCCACATCAATATTGTGGTGAGTGGCTTGTAAAGGTAAAATGTGGAGGCCAACCGACTCGACAATTTGAAGGAGCTTGGAGGAACGGGTTAAGTGCGGAGTGAGGAGATCTGTATTAAAATCGCCCATGATGACGTGATGTGAGTATTCCGACCCCAAGGATTCCAGAATTGTTTCAAGACTGGAGAAGTAATCGACAGAAGGAGGACAGTAGACAACGCCAAGTACTAATTTGGCTCCTTTTACACAAACTTCAAGGAAAAGGAATTCTGCAGATGCAGTATAATAGGGGGAAGAAGAAGCTAGAATTTTATAAGAAAAGTCAGAAGGAAGATATATAGCGACCCCACCCCCTCTCCTATCAATTCGATCGTTGCGTATCAAACTGAAGCCAGAGAGAGGGTAAGAGGTAGAAGGAAGATGGGGCTTAAGCCCCATCTTCCTTCTACCTCTTACCCTTAAGCCAAGTCTCCGAAATCAGGACGGCATGAACATCTGCGTCAGAGAAAGCCTCAATCAGATCACTGTAATGACTAGGTACGCTCTGTGCATTAATGTGGCAAACATTAAACAAAGAGCGGGATTCATCGAATTTATGTCGCACAAAATCCCCTAATGTTTCAGTAATAGAGCAATAACTGTCATTTGATGAAGAAAACTCGTTGGCAGAAAGAAAAGACTCATCATCGGAACTCATCTATATGTAATAGAATATATAAAATTAAATAAATAATATAGACCTGAACTATAAGAATAAATAAATTAGTGTAATTAAAATTATATAACGTAAAAAAAATAGTAATAATTTCGATTGCTAAACTGCCGTCCCTGCACCACCCGCCAGATAACACACTTAAAAATTAAAAGACAAATATAATGCACAAAACAATAAAAATAAAAATGATTTGCAAGACAACTACAACTAAACTACGTTAAGATTACTAATAATAAATAGCAGAACTTAGAACAAATAAAAAGTATCATAGAGAAGTGTCTCATAGAAGACAAATATACTGTGTCCAAAGGACTTTGTATCCATGATCATGTATTAATAAAAAAAAAACTTCCCAGCGACCGAAAGTTAAATTGCACTATGCACTTGTTACGAATCTATTAATCTATGGACAAAATATAACCAAAAAAAAACAACTTAATATCAAAACAAAGTAGAACTTAACCTAAAATGTAATAAATATACAAGTTTTAATAAATGATGTAAAACGAAAAACTATATTAAAATTAGAAATTAACTAATTTAAAAAAAATGTAAATAAATGAGAAAGAAAGAAGCTTAAGGTTACACAAAAGCAAAACAAGGTTTAATACTGTGGATAAAAAGTAATAACAAATCACACCAAGTAACTCCGCAATATTGAATAAATTTAAAGTTGTAGTAAAAGGAAAAGGAGAATTAAGACAATAAAACGCAATACTGCGTAGTTATTTACGTGGCTTAGAATTGCTTCCTGCAATGCGCTCGCTTCCAGTTGAGGATTCAGCAGTCGCCTTAGGGTGTTTTTGTGTAAGAGTAGTCAGCTCATTTAAGGTAGTGACTTTATGCCGGGATCCATCTGCAACTTTCACCACAATTACTCCATCTTGGGTCCAGCATGCACGCATGCCGAAATGCTGACGGGCTTTGCCAAAAACAGTTTGCCGAGACTTTGTCAAGAACTCCTTTACTGTAACTGGACAACCTTTCAGTCTAGACTTCGCCCTCCATACTGATGACCTGAAGTCAACGCTAAGAAATCGAACTAGGATTGGCCTGAGACAATTTTTGGTGGCTACTCCAATCCTGTGGCAGACACTAATGCAAGATGCTGTGATGTCCTTCAACTCCATTTTGTGGATTATACTTAGCACTGTAGCCTTGCAGTCCTCCTTCTCCTCTTCAGCAAACCCAAGAAAAGGAGAGCCTTTCGTCGATGCCTGGTCTCAATAGCGTCGACCATATGGGAGCACTCATTAATTTGTTTACGGAGCATACCGAGCATAGAGAACATGAGTTCACGGAAGGTTCGAAACTCGTCAGCCACCTTTGCAACCGTGTCCTTGGCGGATCCCCCCGTGTGTAACTGTGCTTCCAGTTCGGCCATCCTTTTTGAAAAGCATTCCTCCAAACTGTTCTGTGCAGTTCTAATCTCATTAAGTTGAGACATTGTGTTGTGCCAAGATATATATGAAATCCAAGTGTGTGTAATATGCTGGCAGGTGGTGTATTTAGATGGAATGAATTCACATATACACAGTTGTACAAATGCGATTACCAAGAAAATGGTGTTAATTAGCACTCAAATATGTAACAAATTATGTAGAATATTGTATAAGTTAATTTAAAATACAAATTAAAATTTTACGTATGTGTTAACTTTTTCTTCACCTACCGCCGAAAAAAAAGGTTTAGGTATACGTGCGATGTCGGAGGATCCAAATATTATTCAAAATCAAGAAAATCCAACGCCTGGACCATCAAGACGTAGTCCTGTAAGTTTCCTTTCTTCTATGATGGTGAAATAAGAGAAAATATTGATCTTAATATAGGAGTACATAATATTGAATATGGCGATAGTAAAGGCGAAGAAATATTGTGACAGGTCCGACTATCACAAATATCTCGAATTATTTCGGAATCTTCTATGATGGTGAAATAAGAGAAAATATTGATTTAAATATAGGAGTACATAATATTGAATATAGCGATAGTAAAGGCGAAGAAATATTGTGACAAGTCCGACTATCACAAATATCTCGAATTATTTCGGAATCTTCTATGATGGTAAAATAAGAGAAAATATTGATCTTAATATAGGAGTACATAATATTGAATATAGCGATAGTAAAGGCGAAGAAATATTGTGACAAGTCCGACTATCACAAATATCTCGAATTATTTCGGAATCTTCCACTGACTCTCCCATGATGAGAATGAAAATCATTGGAAAAAAGGTAGTATGTGGCTGGACAGACCAAATGCAGATAAATATGATGAAATTACCTTGAAAACTAAAGTTTTCTTTCAAGCAGGACTTCTCCAATGGCTTATTTTTCGAGGTATTTTTCTGAAGAAGTAATTGATCAGATTGAGAATTAATTTGTATGCCTCTCAGAAGGCGACGTTGCATTGGGAACCGTTTAGAAAGCCTGATATTGATGCTTTTTTAGGAATTCTTATTTTGATAGGTATTCATGTTTTACCATCTATAGATCTATACTGGTCTACTGACCCATTTTTAGAGTCGACGAAATAGCACAAGTAACGACGTGCAAAAGATTCAAAAAATTTTTAGAAAACCTTCACCTAAATGATAATTCCAAAGCCCCTGGTAAAACAAGTAATGAATATGACAAACTATATAAAGTTCGGCCTGTCTTGAAAATGTTGAACAATGCTTGTCAAAGAGAAGCTAAACAAACAACTTTCCAGAGCATAGACGAAGCAATGATACGATTCAAGGGTGTATCATCTTTGAAACAATATATGCCTGCTAAACCTATTAAAAGGGGATTCAAGGTTTAGGTTCGTGCGGATAGTTCTACTGGTTATGTATAAGAATTTCAGATTTACACCGGTAAAAATAAAAACGATACACCGGAGTTAGGTCTGGGTGCTAATGTTGTCAAATCCTTGACAAAAAATCTAATTAACGAGAAAGTTCAAGCGCACGTAGCTTTCGATAATTTTTTTGGCTTTGGCAATTACTGAGTATACAAAGAGAATGGGAGGTGTTGATCGGTTCGATCAAAAAAGAAGCACATATGAATTTGGACGAAGGAATAGGCGTTGGTGGCGCAGGATATTTTATTTCCTGATTGACTTGGCTATTACAGATTCTTTCATATTGCACTCTGTTTCACCGAGAAATCACGGACGCTTGTCGAATCTACAATTTCGCATCGCAATTGCTAGATCGCTCATACGAAACTACTCGTCCAGAAAGAGAAGCCTATCTAACGAACCTAATTTCATTGCAAAAAAAAGCAGGTTACTCTCAGTACTAGCTATCAGAAAGTTGTAGCACTTCAAGACGATATACGTTACGAAGATATTGGAAAACACTTGATAGATAAGTCTGATACACCGCGCTGATGCCGTTTATGTAGTACAAAGACAAATAACGTAAGAAGTAAGTTCTCATGTACGACATGTAAACTATATTTGTGTGCTTACCCTTACTTTGCTCATTTTCACACAACGAACTGAAGAATACATTAGATAAGAATAACTTATGATATACTATATAAAGATAACTAAATTATTTCAAAAGTCAAAAATTTTATGGATCTCAAATAGTCTCTAGTTGATTGATGTTACTATACCATAATAGATATAAGTATATTTTTTTAAAAATAAATATTCTTGTATTGTCAATTGTCTTTTATTTATAATTAAAAATGAATACACAAGATATAGAACACATGTAATTTACTTAAATTAACAGAAATATTACCCTTTTAGTATGGGCAGAGGCATGTAATATACTGACTGACATCAAAATTTTCAAATATTTCCCAACATTTTTCCGAGTTGAAAAAAATCTTATAAATCATAAAAAGTGTTTCCAACAACATACTAAAATTTCGTTTCGTACCACTTCTACTTTTCTCGGCCTTATAAAGGGTTAAGCAAGGTTTAGATGAAGCCAGCACTGGCTTGTTATTGGCCTCGTATAAACAGTTTTTCAAGACAAGCTAGCGCTGGTTGCCAGCACTGGTTGGAATAGAGCACCTGTCTATTTTTCAAGCCAGTGACCTCCGCCCGCGTTCCCCACAACCCCCGCGCCAGAATAAATAATTTGTAATATAAAAATTTTACTATTGATATTGTACAAATTCCTATATTTGATGTATGTAGGTATATGATAAACATTATTTTCAGTTAGTTTCAAAAATCATTAATTTAATACAACGATTTACAAGAATAATCTAAGAATGAAATGAATACATTTGGCCTCATCTAAACAACACGTGCCAGGCCAGCGCTTACTTGTCTGAGGACTGACGCCAGCGTTACTGGCTTCATTTAAACCTTGCTTTAAGCTCGCCTTTTGTACAAAATCCTTGACGCAACATAAATAATAAAATAATAAAAATAATATTAAACATTGTTCTAATTAGGTTTCAAATAGTTATTAAATGCAGTTGTAAGATTTGACTCTAACAAACATACATTGCGAGTTAATTATAATATTTTATAACACCATCCTTTTTATAGTTATTTTTGTGGAATAAACGTTGATAAAATAAGAGAGGTGTCCTCCGGACCTTTGGCGACCGAAGTAGAAAAAGTCGACATTGTGCTCTTAAGTTCAATATTTCTTAATATATATATATATATATATATATATATATATATATATATATATATATATATATATATATATATATATATATATATATATATATATATAAAATATATATATAATTATATACGATGAAATGTGATTAAATACATATATATATGTATTTAATCACATTTCATCATTCAATCACATTAAATATGCAGAGTTTAATGTAGTAATTTGCGTTTGTACCAATCTACCGGCTAACTATCTGCTTCTTCACTTCACAAAATCTTTGATTGCACTTCACTGCATACTAAAATTGTATTCTATAACAATATTTTGGAAAATCAGCTAACCAGTGAAGCTAACTTCTTGAAGAAATTACCCCATTTTGAATCCCTATTCAAACCACTAAAACAACAGGGAAGCACCTCCACTTAACGTCTTCAAGAGGAATTTCAGGAGTTCAAAGCTCAAGTCTGAAGCATAATGAGTTTACTTAGTCAACATATATCCGAATGCGCAAAATCAATTGAAATAATTGACACGATACACTGTAGGAAATATCTTTTGTTTCATGGTGTACCAGGGGATACTACTGGGCGCCTCTTTGATTAATTTGTTGGTCTTTTCGCAAATAAACTTGGGCTTCTTAATTTACTAGTGATACTCTAAAAGTATGTCATCGTCTTGGAAGCAGCACTTAAGCCAAGTTTTGTCCCATATTAGTACACTTCTCTGATCCTTTACTTAGATCGACTGTTTGGAGCAAAAAGGTGTGTTTTAAGCACATCTGTTGTTTTATCCGAATTTTTATTTCATCAACGACAGTCTCTCTTCCTATTTGCTCGCAAATGTCTGGGCACGCAATTAGTAGACAAAACGGATGGCAATATTTTTAAGGCACAGGATGGAATGCGCCATCATATTGCTTGTGAAAAAAATCTTTATATCGTCGCTGATACTGATATTAAGCAAACTGTATCTGATGAGAAAACCCCGAAATTTATGCCAACTCCCCTGTGGCCACGGCTCCCTCGGGGTAACATTTGAGAGCGAAGAGATCTTCCCGTGCTAAGTGATAGCTAGTATTTTTTGCTATACACTGGTTATAATAATATTATTTTCTAATTATATACTTTAAGGATTAAACATCGTTTTTTGTCTATTACGACTGTAATATCATGTTTGTTTATTAATCTGTTTAGCATTTGTTATTAATTTGTGTTTGTTTTTGCTTCAGTATTTGTTTAGTTTTTATTGTTTATAACGTACACTTTTTTATTTAGGGTTGCTATTTTTAGGATTATGATAGGTAGGTTTATAATACAAAAACTGCAAATAATTGTTTTATGTAAGATTTAAATTTTGTATATTTTAAATTGTGTAACTTTTGTTGAAAAACAATTGTCATTATAATATACATTCAAATTGAACTTCATAACACGTGTTCTGCTAATGTTAGCCGGAGGGATTGATAAATAGATAAAATATTTATTTTTTTGCTCGTGTTATTATTTTCTTTTTGCTTTTATTGATTAGTATTTTGTATTTTATATATTTTAATTTAATTATATACTTAATATATATCTTAATTTAGTATTTTAAATTAGGTACATATTTTATGCTCTTCTAATTTATTTCATGGTATGTTGTCCGATGATGATTCATTCTATTCTGCTTGTGATTCTTCCGCAAGCTTAGATTCTTTTGATGAACCCGAATCTTTGCGTAATTTGCTAGATAACTCTTTTGTAATTTTTGACTCTTCGTTCGACGTCTGCCATATAAATGCACAGGGTATCCCCTTACATTATCCTGATACTTTAGAGACTTTCTCCTCTTTTTCTTCAACTGTCCATGCCATTCTCATTTCGGAAAGTTGGCTTAAGCATTCACTTTCACTCTCTCCCGCAGCTTACCCGGGTTTGTCTTAATCAGAAGTGACAGAATCGGCAAGTGTGGAGGTGCTGTTTTATATGCCTTCTTTCTAGCCTTTCTTTTTCAATTATTGCTTCGTCACCCTCAAAATATTCTGCCTCTGCGAATATTTATTCCTGGAAATTCAGGCTGAACGATTCGTTCTGGGTGACGTTTACTGTCCCCCTTCTGTAGAATATTTCTCTAGCTTAGGAACCGTCTTGGAATCTTTCAGTGTGGACTACCTACATCACATTATCATGTGCGACTTTGATGCTGACTTTCTCAAAACTTTTGCTTCAAGGGCTGAGCTGTTTAATATCCTGTTTTCAGTTAACTTACCTAATTTTTCAATGCTCCTACTCACCACAATCCTGATTATGCGGACACGTAGCTTGATTTATTCATAGTCTCCTCTCCCCAACTCGTAGTTAACTAATGTGAATCGTCTGCTTCCAGATTTTTGCACCATGTATTGTTTAGTTAAGTTTGAATTAAAATAATTTACTATAAACTTTAGCCATCTGAATCTAAGCCGGACACCATCTGGGCACGAAGTTTTTTCAGATTTGTATAAAGTGAAAACCACATGGTATGGCAGCAAAACGTTGCTATATCCATGACAATATCTTAAACTCTTCTAGGGCAGATATATAGAATTTTCTCAAATCTTTTGGTATTGGTAAGCAACCTGAAAAAATCATAAAATTTATTTTCCTCTTAATGATCCTTACTACAATTTTAGCTGGTGCTACTTTTTCTCCTACCATTAAGTCCTCTACGGTTTCAAAATTAACTTCTTTGGCCACACCTCAACATGAACCATTTTCTGTCTTCGTTAAGTTCGTTCGTCGTTAAGTTCTAAGTTTCAGACAAGTGGCGACTAAATCTAGTCCAGTTTAATCCACAGAAGCCACAGATTTGCGAGTTTACCGCCAAAACGAACCCTTTCGTCGTATCTCTTTAATTTCAAGGCACTCCCCTTATTACCTATGCCAGTATCGGAATCCTCAGAGCCGTCATATCGAGTGACGTGCAGTTTCATGGTCACTTGGAAGAGAAGGTCAAATTGGATTCTAAAAATCTTGGCTCTCAGCAGAGCAGGATAGTATTACATGCCAGCTCATCACCTGCAATTTCACAAGGTTCAAGTTCTGCTGCACATGGAATACTGGTCTCATCTCTGGGGGGTGGGGGCTCTCAGTTCCAGCTCCTTTCATTTGATCGCATCTAGCGAAGAGTATTTTTAATCGTCGGCGACTGAGCTCTTTCCGATCGGCTTGACTCACTGGCATTGCGAAAAGATGTGGCATCTCTTTGCATAGTTTATTGCATCATCCACGAGGAGTGTTTTGAGGAATTGTTCAGACTAATTTCACACATTTTCCCATTGCACATCGGGACCAAGCTCGCGATACCATCCATACCATCTGGATGATTGGCGATCAACCACCGTGCCATTTTTTTTTTTTTTTTTTTTTTTTATGGAAGAGGGGGCAAACGAGCATGCGGCTCACCTGATGTTAAGTGACTACCGCCGCCCATGATCAACCGCAACACCAGGAGAATTGCGGGTGCGTTGCCGGCCCTTTAGAAAGGAGTAAGCTCTTTTCTTGAAGGTCCCCAGGTCGTATCGGTCCGGAAAAATCGCCGGTGGTAAACTATTCCACAGAGAGGTTGTACGTGGAAGAAAACTCCTTGTGAAACGTACAGTGGTGGACCGCCAAGCATCCAGATGGTGTGGATGGTATCGGGACGTTTGCCGTGTCGTGCGTTCACGAAATTTGGCGGCTGGGATTAATCCGAACAATTCCTCAGAGCACTCCCCGTGATAGATGCGATAAAATACGCAAAGAGATGCAACATCTCTTCGCAACGCCAGTGAATCGAGCCGATCGGAAAGCACTCGGTCGTCGACGATTCGAGCCGCTCTGCGCTGGATGCGGTCAAGTGGAAGGAGCTGGTACTGGGGAGCCCCAGCCCAGAGATGGGAACAGTATTCCATGTGCGGCCGAACCTGCGCCTTGTAAAGTTGCAGGCGGTGTGCCGGCATGAAATACTGTCCCGCTCTGCTGAGCACGCCAAGCTATTTAGAGGCCAATTTGGCCTTCCCTTCCAAGTGACCACGAAACTGCACGTCACTCGATATGTCGACGCCGAGGATTCCGATACTGGCTGAGGCAACAAGGGGAGTGCCTTGAAACTGAGGGGATACGACAAAGGGGTTCTTTTTAGCGGTTAACGTGCAAACTTGTGTCTTCTGGGGGTTAAACTGGACTAGATTTAGTCGTCCCCAATCCGAGACTCTGTTCAGCAAAGACTCGACTTCAGACACAAGTTTGTCCGTTGAAGTTGAGACGTTTTCCCGAGAAATATTGGCTCGGCCGGTGTAAAGAGCATCACCAGTGCTGTCATCTGCATAGCAATGAATGTTACGGGTATGCAACATATCATTGATATGCAGAAGAAACAGCGTTGGCGATAGCACGCAGCCCTGTGGAACACCAGCATTAATAGGCTTGCAATCGGAGCTTGCACCGTCTACAACGACCTTGATGCTCCGATCTGCAAGAAAGCTGGTGATCCAATCGCACAATTTCTCGGGAAGCCCATAGGAAGGGAGCTTCGAAAGAAGCGCTTTGTGCCAAACCCGATCGAAGGCCTTCGCAATGTCCAAACTAACGGCCAATGCCTCCCCCTTGAACTCTACTGCCTCCGCCCATCTGTGAGTGAGGTAGACCAGAAGATCACCAGCTGACCGACCACGGCGAAAACCGTATTGGCGGTCACTAATCAGCTGGTGATCCTCAAGGTACCTCATGAGCTGGCAGTTTACAATGGACTCCATTGTTTTGGAGAACAAGGAGGTGATGGCGATTGGCCGGTAGTTGGACGGGTCTGAGCGGTTGCCTTTTTTAGGGATCGGGTGGACGAAAGCCGTCTTCCATGATTTTGGGACTACGCCTAGGGAGTAGGAGTACCGGAAAAGACGCGTTAAAACCGGTGCCAACTCTGGAGCACACGTCCTCAGCACAATTGGGGGGATTCCGTCAGGCCCACTCGACTTGTGGATGTCCAGGGAGAGGAGTGCTTTGCGAACCGAGCGCTGTGTGAACTGCACTTCCGGCATGGAGCACTCACACCGCGGGATGGTCGGCGGCGTACTCCCCCCGTCATCGAGAGTCGAGTTAGACGCAAAGAAGGAGCCTAGAAGATCGGCTTTCTCCTTTGCAGTATGGGCCAGTGAGTCGTCCTCCCTGTGCAGAGATGGAAGAGATGGCTGACAGAAATTCCCCTGGACAGCCTTGGCGAGAGACCAGAATGCACGGGTTCCGGAAGGAAGGCGAACTAGTTTCTCGCCAATTCTGCCTATGTGCTCTGACTTTGCCTTGGCAATGACTCTTTTGAAGGACCTAGAGGCGGAATTATACTTCTTTTTTAGAGCGCTGGTGTTTACATCCCGGGACGCTGATGCATCAACCCAGGCTTGATAGCACTCCTGCTTACAGCATGATGCTATTTTACAGGAGCGACCAAACCATGGCTGATATTTGCCTCCAATGGGCACTACAGAGGAAGGAATAAAAAGTTCCATACCCTGAAGTACCACATCAGTAACAGAATCCGCAACAACGTTGGGATCATCCGGCGAGAAGCAAACCCGCCCCCAGGGGTAGGATGCAAAGAAAGACCGCATCCCATCCCAATCGGCTGAGCTATAGTGCCAAACACGGCGGCAGCCTGCAGAATGCAACAGCGATTTCAGCGTGAGTGGCACAACACTCCGGACCAGACAATGATCCGAGGAGCCTAAAGGGGCGTCGACGGAAATCTGATATCCGTCCGGGTGAGAGGTCAGCAGAAGGTCCAACAGGGAAGGTGCATGATCCTCCACATCTGGAATCCGCGTAGGCGAAGTAACCAGTTGTGTCAGACCATATGCCAAGGCAAAATCATGAACAGATCTCCCCGCATGATCGGTTAAACGTGAACCAAGCCATTCGGCGTGATGGGCGTAGTCGAAGAGTTTAGACGTGGTCGAAGAGTCGGTCTGTTTCGGCATTACCGCTATGGGACCTATAGAGGCACCCGTAGACGCGCGGATGGTCGTCGCTGTCTACGCGTAGCCAAAGGATGGACAGGTCCGAACCTTCAAGTCTGCCGAGGCGTCGAGAACAGATGTCCTCTCTGACGTAAACGCAAACTCCAGCCCGAGGCACAAAGGAGTGTTCCAGTTTGTACCCCGGGTAGGAGAGATACGAGACATCAGCCGGAGAGGACACCTGCGTCTCGGTCAGAAAGAGCAGAGCCGGCCTCGCCGTCTCGAGATGGTAGTGGACGGCGTTTAGATTAGAGTGAAGTCCCCTGATATTGCAGAAATTCACGGACAGCGTGGCAGGGGTCGCCTTAGTCTTGTTGCTCCGTTTGCCCCGAGCAGTTGTAGTCTTGAGCGGAATTTCGCCCCCCCCAGAATACGCGGGGCAGCCTGAGCACCCACGCTCAGAAGTGGAGAAACATGGTCGTGGATGCTCAGCGAGGGATTCTCCAGGGGTGCTGGTACCCTCCTGGGGTAGTCTATCTTTATTTAATTCCGCTACCATGTTGATGGGGGGGGGGGGATTTGGGCCTATTAAAATAAGTTTTCTTCCTCACACAACTTCCTTGTAAAATCGACTGCCAACAAATATTTTCCGAATCGATACAACTTAAGGACCATAAACAAAAGAGCCTATTTCTTTTTAAAAGGCCGGCAACGCAACTGTAATTCTCTTGGTATTGCAGCTGTTCATGGGCGGTGGTAATCACTTTCCTTCTGAGCCGTGTGCTCATTTGCCACCTCTTCTATAAAAAAATCCGCAAACTAATTTGGATCACCCCATAAAATGTAAGTAAATAGCTGTGAAAACCTTAATACGCTAGTCCGATAATTATTGTGTTTTACCTCGCTATTTATAATAAATTTAAAGTGTCTGTCTCTTATATCGAAATAACTGCAATTTATTGAACTGTAAAGAATATATCACACACATACATCAAGATACTTTTAAAAAATTTTAATTTTTTTTTTCAATTGGTTCAGTCTGGACTACTGACAGACTGCCTGTCTGTCAGTAGTCCAGACTGAACCAATTGTATTATAACTTGACTTACATATTTAGTGCAATGCTATAAATGATCTAGCCTAGTAGTAAAAAAAGTGTATTTTTTTGGATAAATGGAAAAAATTATAAAATTATCTTTGGTGATTATTTTAAATCTTGATAACGACACAATAAAGCTATTGTTATTAGCTAGATCTAATTTAGCTGTTCTCAGAGCAAAATGAATTCGTTGATTACACAGATATTAGACGCTGAACATCGAGTCTCTGATACATTCCGAAATTCGCAAATCCAATTATCAAACAATGACACTCGCTCCACTTAAATCTGGGAGCAGATGTGAAAACTTGATAAAAGTGTTGAAATCGCTACGCTGCAAATTGCAAACTAAAATTATAACTTATGTTCAAAGAAAACCGGTGTTCTTTATGATAAAATAGCCCTTAATATGCCAAATACTTATTTTTTTCTTTTGAAAATATACTTTACTAAAAAATTACGCAGACTATGTCCTGCCTGTATCATCATCATTACAGCCCTTCACAAGTCCACTGCTGAACATAGGCCTCCCCCAAGGTATGCCACAAAGCACGGTCCTTAGCCACCTGCATCCATCGACTTGCTGCATGTCTTACCAGGTCGTCACTCCATCTAGTCTAGGGGGGTCGCCCTACACCTCGCCTACCGGTACGAGGCTGCCACTCGAGAACCTTTTTTCCCCAACTTGCCACTTCAGCTTACTAATCCATTGGGCTATGTTGGTCACTCTGGTTCTACTGCGAATATCCATATCTCATAGCATAGGCCAGCAGTGAAGGACCACGTTTCGGTTCCGTAGGTCATCACTGGTAACACGCACTGGTTGTGCAACTTAGTTTTCAGGTTTTGAGGTATGCCTGACGAGAAGATGTGCCGTAATTTCCCGAACGCTGCCTAGCCGAGTTGAATCCGTCGACTGACCTCTCGGTCGAAGTTAAACTTACCTAGTCGGACTTTTTGTCCCAGGTAAACGTACTCGTCAACAACTTCGAGCTTAGTGCTCCCAACAACTACCGGCACAGGTGTGACATGTACATAAACATAATATTTGTTTTGTCCATGTTAATGCCTGTATATTTATATATATATATATATATATATATATTTATATATATTTATATATATATATATATATATATATATATATATATATATATATATATATATATATATATATATATATATATATATATATATATATATATATATATATATATATATATATATATATTAAATTAGTGTTTTCTTTTTAAGGTGTGTAGTGATTTTGATTTAATATTTTATATAATGAAATTTTATAAACTTTTTAATTTTTATAATAACACTTTAGCATTTAGCATTAATTGTTTTTATCAAACGAAAGTGATAGTGTTCGAAAAAGATGAGGCAGTGACAGACTGCAATATCGTGATTGAAGACGAACAAATTAAACAGGTGAAAGAGTTTGTGTATCTGGGGTTAAAATTTACAAGAGATGGAAAGTGTGAGAGTGATATCGAAAGAAGAGTGAATGCAGGAAACATGGTGAATGGAGCTTTGCACTCCTTTATGAGCAGTCGGAAGGTGTCTAACAAGGGTCGTTTGGCTGTGCATGAGGGGGTGTTGGTTCCGACACTCATGTACGGAAGTGAAAGTTGGGTATGGCAGAAGAAACATGAAAGTAGAATAAATGCAGTTGAGATGAGAGAATTAATAAGTATGATAGGAGTTAATCTGAGTGACAGGATAAGAAATAGTGAGATAAGGAAACGTTGTGGTCTGAAAGAAGATGTAGTGACAAAAATTGAGAAAGGTACGCTGAGATGGTTTGGCCACATCGAGAGAATGAATGAAGAACGATTGACGAAAAAAGTGTATAAGGCGAGTGTGAATGGAAGCACTGGAAGGGGTAGACCTAGGCGGACTTTTCTAGATCAAATTAGGGACGTCTTGAAAAAAGGCCAGGTTAAGAGTACCCTAAACCGTAGAGCATGTATGAAGGGTATAATGAAAGTGGACGAAGCGAAACAAGTATGTAAGGATCGTAGCAAGTGGAAAGAAGTGGTCTCTGCCTACCCCTATAGGAAAGAGGCGTGATTATATGTATGTATGTATGGTTTTATCAATTAGGATTGAATTAAGTAAAGTTAGTATAAAATCAATATTACATTATTAAAAACCGAATTCTCGCTATTATTTAAATTGTTAAAATATATTTCAAAAGTATTTTAGGTACACATCAATTAATAAATAACAATTCAAATCAAATTTATTTTAAAAACAAATCTTAAAATTGCACTTTTATAACAATTAAAACCAACCAACCAAGTGACAACTGGTATAGTAACAGTTTCGTCTTTATTTATGTTTTAAACTTTAGTTTAGTAATCATCATCATCATCATCATCATTACAGCCCTTCACAAGTCCACTGCTGAACATAGGCCTCCCCCAAGTAATGCCACAAAGCACGGTCCTGAGCCACCTGCATCCATCGACTTCCTGCAAATCGTACCAGGTCGTCACTCTATCTAGTGGGGGGTCGTCCTACACTACGCCTACCGGTACGAGGCTGCCACTTGAGAACCTTTCTTCCCCATCGGTTATCGGTTCTTTGAGCTATAAGGCCGGCCCATTGCCACTTCAGCTTACTAATCCGTTGGGCTATGTCGGTCACTCTGGTTTTACTGCGGATATCCTCATTTCTGAGTCTATCACGCAGAGAAACTCCGAGCATAGCCCTCTCCATAGCTCGCTGAGCGATCTTGAGCATCCTCATACGGCCAGCAATGAAGGACCACGTCTCAGATCCGTAATCATCACTGGCAACACGCACTGGTTGTACAATCTAGTTTTGGAGATTGTATGATGTGTATGGTGCTGGTGTTGCAAAAGAAAGCACGGTACGTTTTTGGTTGCAACGTTTTCGTTCTGGAAAGTTGGACCTTCAGAACCAACCTCGTGGACGGCCGGTGACCAAAGTGGAAAATTAAGAATTAAAGGCTATTTTGGAAGTGGATCCATCACAAAGCACTTCAGATATAGCTGCAGGCTTCAGGGTCAGTGATAAAACTGTATTAATCCACTTGAAGCAAATCAAAACAAGTAAAAAAACTTGAAAGATGGGTACCTCATGAATTATATGAATCGAAATTGCAAACACTCGTCCACTGCTGTGTAATTTTGCTCAACTGACATAAAAATGAAGGGATTTTAAATCGAATCATTACTTGTGATAAACAGTGGATAATGTACGATAATCGGAAGCGCTCGTCGCAATGGCGGTACCCTGTAGACCTAGCCAAATCATGCCCTAAACGAAAATTGACTCAGAAAAAGTTACTTGTGAGTGTTTGGTGAACCGCCGGTATCGTTCACTACAGCTTTCTAAAATGATGAGAAAACGATTACGGCAGATATCTTTTTTCAGCAACTGCAAAACATGAAGGAAGAACTAGCTGCTTAACAACCGAGATTGGTCAATCGCTCTAGGCCACTGCTGCTTCACGACAACGCAAGACCACACACTGCACAAAAAATAACTTCTAAGTTAGATGAGTTACAATTGGAATGTCTGCGACATCCACTGTACCCCCCGATCCTTGCTCCAACAGATTACCAATTTTTTCCGGAATTTGTAAAACTTCTTACAAGGATAAAAATTCAACTCCGATGCGGCAGTCCAAACCGCCTTTATAGAGCTTATTGATTCTCGGCTTCATGGTTTTTTTTTAGTAAAGGGATCAATGAACTACAAATGAGAAGGCAAAAGTGCATAGATAACAACTTTGATTAATTAAATATATTTTACAAAAAAAATTGACTTTATATTTCCTCCCGTACAAAACGCCAATTTCATAATGTAAGGACCTAATATATATATATATATATATATATATATATATATATACTGGTTGATATGAGATAGTGGGTAGGTAGTCGCTTCCCAGCTGTTTCTAAATTTTTTTAATAATATATAATGTATATATATATATATATATACATATATATATATATATATATATATATATATATATATATATATATATATATATATATATATATATATATATATATATGTATTTATGTATATATGCATGTCTGTGTGTATGTATATAAATAATAAAGTACTAATTACACTCCATATTAAGTTAAACTGTATCAAAAATGTTAATCGGAAATAAAAACGGGCTTTATTATATATAGATATATATGAGATGAGCTGCGCGGGATGCCGCGGCGTAATTAAGGAAGACAGCGCATTTATGAGATGCACTAAGTGCAAGCAATATTATGATAATTTATGTGCCAATTTTGCTACAGAGGTGTTTACTACACTGACGACTGAATTTAAGAAGACATGGATATGTTTTGAATGTCGAAGCAAAGTTCCCAAAAACGATAGTATCCATACACTGGTGCGTCAACAGCTAAGCCATGATGTGAGTGTTATTAACGAATGCTTAGATGTATCGATGTATGGCTCCGATAATGTCACCTTCCGTAATAGACAGAGCCAGGCATCAAGGGTTATAAAGCCCGACCAGTACCCACATAATATGGCCCCTGTAGTGCAGGAAATTAAACAAATTCAGGACGAATTCGAATCACGCTTAATTACGAAAATTTGTATGTTACTAACTGAGCAATTTAATGAATTCAAGACAATAGTATTTGAAAAAATAAACCATCTTAAATGTAAAATTGATTCATTGGAAAAAAATATCCAAATAGTAGATCAACGTAACAGTGCACCAACGCGGGGCAGTACGGTAGCGATGCAAAAATCCGCCAATCCCGCCTTAAACCTAGATGTTGGGAAGACAAAGTGCGACGGTTGGTATTTAAAATAAGGCAACAACCAGTCAAAAAAAAATTATATATTGGTAAAAGAAAGGTCGTGGGCGTGGTTCCGATAATTTTTTAAAAAAAGTGCCCGTCTGGCTTCACTGGCAGGGTCAGGTACTCCCCTATGTGGCCGCGAGGTGGTCGAGCAAGGCCGGGGGGTTGGACTGTTCACGGGGAGCGCCGTGGGCAGCTGGCTGTGGCGGTGGCGGCGTCGAGGGGAGGCCTAGGCCCTCTTAAAAAGGACGACCGCCACGGTTGTAGTCGTAAAATTGCACCCTGGAAACAACGTCGTCCACATTTAGGTCCAGGTAATAAAATGCCGCCGATTATGAACCCCCGGTATATCGCAGGCTAGCAGTAGATGGGAGCACAGAGAGTAGCTGGCGGGTGTTCATAATCAGAACGGAGTTACAAGGCGGAATGGAAGGCAAGCGTCATAGCGGTGAGGCGCAAATTAAAATACACATGAATTAAAATTACGGCAAGTGTAAAATACTGTTTAAATGTATCAGGATAACTAATTTAGGCTGTGCATTGGTTGAAACATGATGGTGACTTGCGATATTTGATCGCGGTGCGAAATGTATGAGACGCCATATTGTAACGGTACTTTTTCCAACGCGCACAGCGGCTACATACATTACTTACATGCAAATAACAATAATAACGTGGCAATTAAATAGCTAAAAGCAAATAGCCTGGCATGATCAAATTAAACTACCTATAAAACACTTTCACTACTTAAAACTAGGTAACGTTTCAACACTTACCCTTACGGGGTGCAAGACGATACGGAGGTCTCGGTGACGAGAATTAACGAAAAAACTATACGGCCACAGTGCCGGAATTATTATATTATTTTAAACTTTTCCCAAAATGGGATTAAAATTTGCAAGCGCGTACGAGGACACAAAGCAGAGCTTGTGAACGCGGCTGCAGTGGTAGTGTGCGCCTCCCAGGGCGCTCGGGCGGAGAATGATCGGGAGCGCGACGCCGTGGAATAATACCGGCCGGGTAAAACTCTGACGCGAGAGTTGCAAAGCGCATAGAGTAACGAAGCGTCAGGGTGTTTGTTCGAAATACAATATTTTAATATTTGATTTATTATTTAATTCGTTCTTTTAGTTTACTGATTTGTTTTATTAATAGGATACCTAAGTTAATTATAGAATTATTTTTGTTAATAACTTTTATTTTATTTTTATTTAGTTTATTCAATGTTTATTTAATTTTAATAAACCGTTTAATTATAATTATGCATACATGTACGTGCAACGTTACAGTACCCCGCGCGCTACATAAGGATTTTATTACTCTTAATTAATAAAATCCGCTCTAAATTGTTATGTATTCGCATTATCCTTTTATACAACATCTCTCATACTTCACGCGATTATATCAGCGTCAACGAACATCAATAGGGTAGTTGACGCATCCTGTCATTTGGCAAGGTGTTCCAGCATCGGCTAGACTGGAAGACCCATACGAATGCCTAGAGCTAAAGATGTAAAAGTGTGACCAGGGTAAAACGAGCACCATGTAATTATATAAATATAACGCTAGTGTATTCCTAAGTAACAAGCCGAACACATGCAACTTAATTAAGTGTACTTGTAGGTGTAACATGGAGATCTTGTGATATTGCAGTGATGGTTGCTAGCCCATCTCCCACAACACACTACTACCCTATCCCTTAGTCGACTTTTACGACACCCACAGGAAGAAATGGGGTGGTGCTATTCTAACCCGACACCACACGGGGAAGTACACACTTTAAAAAAAAATTGTATACATATATGACTAAGTATTGTGTCCTGTTAATTTCAAATCCTTGATGTGCCAGGTGCCAATATCTTTCCCAGACATGTCAGCCAGGATGTAAACTAGGGGTGACTTTTTACCGATGACGCGACATTTAATAAACTTTGGCGCAAGTTTTTTACTAAAGAACTTATCCTTATCACTTGAAACATATGCGCGTTTCATTACAGTGTCACCAATGTTAAATTCCATAGGCTTGCGCCGAAGGTTATAGTGGGTTGAGTTTTTAGCATGAGCATGCCACAATTTGGCCTTTACAGTATCGAAAACTTCCTTAAGACAACCCAAATCTTCCGCGTAGATGTCACGGGGAAGGAATAAAACCTCATCGCCTAAATCGTTATCTAAATAATGCGAGCCACATGTAACGAGCTCCCTGCCGAACACCAGGAAGGATGGAGTGAAACCAGTCGCCTCACTCACCGAATTGTTGAGGGCGAACTGAACCTTCGGAATATATGTATCCCAACTGCGATGGTCGTTGTCCACGAAAGTTGAGATACACGTGATAATTGAACGATTATGTCGTTCTACCAAATTAATTTGAGGGGTGTACTTTGGCGTGAAGAACACGTTAGGGACCTTATAACGATGGAAAAGTGACTCAGTGACCTTCGAAATAAACTGGCTGCCATTGTCCAAAAATATGGTCTGAGGGACACCATGGACGAGGAAAACAGACTCTTCCAGTAACTTCGTGACTGTAGTGGCAGTAGCACTTCTTAATGGGAAAATTAGGCAATATTTCGAGAAGCAGCATGTGACTACGAAGATATAAGTGTTCTGCTTCCTAGTGACAGGCAAGGGGCCCATCAAATCAATTGAATTCATTTGAAATGGCCTAGAACACTGCTTCGGGCGGCCCATTTCTCCCAAGGTTTGGTGATTTTGAGCCTTGTAAGACAAGCACTTCTCGCAGGAGGCAACGAACTTCACCACGTCCTGGTGCATACCAGGCCAAAAGTAGCGCAAGGCAATACGATGGTATGTTTTAAAAACGCCGAGATGTCCAGCCGTGGGTTCCGCATGATTCTCGTTGATCACCTGCTCGCGAAGCTCAAAAGGTACAACCTCCTTCCATAAGAACTCGGATGAAAGTGAGTGATTATTCTTGGTACGCCTGAATAACTTGCCATCCTTGATAATGAAATTCGGGAAAGTTTGCGGCTTACAAAGGCAAGAATTATAAATATTTTTGTACCAAGAATCCGATGTCACCATGTTCGAACCGGAAGTACTAATCGCCGAGACGGGAAGAGCTCTAGAGAGGGCGTCGGGGATCACATTGTCCACACCCTTACGATGCTTGAATTCTAAATGAAATGAGGACAATCTTACACCCCAGCGAGCTAATCTACCGGTAGGGTTCCTGAGAGACAGAAACCATTTTAACGCACTGTGATCAGTATAGACAGTGAATGGCCTACCGTTCTCCAAGTAACACCTCCAGTGCTCCAGGGCGATGACGACAGCTAATGTCTCACGCTCCGTTATACTGTAGTTCCTCTCTGCTGCTGACAACGACTTGCTCATATAAGCAACGGGGTGTTCCCTACCATCTATAGTCTGCGTCAGCATCGCACCCACGCCGTAATTGCTGGCATCGGTGTGTACTTCGAATGGCTTATCGTAGTCAGGGCAGGAAAGAACAGGAGCGGAAACTAAACACTCCTTAAGTTTCTTGAAGGCAGCATCAGCTTCGGCAGACCAGACAAAAGGTGGTCCGCCCTTCTTACTCGAAGTTAACTTGTTTAAGGGGCCTGCAATGGTACTAAAATTGGGGACGAAACGACGATACCAAGTAGCAGTCCCGAGGAAGCGCTTAACGTCCTTACGACATGTAGGTGTCGGGTAATTGAGGATTGCTTCCACCTTCTCAGGATCGGTACGTAAACCACTACTATCAACGACGTAACCCAGGTATTTGAGCTGACTGCGGAAGAATTGACATTTCTCTAGGTTTACAGTGAGGTTGGCCTGTTTCAGCTTATTAAGAACCCGAAGTAACAGGGAAACATGGGAATTGAAGTCGTTTGAGACGATAATAATGTCGTCTAGGTATGCAAAGACTTTGAGGTCAAATTCCCTAAATAACAGATCGACCAACCTTTGCTGTGTAGCCGGGGCGTTAGTTAAACCAAAAGCAGTGCGCTTAAAACGATAGGTACCGCGATTAGGCAAATAAAAAGCAGTCTTGTCCCGGTCCTCCTGTGCTATAGGTATCTGCCAAAAGGCTTTGGATAAATCGATACCAGATAAGTAGCGAGCATCGCGAAGATTATCCAAGATCTCGGTAATGTAGGGTAGACTATAGCCGTCGCGCTTCGTGATGGAATTGAGCTTGCGGCTGTCGAGGCAAAACCGAGGCTGACCGTTTTTCTTCGTAACAATGAGAACTGGTGATGACCAAGCACTTTCGCACTGCTCAATTACGTCCAGAGCCAGCATCTCGTCGACCTGTTCGGCAAGGATCCGCCGCTTCTCTGGAGACAACCTATAGTACCTTTGACGAACTGGCTCAGCATCTCCCGTATCAATACGGTGGGTGACCAAACTCGTCTCGCCCAAACCCCGACGTTCGGCGGAAATGTCGCTAAATTGAGAAATGATGTCATCCGCCACTGATCTCTCCGAAACAGTTAAGTGGTCATACGCTTGTATGAAAGTGGTAGAATCGGTACTAAGGCTAGCATTCAATACTGCGGCATAAGAAAATGTAATGCTTGAGAAATGTCTAGGAAAAATGTTAAACTCGCGCCAAAAATCGATCCCCAACACGAGATCAATATTGATGTCTGGCACAACAAATGACTTAATTATATGGTACTCATTCTCAAAGTTTATAGGGAGAAACATATAGCCAATGCTGGTCATAGATTGACCCCCAGCAGCCGTGACTGTAATTAAGTTGTCCCTATGCAGCTGTAAACCCCGTTCCTCTAGCTTCCTATAAGCTTTATCACCTAAAATGGACACAGCTGAGCCTGAATCTAAGAGGCCAAATAGCTTAAAATCATTGATTTGTACACAAGCGTAAGGTCTAGGATCCTGCAATGGTTTGTCCAGCAGAATTGTATCAACTTTATAAGAATTGAAGAAAACGTTAACAGCGTTAAGCCAGCTCTGCCAATCCTCTTGGTCAAACTTGGGTGGCAGGACTTCAGTAAAATTCTGCTGGTCTATCAGTTTTTTGAAGTGCTCGGTTTATCCTTGCCACACTTCGGACAGTCTGGTGACTTGACGCCTTCCTGGCCACAAACAAAACAAAATATTCTATCCCTATTTGCTTTGCATTGACGAAGGTTGAAATAGAAATAGAAATAGAAATAGAAATAGAAACTTTTTTATTCAATGTAGATTATAAAAATACTTATTGAACGTCACTTTTTTAATTTACCACTGGTTCGCAAAAAAAAACCTCTGTCCTGGGAAGAACCAGCAAGAAACCCAGCGGGACTTTTTTTTAATAAAAGCTTAAAATCATGTTTACAATCAACAACACAAGATAAATTAGAAATAGCTTGGTAGCGATCACCCTTCCCAGGGGGTTATTATCATCTATAAATTCCTTAATATTATAATAACCCTTTTTATACAAACTTAGTTTAATAACATTTGTGGGTGTTATTACGACACCTCGGACAATAAGGAGACTTTTGGTACTGCTGTTGCACCGCATGCACATAATTATCATTTTTAGTATACGTTTTATTACCTGTATTGTAATTATTGTTGCTTTTATTGTAAAAGTTATTGTAAGGTCTTTTATTGAAACTTTGGCCGCTGCCTTGATTAAACCTACTTGCAGACTGACCAGCGTAAGCAAACTCTGGCGCCAGTGTTCCTGAAGAGACCTTCGGAGGTTCGTGGAATCCCACTAGGCGAGCCTGAATGTTCTCGTAATTACGACAGAGCGAACGCAAGGTGTCGAGGTCTGAGATCTTCGGGACAGAAGCTAAGGTGCTGGCGTAGCATGGGCGGATGTTATGTAAAATTATCTCAAGTTTGTCTTCGTTAGACAGGCTCTTGGACAAACGTGAGAATAGCCCAGTCATAATAGAAGTGTAAATAGTTATATTTTCAGACTCGCCCTGAGTTCTGGCCCGAATCTCCGACAAGAGTCTGTAATCATAATCGGCCTGGTCGAAATCTTCTCTAAGAAGGGAAACTAACTCGTCCCAATTAGATACCTGGTCCCGAATGGCACGATACCAATGCAAGGCATCGCCGGTAAAAATCTCAGCGCAGTAAGACAGCAGTTTTTCCCCCGGTATATTCCTCGACTGGCTGTATTCATTGATGCGCTGGATAAATGCACGAACGCAAGATTTGCCGTCGAACTTAAACTTAGTGAACTCACTAGCCACGCCGCGCTCACAAGTTACGTTAACGTTGAGAGGTAAAGCAGCAGTAGACTGAGGGTCTCTAGATGCCAGAGAAGGGGTGGAATCAGTAGCAGTAATAGCATTATAGCGTTCCAAAAGTTGCCTGTATTCCGAAACACACGTATCCACCACCCCTTGCTGGGTCGTGCTATCACAAACTATACGGTTGAGTCGATGATGGAGGTGGTTAATGAGGTTGCGAGCACGAAGCAACGCATTCCTATCGCTAGGCGCCTCGATATATGCTCTTAGCTTAATTAAAGCATCGCTGACTCCCTTTAAATCATCGCCGACAGACAAAACGCTCTCGAGAATGTCCTCCGAAGGAAAGAGTGGACCTAATTTAGCAATCTGCTCGCGTAACTCTCTGACTGTGTCAGCCGGGGTGGCACCTCTAATGGCAACTTCGTATTCTAACTCCGACTTTTGCAACGATAGGAATTTAACCGAGTGCGCCATTATAACACGCGTATAACCGCAAAGAGGTAAGTGTTGAGTCGTTACTGACTTAATCTACTCCGTTCCGTTACAATTATAATATTAGGTACTAAGAACGTTCTGGTTGACTAAAACGATTGGCGTATAAAAGAAGCAGTAAAAAGAATAGAGCAACTGCCACCAAAATAAAAGAAGCAGCGCAACAAAAAATTAAAATACGCAACTAATATGTACTCGAACAATTAAATAAAACAACAACAAGATAACAATAATATGCCTAAGAATTAAAATAAAAAAACAATTGATTGAATAATTTAAAATACTACCAACGCATGCGTGACTCACTGAACTAGAGTTCTGCAGCAACAATAGGGAATAGTTACAATTCATAAAATTTCAATAATAATAATATCACAGAAAAAAAAAACCACGAGATAAAAAACCTACTGCAGAATAGAATAGTAATACCTCGGAACAATATTAATTTTACCCTATCACAGATTACACAGTGACCACTCTGCACGCTAACTACTCTGTACAATGATAGAACGTAAACAACATAGGGTAGTGCACGGCATAGAGTGATTACGAAAGTTGTTCGAAACTAAACAAATTCTTAGTTAGGGATTAAAGTTTATGATCTCTCAAATAATAAAAGTAAATAATTAAATCAATTGAAATTCAATAAAATTCCTAAAACAAACACAATAATGAAATTCGTACACATTAGTTGCTGCAACCAAAAAACAAAAAAAAACAAAAACGTTTCACAAACACAAAACGACACAAACACCAACTACTCCTACGCAGTGAAACCAGACCTTTTTTACCACGTTTATGGGCGCCAGTGCGGCGGTTGGTATTTAAAATAAGGCAACAACCAGTCAAAAAAAAATTTATATATTGGTAAAAGAAAGGTCGTGGGCGTGGTTCCGATAATTTTTAAAAAAAAGTGCCCGTCTGGCTTCACTGGCAGGGTCAGGTACTCCCCTATGTGGCCGCGAGGTGGTCGAGCAAGGCCGGGGGGTTGGACTGTTCACGGGGAGCGCCGTGGGCAGCTGGCTGTGGCGGTGGCGGCGTCGAGGGGAGGCCTAGGCCCTCTTAAAAAGGACGACCGCCACGGTTGTAGTCGTAAAATTGCACCCTGGAAACAACGTCGTCCACATTTAGGTCCAGGTAATAAAATGCCGCCGATTATGAACCCCCGGTATATCGCAGGCTAGCAGTAGATGGGAGCACAGAGAGTAGCTGGCGGGTGTTCATAATCAGAACGGAGTTACAAGGCGGAATGGAAGGCAAGCGTCATAGCGGTGAGGCGCAAATTAAAATACACATGAATTAAAATTACGGCAAGTGTAAAATACTGTTTAAATGTATCAGGATAACTAATTTAGGCTGTGCATTGGTTGAAACATGATGGTGACTTGCGATATTTGATCGCGGTGCGAAATGTATGAGACGCCATATTGTAACGGTACTTTTTCCAACGCGCACAGCGGCTACATACATTACTTACATGCAAATAACAATAATAACGTGGCAATTAAATAGCTAAAAGCAAATAGCCTGGCATGATCAAATTAAACTACCTATAAAACACTTTCACTACTTAAAACTAGGTAACGTTTCAACACTTACCCTTACGGGGTGCAAGACGATATTTCTCGTCTCTCGGTGACGAGAATTAACGAAAAAACTATACGGCCACAGTGCCGGAATTATTATATTATTTTAAACTTTTCCCAAAATGGGATTAAAATTTGCAAGCGCGTACGAGGACACAAAGCAGAGCTTGTGAACGCGGCTGCAGTGGTAGTGTGCGCCTCCCAGGGCGCTCGGGCGGAGAATGATCGGGAGCGCGACGCCGTGGAATAATACCGGCCGGGTAAAACTCTGACGCGAGAGTTGCAAAGCGCATAGAGTAACGAAGCGTCAGGGTGTTTGTTCGAAATACAATATTTTAATATTTGATTTATTATTTAATTCGTTCTTTTAGTTTACTGATTTGTTTTATTAATAGGATACCTAAGTTAATTATAGAATTATTTTTGTTAATAACTTTTATTTTATTTTTATTTAGTTTATTCAATGTTTATTTAATTTTAATAAACCGTTTAATTATAATTATGCATACATGTACGTGCAACGTTACAAAAGGTAAAAAATCTAACAGACATACAGCAGAAAAAATAGGAAGATGCTGGTAAGCTTTGTACATCTTATAAAGTTAAAACAACTACATCTTCTTCGCCACCACCTCCTCCGACCTTTGCTTCTGTGTTGGATGCATCTAATATAAATATACATCTTGATGCAACCCTAGAGACCACAGATACACTTGAACAGGAAAACCAGGAGGAGTGGATACAGGTGCAACGGAAACCTGGACGAGCATCACGGCTGGGAGTGCTCCGTGGAACGGCTGCACCTGGAACAACTGAGCTTCGTGCATCTGAGCGGTGGAGGTACCTACATCTCTACTACGTGCAGAAGGGTACCACTGTTGAACAGGTGCGTGCAAATTTGTATTCAATTTGCGGCAATAATAATTGCACAGTAGAAGAACTGAAATCTCGGGGGCGCTACTCATCATTTAAGTTGGGAGTACCATTGAAGATTGCTGGCAGTATTATGTCACCTAATAATTGGGCTGAAGACATCTGCGTTAAACCGTGGCGACAGAACTTTCGTGACAAAGAAAAAAGAGCATAACCTTATTGGTAAAAATAAAACGACAGAAATATTATACCAAAATGTAAGAGGATTACGAACAAAAATAATGCAATTCTTCTCACTCGTTGAGTCATCGGTATATGATTTACTTGCGATAACGGAAACTGGTCTCAACGCATCATTCCAAGATGCAAAAATCGTCCCCCCCGGCTACCAAATACTACGCTGCGATCGAACAGACGGCCGTAAGCAGGGAGGAACGTGTTTAGTGGCAGCACCGCGGTTTGAGCTGCGTAACGTGCCTACACCGGATAATGTTAACGTGGATGATCATGCGTTTGAATTAGCCTGTGCTACAATACACATAACCTTTCAGCTGCGGAGACTCTAACCGTCATACTCCGTTGACTGCGGAGCTGTTTAATAAAATTGACGGCGCATTGGGCGCAATCCGTTTAAACGCAAATTTCTTTATTTTGGTATATCAAATACTATAATATGTATACATTTCTGAATTCTCTATGAAATTTCCTATAAACGAGTACATAAATTAAATAAAGTCCCAAAGTAATAAGTGTAAGTAAATATTGAATAAAGACAAAATTGTCATATTTCTCGATGAAACAAAGTTTTTTTAATACTACGATTTTATTTTCATTTAATTTTAAATCTATTGTTTACAGTATTTTATGCGCAAAACCATAGGCTACAATACAATTTTTTATCATAAAACGCATTAATAGTAAGCTTACAAGAACCAACATTCAACTTACACAGATGTAGAATGTAGTTCGGACCAGATGCGGCATTAAGATGGTATATATAAAAAATCCTACTAAAGTGTATAATCTGTGGGGTTTTTATGGTAATCTTTTTTATCCTGTACACATCGACATATGGTAGAATAAGTTAGACATAGTGCGTAATGCTTTATTTCGTCATTAAAAGAGCGGGTAAAAAATGTCCAGTACTTGGACACCAGCAGTCAACGGAGATATTTTCGTGTCCAAGTGTTAGACGTCCGCAGTTGAGAGGTTAAGAAACAGATTCTTATTTACATGTTGTGTAGTGTACATTCCGCCCCAGACTAATTTTGAAGAATATATGATTATGTTTAGCGTCATAGAGGATATATGTGTAAAGTACAAAAATAATGTTTTAGTTTTAGGAGATTTTAATCTATATTCAGCCAATCAAGATGTTTGTAATTATTTTGAGTATTTTATGTCCTTCTGTGAATTCATCCAGGGCAGTAGTGTTGAGAATTTCATGGGCAGACAGTTAGACTTAGTATTATACGGCAGTGGTATAACAGGTGTGATATCAGTGAGTGAGACTGAGGGTTTACAACCGGTAGATAATTGTCATCCACCATTGATGGTCTGCCTGTCAGCGACGGATTTTGAAGAACATGCTACAACGGACAACAAATGCTCAGGTGACCAGAAACAGTGGAACTTTTCTAAGGCAGACTTCAGTTTGTTATACAGTAGTATTTCTGTGATTGATTGGAGTGAACTATACACCATTTTTGATTTAGAGGTTGCTCTAGACTATTTCTATTGTACTATAAATAATATATTTAATAACTGTGTTCCTGTTAAAAAGCATAGGTTAGCAAATAGTAGGTATAGCTACCCACAATGGTATTCGATGGAGGTCATTCGCGAAATACAAATTAAATACAAGTTACATAAAAAATATAAGGCCAGTGGGTCAAAAGATGACTATTGTTACGAGCTTGAGGTTCGTGACAATAAAAATTGCCGATAAAATTACCTAAATTAACACTTTAATTTACTTTACACAAATTAAAGTTAAAACACTAATAATTAAACACACTAATTCACTTAATTCCGCTCCGAAGCTTCGCTTGTGTCGCTGAGTTCAACTCTGTCTCGATCGCATCTTGCGCCACCTATTTATTTAAATTAGCAAAATATCCGGAATGTTCAAGCAAACACGCGCAAGGTACCGAGAATTCGAGTATAGATTTTCTAGAAACTTAGTTCTTCGGGTGGCGCTGTCGGTTGAGAGATCTGTGATGTCATTCTCTGCAAAGCTCCCCTCGCTCTCGTTCCTGACACTAGATGGCGCTAGTTGACTTATTCACACAACACTGCCCCCTCCTAAGACATGCTCGTCCCGAGCATTATCGGTCCCATAATAATGCGCCAAGCGATCCACATGGACGATCTTAGGAGTCCCTCTTACGCCTTTCTGTAACGGCTCCGCAATGTCAAGGGATGTCCTATCCCGTGGTGCACCAACATTGTACAATTTCGACGCTCCTCTACTCCGTGCCTGAGGTCCCCTCACAGCCGCACAAGTTGTACATGTACGACACCAATCCTCGACATCGTCACGATAATGAACCCAGTAAAACTGTTCTCGGACCTTCAGTAGAGTTCGTTTACCTCCCAGATGGACTCTTGAACGACCATTATGGCACAGCTGTAGAACATTCGGCACTTTAGCTTTAGGGACAACCATTTGTAAACGACAGCTGTCTCCTCAACCATTGTCCCATTTACGGCACAGGACTCCATCCTGAAGCAGCAAGCTGTCCCATTGGGCCCAATAGCTTTTCGTGGTTGAACTCATCGCTGAGACGTCCCTCCACTTAGGCTTGGTAGCACGGGCCTTCATCCATCCCAGAATCGGCTTGATGTCCGGATCTTCCTGCTGTGCATGTCGTAGGCTGTCCCTCCACCCGTTGCTGAGGTAGTCTGTCCTGAGCATCCTCACGGATACCATTTCCTTACTCTCTTGCCTACCACAATGGTTGCAATCTTCAGGAAAAGGTCTTCTTGACAATGCATCTGCGTTGCCGTGAGATTTCCCGCTGCAGTATTTGATAGAAAAGTCGAATTCCTGCTGCTGCTGGGCGGTGCTGTTAGCTGCACTTCCTTTCTGAGACCGTTCACCTTCCCTTCCTAGGGTGTGCTTAGGGCAGCTGGACCGAAGATGGCCCCTTTCCCCACAGCCATAGCACCTAGGGCTGTATCTTTTATTGTGGTCGCGAACCGTAACTGCTGTAACCTCCCTAGCGTGAGGTGAACGATGATCCTGTCGCCGCCAGGCAGTGCCTTTAGCTGCACTACCCTCTCGAGATCGATCAACACTCCTTTCCACGGTTCGCTTAGGGCAGCTGAATCGAAGATGGCCCTTTTCCCCACAGCCATAGCACCTAGGGCTGTATCCTTTGTTGCGGTCGCGAACTGTAGCTGCTGCAACCTTTCTGACGCGATGGGAACGATGATCCTGCCGCACGGCTTCCACTTCCAGTGCATGGGCCAAGGCGTCCTTAAGCGTCTCGTGGTGCCCGAGCCTCACAGCAGCTCTGACTTCCAGGTCGCGGATGCCGTCGATGAATGTCTGCACCAGGTTCCCTTCAATGAGTGCAGGTACAGACTGGTATGCTTTACGAACCATCTTCTCCACCTCAAGGGCCCACTGCTGCAGGTTTTCGTTGCTGCGTTGCACGCGATCTTTAAGCTGCGCGTGAAAGACGTGTTCCAGGTGAGCGTCACCATATCTCGCCTCCAAGGCCTCAAGAATCTGCTCATAGGTCACTTTCTTACCGAGAGCTTCCAACACAGTTAAGGCTTGGTCGCGCAGGCCTAGGGTGAGTGCAGTCATGGCTTGGCTTTTATTCCAGCCGTTCGCCTCCATGACGGCCTCGAACTGGATTTTGTAGGCCGACCAGGAAGAGGTCCCGTCGAACGGCGGCACTTTGAATCCACGTAGCGAAGGTGCTGCAGCTACTACGGGAGCTGTAGTTCCATCCCCAAGTTTGAGGTCGTTTAGCGTTTTCTTCACGTCAGCCATCACGTTGTCAACCCGATTGTTCACATGGTTGATTCGGGATTCATGTTCTTCGATTCGGGTTTCAGCTTCCAACAGGCGGTTGTCGTGTTGAGCAACCCTATCCTTCACCTGCCTTATCTCTTTCCCAAAGGTAGCGTGAAGGTCCTTCATGAGGAGCATCTGCTCTTCCGACCGACGAGCCTGTTCCGCCTGCTGACGGGCCTGTTCCTCTTGTCCGTTCTGCAGCTGCTCTTTCAACTGACGGGCCTGCTCCTCCTGTCGGCGAGCCTGCTCCTGCAGCATCACCATCAGGGCACCTAAGTCAGGTGCCACAGACGTAGAAGCTGCTGACGGACCGGCTTCCATGGCCGGCGGCTGGCCCTCAGACATCTGCGGCGTTGCACCACCAAATCTCCTCTGGTCCGTCTCCTGCTGGCGTTGACTTCGGGTACGGACACCCTCCGTTTCCTCCTTAGGTAAAATCGGCATTATTTTGTCCCACTTCTGACACCAATTGTTACGAGCTTGAGGTTCGTGACAATAAAAATTGCCGATAAAATTACCTAAATTAACACTTTAATTTACTTTACACAAATTAAAGTTAAAACACTAATAATTAAACACACTAATTCACTTAATTCCGCTCCGAAGCTTCGCTTGTCGCTGAGTTCAACTCTGTCTCGATCGTATCTTGCGCCACCTATTTATTTAAATTAGCAAAATATCCGGAATGTTCAAGCAAACACGCGCAAGGTACCGAGAATTCGAGTATAGATTTTCTAGAAACTTAGTTCTTCGGGTGGCGCTGTCGGTTGAGAGATCTGTGATGTCATTCTCTGCAAAGCTCCCCTCGCTCTCTTTCCTGACACTAGATGGCGCTAGTTGACTTATTCACACAACACTATCATGCTTTTTCGCAATGTAGAGCGCGAGTTAAAAAAGCAATTAATGAAGCTCATAGTACTTACCAGGAGCGAGTGCAGAATAGTTTTGTGAAAGATCCAAAGGGGTTTTGGACTTTCGTGAAAAATAAACGAGGTGGTATCAATAAAAATAAATTAATTAAGGATGGGCGTTTCTTATCAGAGAGCGAATGTGCAAATGAATTAGCGGCATATTTTCACTCGGTGTATAACTCGGAACCTGCCGTGTTAGACGTGGCAGCAGCGGCAAGCGCGGCTTGCGCGCCGGGTGGCGGTTACGCGCATCGTGTGCACCTCAACGAGCTGAGCCTTGCCGACGTACGCCGCGCGTTGACCAAACTTAAGCCCAAACGCTCCACAGGTCCAGATGGTATACCTCCGTATATTGTTAGAGATTGTCGTGAGGCATTCGAGACCCCGTTTCTCCACATATTTGATATATGTCTCAACAGTGCAGTTTTTCCTAATGGAAGTTAACCAGGGTGGTGCCGGTGCCCAAAGGCAGTGGTGGTACAAAAGTTTCGGATTATAGACCAGTGGCGGTTCTGTGTACGCCGGCAAAGGTTTTTGAGCCAGCATTACATCACTCACTATATACGCATGTAAGCGCTCAACTTTCGGATGCGCAACATGGATTTCGCCCGACGCGTAGCACCGGCAGTAATCTGCTTCATCTGATGTCAGAAGTGGTACCAGCAGTTGATTCGGGAGCACAGGTAGATGTCGCATACCTTGACTTCCGTAAGGCGTTTGACACGGTCGACAATGATATCTTACTCATGAAACTGGCGCAGGCTGGTTGTACGCCGAAAACATTGTCATTTTTCGCCAGTTACATGAGAAACAGGAGCCAATTTGTAGACTGGGCTGGTCAACTGTCAGAACCATACCTTTCCAGGTCAGGCGTGAGTCAAGGTAGTAATTTAGGCCCCCTGAAGTTTGTCCTAATGATTAATGATTTACCCGATGTTGTATGGCAATCAGCATGTCTTCTATTTGCGGTTGACCTAAAATTGGTGTCAATAGTTAAGGACTCAGCTGACTGTGGCAAACTACAGGCAGACATTGACAGAGTAGTACAATGGAGTCATAGGAATAAGTTATTTTTTAACACTTCCAAATGCTCAGTCATGTCGTTCACATATTCACGCCAGCCTCACACATACAAATATAATTTAGACGGAGTAGTCTTGCAGCGGGTAACAGAGGAGTTAAGTTTGGCAACATATATGTTTAAATTGCTGCGTGGAAAAGTGTATAACGAGGCGATATTGCGAACGGCTAAGTTGTGTGTGCCGGACAGGTACGTGTGGCGCCGGAAGCGGCCGCCGCTGTTCGCGGTACCGCGCGCACGCACCAACCTTATAAAGGAGGCCCCACTGACCCGAGTGCTGCACTCTCTAAATAAAGTAGCACAGGGTATAGATTTATTCTGCTGTTCCTTGGGTGAATTCACAAAAGTGACATTATATTTATTGTGTTATAATAGTTGATAAGTTGTGTTCTGTACTTATTAAATTAGATAGTTTTATGTGCCTACACTGTCGTATTAGAAATGCCTGTAAAGACAGAGGTAGAAATAAATAAATAAATAAATATATATATATATATATATATATATATATATATATATATATATATATATATATATATATATATATATATATATAAACTGGTTCATATAGGATAGTGGATTTACATACGCCGCCACTACATCGTCTAAAACGTTACACGGTAAAAATTACTATTACACAGTTAATCAAGAAACTTTCGTTCAGTAAATAATAAATAAATATGAGCTTCGAATGCTTAGTATTCCAAGTACAAATGCTGTTTGGATAGCACTTGGAAGCGACTGGCATTTAAATGAGGTCGACCGAAAACTAACATGCGCGACGCGATTTGTTTTTGAAGGGTCTTCAAACGCATTACTAATTCGGTATCCGTGGTAAATATTGGGTATTTGGAAATGTAGTATTTGGACTCAATCTTCAACGTATAAAATCATGTATAAACATTTGGTGATAAATATAAAAAGGACACAACAGAAAGTACAACAGCAAATAGAGTGATTTTGTCTCTACACACTATTATGAAGAATCAGAATGTGTCAAAAAAGGCACGTATGGTAATTCATAATGCTGTGTTAATACCTACTTTAACGTATGGTGGTGTAACGTTTTAGACGGTGTAGCGGCGGCGTACGTAAACCCACTATCCCATATGAAGCAGTATATATATACGAACCTGAGATGAGCAGTAGCATCATCAATAATATGTATGTAAATGATAGGTTGTTATTTAAAATAAGTTTGGTAATTTGTACACAATATCCAATTTACATCTTCTATCTAGGGATTATCATTCCATTATTTGAAGGTTACTGGTATCATCGTTTACCAAAATTCATTTAATCCTTTAGGCCAGCAAAATATTAGAGATATGTTACAATTTACAAAATACGAAAGATTTTGACTTGTCGATATTAGCTATCTACGGGTGTTTGTTCTATACGTCACGGAATGGAAATAATTCGATTGCTGTCTTTTGTTTTATTCATCTTCTAAGAAGCGAATCAAATATAGCTTGGTACTAGAAATTGAAATAAAAAATAACTATTTTGTTTATTTTCCTTAAGACAAATCACAATATAGTATATACTTGTTATATGTTATGTTATGTTATATGTATAGTAACTACTTGTTACGTTGAATTCAATTTTGTCAAGTATCATTTCGATTTCACCTTTTCAAACTTTGATTTATTATTAACTATTGATAGTTTGGGTATTTAAAAAGTTAAATATACGCGATAAATTCCGAAAAAAAACTAGTATTATTTCAATGTGTAGTGTTCGCGTAAATATAAGAAATCATTATATTAATAGTTCAATATATTTTGTTTTCTAATTTTAAGGATAAGAATGAGCTTTTAATAAAAGTAAAAGCCGATATCAAACAACAAAAAAAAGAGTAAAATAATTTTACATTTTGGAATTAATACTAAGATATGTTGCATAGAAGATTCAAACCCTGACTTCAGTGTTTGAAGTATTTTTAGTAGTTTAAAGTAAGATTTTACTTATTTTAAAAAATATTTTTTTCATCTTTTTGAGAAGAAATATTTTTATCGCATTTTTATGTAAATAGTTTCATTCAAAACTTAATCTACCATTTACCAGCCTTAGGGGTGGGATGTTTTTTCCTATTTAATAAAAAATAATCATTAAAAATCAGTTCATAATTTTTCCTTTGGTTTGATAATGCATGTATTTTGTAAATTAATTTGCTTTAAGTTAGTCTTATGGTTGGCATATTTGTTGGGAGGTTTATAACTTTAAAATAATTTTCCAATTGTCACATCGGTTACTGCTGTTTTATAATTTTAAAGGCTCATTGCTTTACAACCGGAACATAAACTCGCTACGAAGGATCTGAATTGAGACATAATATAATATGTTATAAATATATAATTTTTCGTATATTGAATTTATTTGTATATAATTCAAGAGCATTATATGCTGTAAAAAAGATCACAGGCCTTACATGTCGCACACTTATTGCTTAACAGTCAAAACAAAAAAAAACCATGTCGTTTTACGGGAGAGTAGTATTAAACTTAAAACTTTAAGTATTTAAAAAAACAGTATCCCGTTATTAATTTTGTAATATTGATTTTATTGATTAACTAAAGGACTTTAAAACCAAATTATAAATGTATGTTTTAAATATACCGTGTTCACATGGTAAATAAGCCATGCGGCACCTACGTGTCATTATTTCAGAAAAAAACTTACTTACTAAAAGTATTGTTCTAATATATATCGTTCTAGTAGAAAAAATAAACGAATAATTTATGATTTAAATTAAATAACGACCATATTTCAGAAAAAAAACGAAACGATTCTTGGGACGTTAAAAGTTAATAGTCGTAATTACGAGGATAGTAACAGTAAAGTTTTAGTGCGAAGTTGTCAAAAGGTTCGTTTATATAAATCTTTGTCCTATTTTATAATAAAATTTAAATTGATCAGGTGCAAACATTGACATATAGGTAAAACAAGTAGAGGATAATCCGAGACGTAATGTTTTAAAAATTGTCAAAATAATATTCATGACAAAATAAGTAGGTTCACAGCCAATATAATAACAATTGTTTTTGGGTGTTTCTCATTTCTCGTGCACATGACATGTTCAGGAGAAAAGTCTTCATTTATGCACATTTTTACGAAGGAATTCAAATGTAATAAGGCTATGTTTATATGCATGTAATATTTACAGATCAAAATAACGTAATAAATTAGTTATAAATAAAAAAACTCCATCCATTTTCATTTTCTTCGGTGTCCCTTTACTAATCTCCTAAATAAATTTGTTTTCAATCAAAAATATCAATATTAAATATAAAATATAATCATATTATGAAACTTTATTAAATCGTCATTTATTGTGGATGTAAAATTTGTGTTTACATTCAAAATAAATAACGATAACTGCATAATGTAATGAAATTTTTTTTCATAATTTTTATCAAAGAAAATTCTTATTACCATTGGTTTTAATCAAAATCTAAATTATGGATTTGCACCCTGCACATGTCTTGGTCAGCACAAACACTGTAAAAGTTTCACGCTTGTTCGTGGAAAAAAATGCGTGTTAACTTTCGCGAGAGGCGATTATTCTGAAATATTCCTCTTTCTTATTTGTTATTGAGTGTTAAGGATTTTGTTAAATATGTAGTTAATTATCAATTATAATGATTACCTGCGTAATTAAAAAAAGATGATATTGGTTATTTTGATATTTATTTGAAACAATTGGATATGGATTAAAACCTCATTACATTTGTATTCACTACCTTCGTTTATCGTGATGACGTCAAGCGATGGCAATTTTAATCAATATTATGTCATTTTTTATTATTTTTTACTATGTATTATTTCTTTGCGAACCGTGTGGTCGCAAGATTGAAAGTTTCTTTGCACAATAATACTATTACAATAAAATAATATTAATATATTAATGCATAATAAAATAAAGAATTAATAGTCCTTACTTTGTTTCTTGACGTATTTTTAAGCTTGTATATAAAAAGTAAACTCACAAGGTTACCTTGTGAGCGTACTTTTTATTACTTTAATTATTAAGATGAGCTCGATATGACGTATATGAGCAATATCATATTATCAATACATTAATAATGTCGGAAAAAGTCAAATAAACATTAGAGCAGAAACGAGAGCACGATCGATTACGAAAGTATGCAGAAATTAAGGAAGATCCTGAAAATTATGCGGATCTGTAGGCAAAAGAATAAGACCGATACTTTAAAAGAAAAGAACACAAAAAATAAGTATTCCAAAAGATAAGCCACCTAGACAGTTGAGAGTTCAGAGGAAGAAGTGGAGAGTTAATTCGAAACGTCCTTAATAAAAAAAAAGAAAGATATTCAACAGTAGTTACTATATAATTTTCCACCAAACATTGAAACTGTATTTTCACTTGAACATGGGCATTTCACTCAACCAGTTCCAAGCCCCATAACCAATTCACCTCTAAATCGTTTGGATTCCGGTAACATTTATACTTGTCAAGGATGCGTAAAGAAAGATATTCTTCTAAAAAAAATTCACTACCTACATAAAAAAAAAACATTAGTCATTTTAAACATGAAATAAAAAACTAAGAAATACAAAGATGCCATTAGAAGATTTTTGTAAAAAGTAACTAAAAATAAGAAGAAAATTGAGAATATATCGACAGAAGAAAAAGTGGGACAATTGAAAAAATTTAAATATACAAAAGTGTAAAGTAATTTCAAAAACACTAATATGTGTTGAAATATTTTCAAGAAGTGTTGAAGAAGGAAATGTGGTCATGACCGAAAAAAGTAGTTTAAAAAATATAAGTAAAAGATAAAAAGGAAAATTCTTATTTTCCTTTTTATCTTTTACTTATATTTTTTAAACTTCTTCATCTTCAATTCCATCTTTAACTTCATCTTCTTCTTCAGCTAAACGTGAAAACTTGAAAGAGCAAATAATTTTTAGTTTTTTGACGATGACGAGGTGGCTAGAGTTGCAGCTCATAAAAAAGAATATATAAATAAAAACCAAATAAGGAAGCAAAAATGAACTTATGGGACTCATTGACTAATCTGTACAAAAATTTCGCATAATTCGAATGTCAAAACAATATGATACGAGACGAAGTTGTGTAAAATCAGTAGTGAAAATAAACCTGAAATCAGCTGACTATGGTGTCAAAAACGCGCGAACGCTGAACTCATTTCATCTATCTCGGTGCGAAACAAACTGTATTCACGCTCACGCTACCATTCCCTTATACACACGCGCTGCCGCCTGTTCAGCGTTGCAAACATGTGGGAAATTCCCCACATTACAGGGAATTTAAAATTGATTGAGGATTTTTTTGGGATTTGTTATTATACAGGTATTTTGAAAATGGATTGCCTGGGTCAAGCTAGACCCTTTTTTCAAGAAATCTAAATACTTAATTTAAAATTTTTGTTTGGTTATGAACATCGAATGACTTCCGTTTTCAAGGCACTCCCCTTGTTGCCTCAGTCATCCTCGGCGTCGACATATCGAGTGACGTGCAATTTCGCGGTCACTTGGAAGAAAAAGCCAAATTGGCCTTTAAAAAGCTTGGCGTGCTCAGCAGAGCGGGACAGTATTTAATGCTAGCACACAGCCTGCAACTTTACAAGGCACAGGTTCAGCCGCACATGGAATACTGTTCCCATCTCTGGGCTGGAGCTCCCCAGTATCAGCTCTTTCCACTAAACCGCATCCAGCGCAGAGCGGCTCGAATCGTCGACGACCGAGTGTTTTCTAATCGGCTCAATTCACTGGCGCTGCGAAGAGATGTTGCATCTCTTTGCAATTTCTTTCGAAAATACCATGGGGAGTGTTCTGAGGAATTGTTCGGATTAATCCCAGCTGCCAAATTTCGTGAACGCACTACGCGACAAACGTCTCGATACCATTCACACCATCGGGATGCTTGGCGGTCCACCACTATACGATTTACAAGGAGTTTTCTTCCACGTACGACCTCTCTGTGGAATAGTTTACCACCGGCGATTTTTCCGGACCGATACGACCTGGGGACTTTCAAGAAAAGAGCTTACTCCTTTCTAAAGGGCCGACAACGCACCTGCAATTCCTTTGGTGTTGCGGTTGATCATAGGCGGCGGTAGTCACCTAAGATTAGGTGGACCGCACGCACGTTTGCCCCCTCTTTTATAAAAAAAAAATGTAAAAAAATTTCGAAAAAATAAAAATATTTTAGTAAAAAAATAAACCTAATAAAAGTAATTGAAAATTGTTTTATTAATTAATATAAAATTGAGGGGAATTTGAAATGTAATTTCGTGGAATTTGACAAATAGGTCAAATTTTAGTATGTTTATTTCGGTTTGGCAATGCCGCACATGTTGCAGAACCAAAGTTAGTATAAAAACAGTTCTGTGTGAACGATACAACAATTCAAACGTTTTGTTTACTAAATTCTTGTTTTTAAAACTTGTTATTACTTGATAATACGTTTTGTGTTTTATTTTAATAATGCCTTAAGCGTACGTTTATAGTGCTGGTGAATACGGCAACACGTTAATGTGCCTTAGAGAAGCTCGCGGGAATACTTCGCGTGCATAAAGAATTTACTATTTACAATTTTATAACGTATCGCTAAATTATTAAGGCATCGCGATGGAACAAGTGTGTCATACTGGAGAGTTCATAAGGTGCAAAAGCGTAAACATAGCACCAAACCCGACGGATGGTTAAACCTAATTTTTTAAATAACTTAGTACAGAACTGATCTGAATAGGTACATAACTGAATACATCAGAACAATAAACATAAATACATACATACATAAACACTCACGCCTGTCACCCAGAGGGGTAGGCAGAGACTACAGACTTCCATTTGGCACGATCCTGACACACCTCTCTCGCCTCCTTCACATCCATACACCTACGCATGCATGCTCGTCGGTTAAGGGTACTCCTAATTTGGCCCGTTTTCAATAAATCGCCAATTTGGTCGATAAATTTTCGCCTAGGACGTCCCTTTCCGAATTATTTTTCTTTTTCGGAAAAGAACAATAAACATACCTACTAAATCATTTAAGTAAATTTTTCATAATCGAATCAGGTATTTGGTTTACATAACATGTGAATTCGAATTAAAGTGGCTAGGTGGAGACTACTAGCACAGTGGCAAAATAGTAGGTTAAGTAAATAAGATAGGTATTTATACAAATGTTGAAAATTATTAGGTATTGGTATGATCGTGAGCTGCGGGCCACGCGCACTTCAGTAGAAACATTACTCATGAGCCGCGCGTATTTTGCGTCGCACGTACATTGACCCCTATCAGCTGATGTTAGGTATTTGAAATTCCACTGCTGGTTTTGTGTTTAAGTATTTTCATGATTTTTTTTATGAAACTATTGTTTCACTAACATGATGAAGCTTATATAAAGCTAATTAAACATTGTGAAAAATGTTGTTTTTTTTCACTGGAATCGTTTTTATTTTCGTCCCATCATCAAAGGTTTCTTTAGTACTATAGTTTGTCTTCATTGTTTGTTTTCGGGAGCCTTTCAATAATAACCTGTATAAAGGGACCCTTTTAAGTAATTATTAGATAATAAGTCTTATCCTTTAATAGACAGTATTTTTACTGCACTCTTTTAATCAGGTAAGTATCTAACTAATAAGTTTTCTTTGTTTCATTAGAACACGAAAAATAGTCTTACTCAGGTAAGTAACGAACTACGGCCATTTCAATTTAAAAATAGTGTTTTCTGAACTAGCTTCATTATACGACGAAGCAATGACGTTTTAATCTGGCTCAATGATAATATTCTTCTGTTTGCTGATAACAACCTTCTCAAAACCCTGATCTTTGTAATTTTTTTATAAAAGACTGGATTAGGCAAAAATTAGATTTTATAGCGGTTACAAAAGATGCGGGTGTATACATTGGGCCGCTTGTTAAATTGCATATATAATCTGTATTTCAGTTAATAAGTGAACTGCATCACCTTCAAAAAAATTAATTTCTGTTTTGGTTTTGTCATTTTCTTTAACTTATCTTCTTCTTCATGTCTGCCATAATTTTCTTTTGGTAAGTTTTTCAGGTATAGCAGATATCGTTGATACTGTTTTGGACTGTAGCTGAATGGAAAGAAATTGATTATTTTTCTCTAGAACTACTTTTTTCTGTGTTTGGTATGTAATCTCGATCGTTATCCGAATTGTCGCAATGGCTACTCAAAGCTATCGAGTAACAGTTTTGTATGTCTAAAATTTCATTCATTTCAATAATCTAATTGAATAAAGGTTAGAATAGAAAAAATGCGCGGATTGAACTTCTGTTTTTATTGTAGTAATCGCGACACTTCTTACTTGAAATAAAAATAATTAGAAACTTATTTTGGAATTGCTACTTAAAATTTACCTACAGTGAGAGAAAATTAGTCTGGCTCACCAGGAAGGGTAAATGGAATAGGTAAACTCACGGTTAGCGGCAGCGGCGATCAACTCCAACTTGGCTTCAACGATATCTTCGGATGTGGAAGGCTTCAGTCTTCCTTGACCACACTCCTACGTGATTATATAGTCTATGCACACATCTGGGTCGACCCGGCACACTCACTAACGCTATTTACATTGATTTTTATATTGGAAGTATTAGACAAGAACAGCCATTACCGATGCAGTTCGTCTTGAGTCTCGATTACATCATGTGGGTATCGATCGCGTCGACTCCTTTTACAGACGCTTTTGTTGTGGGCCAACAGATGGCGCCATAAGTTTGTTTTGCGGTTAATTGGAACGAAGGATGCAATGGAAAAGTGAGGAAAGCAAGCCAGTACATAATTCCCCCCACTTGAAATCGTTTCAGATTTCATGAGTAGATAATCAATAGCAGTTCTCACTATAAAATTAAATACTTCAAAAATAGAAGCTAGCTTAGAATAATATGTACCTAACTTACTATAGTATTCACAATTAAATTTTAGTTGCGTACCTATTGGAATGGTATATAAGGCAACATAATTTAACAACTAAATCTACCAGCTAAATAACAAAAGGCTATAATATTAATTATGAGAAAAAATTGACAAGTATTGGTATATTATTAATTTAATGGTAGAGGACACAATTTATTCACTGGTCTCTTAAGGAGTCCATTAGTAGTGCGTAGGGTGACCACACGCACTACACCGTCTTTGCCGGGATGCACGTCTTGAACTTTACCTGAACGCCACTATAGTGGTGGTAAATTGCTATCGACAATTAATACAATATCTCCGACGTGAACATTCGGTTGTTCTCGAAACCATTTAGCGCGTTGCTGTAAGGTATGGAGATAATCGCGTTGCCAAATCTGCCAAAAAGACTGTGTAATTTTTTGCAACATCTGCCAGCGGGTCCGAGGCGAAACGTATTCATTAGAGAGTTCAGGTTCTGTTAACGATATAAGAGGACCGGCGAAGTCAATTCCCACATTTTGGAAACACCGCGTTGATTGTACTCTAGGCGACGGAAGATTTCCCATTAAAGGTTGGCAAGCAACGGGTTTTACCCTAAAACATGCAATACGCGACCGAATTAAGTTACGAATGCCAAGTATCCAATATCTTCGCTGAATAATCGATTGAAGAGTACGAGGACCGCAGTGTAAGTAATTAACATGAAAGTAATCTATAATAAGCAAAGATAAACGAGACGCCTTTGGCAACAGTACGGGATGTTTTACGGTTGCGGGTAGATTAGATTGCTTTAGACGGCCCCCCACTCGCAGCAATCTCTCATCATCAATAAAGGGATTCAGTTTTTAACGGCTTTGGTGGCTTTGATTTCCTCTGTAAGATGAAGTTTTTGTTCATGTCGAACCATATAGACGATAGACTGCTCCAGCTCTGATACCCTCAAGAAATTCTTAGTTTTATAGTTTCGTTTGAACGCTGCTACAGCCCGCAAACACCAAGCTAGCACACGCTGAACGCGGGATAGCGTGGAGTAGCGGTCTAAGAGTCCACTAATAAAATCAAGCTCAGTAGAGCCGTTATCCGTTTGAGACACATAAGCAGTAGAGCGCAACTCGGGTACGGAAGCTTGTGATTCCCATTTGAACTTTATTGGCTAAGTGGATGAATCGTTAGCGAGCCAACTTGGACCTGACCACCACATACAACATGTCGCCAGTTGTGAACCACTGAGACCTCGACTGCAATGATCGGCAGGATTATCATATGTCGATACGTGTAGCCAGCTATCCAAGGATACATCGTCGATGATTTTCGCAACACGATGGGAAACAAAAGTCTTTAGTTTATGAGGTTCCGTATGTAACCATGCTAGAACTGTGCTACTGTCAGTAAAGGCAATCACTTTACTGACAGAGATTTTATCTCGCAGCAATTTTTGCATATGCTTAAGAACTCGTCCTAAAAGTACAGCACCGCAAAGTTCTAGACGGTTAACCGTTAATGGTTTTAGGGATGCGACTTTTGATTTTTCAATCAGCATATGCGTTCTAAAATGGTTGGCACGAACTGTCCTTAAGTACACACAAAATCCATATGCCTTTGAAGAGCCATCACAAAAACCAATCAATTGATAACTTTCGGCGTCATCATATGTAATTCTACGAGTCAGTTTAATCTGTTTAACAATTTGAATTTCAGAGATAAAGTCGTGCCATTGGTGAGCGACCTCAGGTGAAACGGGTTCATCCCAACTCAGCTGAAGGCGCCACATATCTTGAAGCAATAGTTTGGCTATTAGAATGACATGAGTTAGCCAACCAATTGGGTCATAGATGCGAGCGATATTTGATAATATTGCACGCTTTGTTAAATTGGAATTGAACTCTGAAAACGAATACGTAAAGAAGTCTTCTACGGGGTCCCACTGGATACCCAGAATTTTAAAGATGTGGTCGTGATTTTCATCACAAAAGACCCTGGGTATTTGACAATGTTCAGACGGTAGAGCTGCAATAAATTCGGCCGAATTACTACTCCATTTACGCAGATCAAATTGAGCACAGCTCAGTAGTTTAATAAGTTCATTTTTCAGCTCAAGTGCTTGTTTTAAAGATGGCGCTCCCGTCGTAATGTCGTCCATAAAAGTGTCATGAAGTAAAACGTCAGCTGCTTGAGGAAACTCAGAAGCATGATCGACCGCTAGTTAATGCAGGGTACTAATTGCTAAGTACGGTGAACTAGTTACACCGTATGTCACTGTATTTAATTCGAATTCACGCACGGGATCAGCTGGAGAATTTCTCCACAACACGTGTTGCCACCCTCGGTCTTCCGGACGTAAATCTATATTGCGATACATTTTCGAAATATCGGAGGTGAACACGATTGCGTGAAGACGAAATTTTGTCAGTGTATCAACAATGTCGTTTTATAGCTTAGGACCAGTGTATACGATATCATTTAATCATTTTCCGTTCGTCGTTTTGGCGCTTGCATCAAAAACGACACGTAGTTTTGTCGTAGTACTCTAAGGGCGGAGTACACACTGATGCGGAATTACAAATTTGCCTGATCCAACGTCAGCGGGTTGCATATGCCCCAGATCTGAATATTCCGTCATAAAATCAGAATAGTCCTTTTTTAATTCTACATTGCGCTCAAGTCGCTTTTCGAGTTTGAATAAGCGTGATTTTGCCATCTCGAAAGATTCACCCAGATCATCACAAGGCTTCCTCAGTAACAAAGGGACGACGTAACGACCGTTAGGTTTACGTGACACAAGAGTGGAGTATAGTTCCTCACATTTTACCTCTTCGGGGTTCGCTATAAATGTTTTCGGTGGTTCTTCGACCTTTCGAAAACGCTTGACCACGTCATTCAAAAGCCGCGTGGAAGAAACGAGGGAAGACACCATAGGTGGAGAATGAGAGCTGTAATTAATTTTGCCAGTGAGCACCCACCCAAAGACACTGTGTAGAGCGACTGGTAAACCAGGACCTATTTCTAGGCGTTGGCCATCATAAATTTTATGGAATAGTTCTGCGCCCAGCAGCAAGTCTATATTAGTGGGTTTGTCGAACTGTTTGTCTGTTAGAACTAGATGTTTGAAATTTGCACGAACCCCAGAAGGTACTTCTACGACAGGCATTTTACTTGTTATGGTATTCATTATTATAGCATTAATAGTGAAGTTTGGACAATCAGAATCCGTTGGCATTACCACGCATGAAGTTTCACCCTTAATTTGATGCACTACATTTTTTCCTAAGCCTGCTACAGCTAAATTGCAGCGACGAATGGGCAACCCTAAACGTTGAGCGAGTGATGACGTCATAAAACTATCCTGAGCTCCACTGTCAATAAGTGCGCGGGCAGTAGTATACTGAGCGGGAGCACCACCACCGCGCACGCGCACTACACATGTGCCGAGTAGAACGAGAGCACGACTGTGACCAACGTGAGCGCTGGTAGTCACGGAGCTCGCAGCCGCGGTTAAGTCGTCAGCCGCAGCTGCTGTTTTATCGATAGTCCTGCCAGTGGAGCAACACGGAACAGCAAGAATGGCGGTGTTATCGTGGAGCAACGAATGGTGACGCTCACCACAAGTTGAGCATGAATTTTTCGAAAAACATTTATTGGCATTATGATTTAAACTTAAACAATTCATGCAAACATTTTTTTAGACACTAAGCCATATCCTTCAGAAATATCAAGTTCTTGAAACTTCGGACATTTGAAAAGCGCATGTGCCGCCCCGCAACACAGGCAATCAGCTGTTTTATTTGCAGCATTTGGACCTATAGCAGTGTTCGAAGGCAATGATGTAGTTTTGTGATATTGTTTATTATTGTGACTATTTCGTGTCCCGGTGGCACGCACAGAATTTTTATGCAACTGTCCTGATTGAAAAACAGAGTCGGAAAAATTACCCGGTTGACTAACTTCTAGGACTTTAACATAACCTTGTAAAAAAATTAATAAATCAGAAAAGGTAGGAATTTGCTCCCCGTTTTGCATCTCGAAACGTTTACGCGTATCAAAATCTAAAACACGTGCAGCTAATTAAAACAAAATAAACTCATCTAGGTTCTTAATTTTCATAGCTTTCAGAGCAATAACGGTTTCATTCAACATATTAGTTAAGTTCCGTAAATCGGAATAGTTACCAGACTTCAAAGGAATAAAGCTACAAATTTTATTCAAGTACGTTGCGGCCGAAATGCGTTTATTTTGGAACCGCTCGATAAGAGCTTCAAAAACAATTTGGTAGTTGTCAGGCGTAACTGGCACTCCTTTCGCGATTGACAGCGCCGAGCCCGAGAGACACGTCAACAAATAATGAAACTTTTCGACTGACCTTATATTATTGTTTTCATGTACAAGTGTGGAAAATGTATCGAAGGAAGTTAGCCAATGTTCAATGTTTCCATCAAATTTCGGTCATTCGAGTTTTGGTAAGCGTGCTTGCGCGTATGGTTTCATACTATGATATGATAATCCGGAAGTCAAACTCGGGTCCGGGTCGCATTGCGCGTCGGCTCGAGTGTGACCCTCGCTTAGAGCAGCCCTGGCGGCATTGACGGCGTAGTATATGTCGTCAAAGGCAATCACGGGCTTCATATCAATAATATCGTCCGACTTTAATTTTAACTTTAAATCGTTTATTTGATTCGTATAATCCAAGAATTCTTTACGCACTAAATCAATACGCTTAAACCTAGCCTCGAATTGAGACGTAGAAGTTGTATCCGTTTGGATATTCTTCGATAAATTATATATTATATAAGATGCGTATAATAAAAACTGGTACTTACCGGGCTAATTGGCGATGCCTGTCTGGTCTACTTAGATGACATCATCATCGTGGGCCGTACGTTTGAGGAACACCTTCAAAACCTGGAACGCGTGCTCATGAAGATTCAGAGTGCCAACCTCAAGTTGAGCCCGAAGAAATGTTCACTATTCCAACGGCAAGTTAACTTTTTGGGGTTTGTAGTATCGGAAGAAGGTATCCGCACAGATCCAGAGAAAATCGCCGCTATCAAGGATTGGCCGGTCCCAAAAGACAAGACGCAGGTTAGAGCATTTTTGGGTTTGTGCTCCTATTACCGGCGATTCGTGAAGAACTTTGCAGATATAGCCAAACCTCTGCACAAGCTAACCGAGGAGAAGCGACATTTCTGCTGGGATGAAAGTTGCAATATCGCATTCCAGGAGCTCAAGGACCGTCTGTGCAAAACACCTATTTTGGGATACCCTGATGCAAGCAAAGAATTTATAGTTTACACAGACGCAAGTGATATAGGACTTGGCGGTATGTTGTCTCAACGGAATGGTGACCAAGAGGTCGTGATAGCGTACTTCAGCAAGTCGTTGTCAAAACCGGAAAGGAACTATTGTGCCACAAGACGCGAATTGCTCGCTGTGGTAAAGTCGTTGCAGCATTTTAGCAAATATCTTCTGGGGGCGAAAATTTCACTTAAGAACTGACCATGCTGCACTAAAATGGCTATTGCAGTTTAAAAATCCAGAAGGACAAGTTGCTAGGTGGATTGAACTACTGCAGGAATACAACTTTGAGATCGAACATCGCAGCGGAAAATCTCACGGCAACGCAGATGCATTGTCAAGAAGACCTTGTCCTGAAGATTGCAAACATTGTACTAGGCAAGAGAGTAAGGAAGTGGTATCCGTGAGGATGCTCAGGGCAGACCACCTCAGCAAAGAGTGGAAGGACAGCTTACTACATGCACAGCAGGAAGATCCGGACATCAAGCCGATTCTGGAATGGATAAAGGCCAGTGCTCCCAAGCCCAAGTGGAGTGACGTCTCAGCGATGAGTTCGACCACTAAAAGCTATTGGGCCCAGTGGGACAGCTTGCTGCTTCAGGATGGAGTTCTGTGTCGTAAATGGGAAAACATTCGGGGAGATAGCTGTCATTTGCAAATGGTTGTCCCTAAAGCTAAAGTACCAGATGTTCTACAGCTGTACCATAATGATTGTTCAGGAGGCCATCTGGGAGTTAAACGAACTCTACTGAAGATCCGAGAACGGTTTTACTGGGTCCACTGTCGAAACGATGTCGAGGACTGGTGTCGCAAATGTACAAGTTGTGCGGCTGTAAAGGGACCTCAGACTCGTAGTAGAGGTGCATTGAAGTTGTACAATGTGGGTGCACCATGGGAGAGAATAGCCATTGACGTGGCGGGGCCGTTTCCGTAGAGTGAAAGCGGTAACAAGTATTTCATGGTTGTGATGGATTACTTCACTAAGTGGCCAGAAGTCTTCGCCATTCCAAATCAAGAAGCTTCAACAGTTGCTGATAAACTAGTTCATGAAGTCTTCTGTCGTTTTGGTGTACCTTTAGAGATTCACAGCGATCAAGGAAGGAATTTTGAGTCTCAAATATTCCAGGAAACTTGCCGAGTTATGGGTACTCATAAAACAAGAACGACTTCTTATCACCCGCAATCTGATGGAATGGTGGAACGATTTAATCAGACATTGGAGAGGTACCTAGCAAAAGTTGTAGACAATCGGCAACGAGATTGGGAGAAGCACATACAACCGTTTTTGTTGTCATATCGAAGTTCTGTTCACGAAAGTACAGCAGTGACACCAGCTTTTGCAAACTTTGGAAGAGAATTACGGCTGCCTGCGGACCTGATCACCGGGATACCACCTGATGCCCCACGCAGTATAACCGATTATGCAAATGACTTGCGGAACAAAATGAATGACATTTATGAGCACGTCAGACAATCGGGCCAGCAAATGTCTGAGAAAATGAAAACCCGGTACGACCGCAAAATGAACAATAAAGGGTTCAACGAAGGTTCATTAGTGTGGTTGCACAATCCAGTCCGCAGCAAAGGGAAATCTCCTAAGCGTCAAGCTAAATGGGACGGCCCGTACCGGATTGTAACCAGGATCAACGATGTGACCTACCGGATACAGAAAGGCGCAAGAGGGACTCCTGAGATCGTCCATGTGGATCGCTTGGCGCGTTATTATGGGACCGATAATACTCGGGACGAGTATGTCTTAGGAGGGGCCAGTGTTACGCGCTCCAGTCGACGACACAACTAGCGCCATCTAGTGTCAGGAACGAGAGCGAGGGGAGCGTTGCAGTAAATGACATCACACATTTTTCGACCGACAGCGCCACCCGAAGAACTAAGATTCTAGAAAATCTATACTCGAACTCTCGGTACCTTGCGCGTGTTTACTTGAACATTCCGGATATTTTGCTAATTTAAATAAATAGGTGGCGCAAGATGCGATCGAGGCAGTGTTGATTTGGGCGAAACAAGCGAAGCTTCGGAGCGGAATTAAGTGGATTAGTGTGTTTAATTATTAGTGTTTTAACTTTAATTTGTGTAAAGTAAATTAAAGTGTTAATTTAGGTAATTTTATCGGCAATTTTATTGTCACGAACCTCAAGCTCGTAACATTATTTGAATTTCTCGAAATGCATATTCTCTTTGACTAGTAAGCAACTTGAGTTGTCTCTCAAATTCACTAGCGTTCGTCTTTGTTTTATCTGTCATTATGTTTGAAGTTATAAATAATAAAACCGTAAATTTAAAACAAACTTTAAATTATATAATAATTATATATAAAACAAAAATTTTTTAACCAACCAATAATGTCGCTATTAATAGGTAGGTATATATTGTGCCACGCCTATTGAAACAACGATCAGTATTGAATATGTGGTGTAAAATGTTTAACCTACTACCTCCGTGTTTAGTTACTACAAAAGGAATTATAATTCATGTAATCAATATCAGAGAATGATTCTGCCTATTTTTAAAATTATATCAAATAAATTTAGTAAGTTGTTTCTTATTATATCGTTCAAATTAAGACAAAGAAATGAGTACTTTACTTAACTTTTATTTGTAAAAGTTTTTTTTTTTAATTTGAATTGCTATGAACTGTTCTTTTGGAGTTTTCGAATGAATTGAACCCAAAATACCATAGGACATTCGCGCTCGTACGGACCACTATGAATAAAGGTTAGAATAGAAAAAATGCGCGGATTGAACTTCTGTTTTTATTGTAGTAATTGCGACACTTCTTACTTGAAATAAAAATAATTAGAAACTTATTTTGGAATTGCTACTTAAAATATACCTACAGTGAGAGAAAATTAGTCTGGCTCACCAGGAAGGGTAAATGGAATAGGTAAACTCACGGTTAGCGGCAGCGGCGATCAACTCCAACTTGGCTTCAACGATATCTTCGGATGTGGAAGGCTTCAGTCTTCCTTGACCACACTCCTACGTGATTATATAGTCTATGCACACATCTGGGTCGACCCGGCACACTCACTAACGCTATTTACATTGATTTTTATATTGGAAGTATTAGACAAGAACAGCCATTACCAATGCAGTTCGTCTTGAGTCTCGATTACATGTGGGTATCGATCGCGTCGACTCCTTTTACAGACGCTTTTGTTGTGGGCCAACAGATGGCGCCATAAGTTTGTTTTGCGGTTAATTGGAACGAAGGATGCAATGGAAAAGTACGGAAAGCAAGCCAGTACACTAATAAATAAGTAAATTAAATCTACAATCATGTAATGGTATCGAAAGAATATCTTCATACCTGTCTATCCCATTTTATACCATAGACGGCAACAGAAGAGGACTGAATAATACAAAAACTTGCGTAAATTTTTCAACAGATTTTCACATTAATGAATATTACAATTAAATATTTTTGTTTTTTTTTAAACGTTAACAAACATAAATTGCACAAGGACAAACATCCAGACCTGGAACAATTATTTGTAGGCCATACAAATACTTGTTTCGTGCGGGGTTCGAACCCATTACATATTATAAATAGCAATAGCCACATAAAGCAAATTAAATCTATGTTAATATATTAATTTAAAAATTGTTCATACCATTTGTTCACGCCACTTTGGAATTTTAATTATTGCATAACGTATGATTTCCAAATTTCACACCATTCTTGCACAGTATGGTATCCGTGTCTTTGTTGATCACCTGAGAGAGGACGTTATTGAAATGAAAATTATTAATTTCAGGTCTTACAAGTCGGCGTTTATGTACCTTCTTTTAAAAAAGTTTATTTTTTTATTTTAGTGGTATAAAAGTGTTAAAACAAATATCCATATTTAATAATATAGGCTAATGCCTAAGCTCGTTGCTTTAATGAGCCGTCGATCTTGTTAACCTCAGTTAGTATAGCATAACTAGAGACTGGCCCCATCATTGCACGGGCGATTTCTATATCTCGACTAAAAACAATATTTAATATGGTTTAGATTGAAGTGAGTGCTAGTAATATGACCACATCAGTTGTTTGCAATACTTAACGAAATTAATTGGAAAATCCTTGTTGATTATTTTAACCTCTCAACCCCCCAGCGGTCTCATGAGACCGCGGCCATATTCCGTCAAATCCCTAGCGGTCTCATGAGGCCGCACCCACCCACAGTATTTGAACCCATAAAAACTTATTTTATATTTAATATATTATATTATAAAAATTGTAATGAAAGTTTTGTGTGAATATAATTTATCTTTTTACGTAAATAATTTCGAGTAATATATATTGAAATAATTGTTATTTCACGCTGCCGACATTCGATTGGTATGTTTTTTTGTTATCATAATACAATAAAATCTTTTTGTAATGAAGTAAAATCTGACTTTTGTTTAGACCAAAAGATAGAGAATTTTGTAAAAATTTATAATGCTAAAGTTCTTCATTAAAATGTAGTCCCTAAATATAAGTTTTAATGGTTTTAAGTGCTGTGGGTAGGTGCGGTGGCATGCGACCGCTCAGGATTTGCCGGGCACATGACATGTGACTGCATGGGATTTTTAAAGCACTCGAAGGGTTAAATTGTGATTGTGATAAGATTCGTGAAAGTTAAATGAAAAATTTGTTTAAAAAATTGAACTCTGATGTGTCTAAGGCCTTTCAACAAAACAGCCAACTCTACACTGCTTACAACTGCAATTGCCTCTGTACGAGTATTGCAGTTGTTCATAAGCGGCAGCAATCACTTACCAATAGGTGAGCCGTATGTTCGTTTGTCCGTATTTCAATTAAAAACTCACATTTCACGAACTGGTTGTAGTCATCAACTTCATTATTGCTATGACATTGGCAACGTGCTCACTAACCTGCCTGAACAAATTAAAATAAATAAACAAAAAACAGAAGTTACGGTACGCCCGAACATGTTAATATATTCGAAAACTGCATAACGAGACCTTTGCACACATATTGTACACTCAAACGGAATAAAATTAGGAATTAGAGAAACATCTTAATCCCGCTTTCTGAAAAATTACCCAGCCACCGTATTGTGAATATTTCTTCTCATTTATTTGATATATTTTGCATATTAGAACATGTCGTCTTCCTTCTGGAACCCGTGCATTCTGGTCTCTCGCTAAGGCTGTCCAGGGGAATGTCTGTCAGCATCTCTTCCATCTCTGCACAGGGAGGACAACTCACTGCCCCACACCGCAAAGGAGAAATCCGATCTTCTAGGGTCTTTCTTTGCATCTAACTCGACTCTCGATGACGGGGGGAGTACGCCGCCGACCATCCCTCGGTGTGAGTGCTCCATGCCGGAAGTGCAGTTCTCTCAGCGCTCGGTTCGCAAAGCACTCCTCTCCCCGGACATCCACAAGTCGAGTGGGCCTGACGGAATCCCCCCAATTATGCTGAGGACGTGTGCTCCAGAGTTGGCACCGGTTTTAACGCGTCTTTTCCGGTACCCCTACTCCCTATTCGTAGTCCCAAAATCATGGAAGACGGCTTTCGTCCACCCGATCCCTAAAAAAGGCGACCGCTCAGACCCGTCCAACTACCAGCCTATCGCCATCACCTCCTTGTTCTTCAAAACAATGGAGACCATTGTAAACTGCCAGCACATGAGGTACCTTGAGGATCACCAGCTGATTAGTGACCGCCAATACGGTTTTCGCCATGGTAGGTCAGCTGGTGATCTTCTGGTCTACCTAACTCACAGATGGGCGGAGGCAGCAGAGTCCAAGGGAGAGGCATTGGCCGTTAGTTTGGACATTGTGAAGGCCTTCGATCGGGTTTAGCACAAAACGCTTCTTTCGAAGCTCCTTTCCTATGGGCTTCCCGAGAAATTGTGAGATTGGATCACCAGTTTTCTTGTAGATCGGAGCATCAAGGTCGTTGTAGACGGTGCAAGCTCCGATTGCAAGCCTATTAATGCTGGTGTTCCACAGGGCTGCGTGCTATCACCAACGCTGTTTCTTCTGCATATCAATGATATGTTGAAAACCCGTAACATTCATTGCTATGCAGATGGCAGCATTGGTGATGCTCTTTACACCGGCCACGCCAATATTTCTCGGGAAAACGTCTCTGAGTGCCGGGACAACCTTCTGTCTGAAGTCGAGTCTCTGCTGGACAGAGTCTCGGATTGGGGGCGACTAAATCTAGTCCAGTTTAACCCCCAGAAGACACAAGTTTGCGCGTTAACCGCTAAAAAGAACCCCTTTGTCGTATACCCTCAGTTTCAAGGCACTCCCCTTGTTGCCTCAGCCAGTATCGGAATCCTCGGCGTCGACATAACGAGTGACGTGCAGTTTCGTGGTCACTTAGAAGGGAAGGCCAAATTGGCCTTTAAAAAGCTTGGCGTGCTCAGCAGAGCGGGACAGTATTTCACGCCGGCACACCGCCTGCAACTTTACAATGCGCAGGTTCGGCCGCACATGGAATACTGTTCCCATCTCTGGGCTGGGGCTTCCCAGTACCAGCTCCTTCCAATTGACCGCATCCAGCGCAGAGCGGCTCGAATCATAGACGACCGAGTGCTTTCCTATCGGCTCGATCCACTGGCACTGCGAAGAGATGTTGCATCCCTTTGCATTGTCTTTCGCATATACCATGTAGTGCTCTGAGGAATTGTTCGGATTAATCCCAGCCGCCAAATTTCATGAACGCACTACGCGGCAAACGTCCCGATACCATCCACACCATCTGGATGCTTGGCGGTCCACCACTGTACGTTTCAAAAGGAGTTTTCTTCTGCGTACATCCTCTCTGTGGAATAATTTACCACCGGCGATTTTTCCTTCAATAAAAGAGCTAACTCCTTTCTAAAAGGCCGCCAACGCACCTGCAATTCCCCTGGTGTTGCGGTTAATTATGGGCGGCGGTAGTCACTTGACATCAGGTGAGCCACATGCTCGTTTGCCCCCTCTTCTATAAAAAAGTGATATCTGATAAGGGTATTGCCTCAGGCCATCTGGTAAATCTATCAACTGCTGTAAGACAATAGCGATATCCATCTGATACAGGTAAAGGTCCAATGATGTCTATATGGACGTATTGGAATATGGCAGGCGGTAATTTGTATGTACCTAAAGGTGCGGAGACATGACGTGTTATCTTTGCACGCTGTCAGGGGTGACACGTTCTTGACTATTCACGACAGTCTCTCTTAACTCCTGGCCAAAGGTAGCGTTCTGTTATCATCTTTGTTGTGGCTTTGACCCCAGGGTGGCTCAGCGAATGTAAATTATCAAAGACTTGCTTCCTTAAGTTTTGAGGTACGTAAGGCCTTTGATTTCCAGTTCCATCATCACAATATACGTCTGTCTTCGTGCCAAGTATTGCTACCTTAATTAATCGAAGTGATGTCCCACCTTTCAGAATTTCTTTAAATTCCGTATCCATTTTGGCTAAGGTAATCAGGCTAACAGGCTGAGCTAATTCTTCAACTCTTGAAAGCGTATCAGCTACTATGTTATCTTTTCTGGAGATGTGTTGGATGTCGGTGGTGAATTGAGATATGAAATCGAGATGACGATACGGGCGGGGTGAGCACTTATCCTTTCTGATGTGAAATTCATAACAGATTGGTTTGTGGTCAGTGAAAACAGTAAAATGTCTTGCTTCAAGCATGTGTCTGAAGTATTTCACTGACTCGTATATAGCAAGAAGCTCCCTGTCGTATGGTGAGTATTTCTGTTGCGCTGTTTTCAGTTTCATAGAGAAGAATACAAGTGGCTGCCATGATCTATTCTTTACTTGCTGCAAGGCGGCACCGATTGCCTTATCTGAGGCGTCGGTTACCAAACCTAATCTTGCGTTCAGATCTGGATGTGCCAAGAATGCTGCTTGACACAGGCTAGTTTTGCACTGCTCAAAAGCATGTAGGGCTTCTCCAGATATATCCACGGAACGTGATCCTATTACGGACCCCGTCAGCAAAGAGTTTAATGGTGCCTGAATTTCGGCAGCTCCTTTGATAAATCGGCGATAAAAGTTTAACATCCCTAGAAAACGCCGAAGTTCTCGTACGTTTTTTGGAGTGGGAAAGTGTTTGATGGCTTGAACCTTACTGTCCAAAGGCTTAACACCGTTGGCTGAGATGTGATACCCTAGAACGGTGATCTCTTTCTTATTGAATTCGCATTTGCTCGTGTTGATAACCATACCGAATTCCTGAAGTTTTTCAAAGATTTGGCGAAGATGGTCAAGATGGCTGTCTTCGTCCTGGGAAAATACTAGAAAATCATTCAGGTACGCGAAGCAAAAATCAAGTCCTCGTGTTATTTCGTCTACAAACCTTTGAAAGGTTTGGCTCGCATTTTTTAAGACATAATTCATATATGGAAATTCGAACATACCAAATGGTGTGGTGATGGCTGTCTTCGGAATATCATCTGGGTTGACTGGTATCTGGTTGTACGCTTTCACCAAATCTAGCGTAGAAAAAATTGTACAACCCGATATGTAATGGGTAAAGTCTTGTAAGTACCTGATGGGATATTTGTCTGGAATTGTCTGTGCGTTCAACATTCTATAATCACCACATGGCCGCCATCCGTTATCTTTCTTTGGTACAAGATGTAGCGGAGAAGACCACGGGCTCTCAGATGGACGTGCTATTCCACTCTTTATCATTGCCTCGAATTCTTGCTTTGCTATTTTCAGTTTTTCTGGTGATAATCTTCTTGAGTTGCAAGACACAGGTGGTCCTGGCTTAGTACGAGTAAAGTGGACGGTACTATGCTTAGGAGCTTGCGGTACACCTGACGGTCGGGTTATCTCCGGAAAGTCACGTAGTAATTCAACATACTTTGAATGACCTCTCATTGTTTTAACTGAAGCTATCACATTAGCTGTAGCAGGCTTAGCAGGTCTTTGCAACGAAGTACTGTTATCTATTAACCGACGGTTACGACAGTCGACAACGATATGGTAGAATAATAAGAAATCAATTCCGATGATTGCTTTGTTTACATCGGCTAATACAAAGCGCCATGAAAAATCTCGTCAAAGTCACAGATTTATTTCGCGATGAGCATAGCCATAGGTGGGTATGGGAGTTCCATTTGCCGCAAAAAGTTCGTAAGATGTTCTTGGTCGTCGTTGTTTAAGTGCCGTACGCGGGAAAACACAAAGGTCGCTTCCGGTGTCGACCAAGAATTGCATCTTCGTTCTGCGATCCGTGACAAACAGGTGACCGGATGAACTGAGGCAATCATTTGTCGCCACTAACGACTGCCCTGATCGTTTCTCTGTTGGTAATCACAAGGCTTAACGCACTTATTAGCCTTATTGCCGAATATATAACGATAGTAGCAAAATGGAAATCTTCTATAATTTGACTGAGACCGATTACGAGTATGACTGTGACTGTGACTATGGTTGCGGTCTCGTTTGTTGTCTCTATTTTGTGACCGTGATTTTCTTTGATTTCGAAAGGATAATGCTTGCACTAGACGAGTAAGTTCCGCGATCTGTTTTGACATTGTGTCAAATAAAGATCCTGGCACTGCATCCATCGAAGCTACGTGTGGAGATGCCGGAACAAGTCCGTGCACCTTATCGGCTAAGGCAGCCAGTGCTTCCAAAGTTGAGTCAGGCTGTGATGCAATTACGGTTTGCAAATTGTGTGGGAGGCGACTAGTCCATATTGTCCTGATAAAGTCATCTGGAACGTTAGGGCCCGCTAAAAATTGCAAATGTCGTAAAAATTGTGATGGACGCCTATCTCCAAGTTCCTCACGCATTAACAATTGCTTCACTTCTTTTTCTCGAGATGCTGAGAGCCTTCTGATAAGTTCTGTTTTAAGTTTCTCGTATTTATCTTTTTGAGGTGGTGATACTATAATGTATTTGACTTCTGCCGCATATCTATGGTCTAATTATACAATTACATAATAATATTTTGTTTCGTCTTCTTTAATACCGGATAGTGCAAAATTCCCTTCTACTTGTGCGAACCACACAGCAGGCTCTTCAGCCCAAAACGGTGGCAGTCGGACACCGACACGACATATATCGGATGGTGTAAATGACCCTTCTTCGCTACGTGTTTCTCGTGATAATGATTGGGAGAGTTTAGCTTGTTTCTCTGCCATCTTATTTTGAATATTGTAATTAAAATATTACTTTGGATTCTGCTTACGTTTGGGTTTTCGCAGTACAAAGTCCAAGCGGGGTCACCAGTGAAGTGTTGTGGGGAGATTCTTAATAAATTACTCACCAATCACTTTCTATAAAATTTTATTGTAAGCAGAACAATTCACACAATTAAATAGTTCACCTATGCTATAGTTTACAGCTACAATAATTCACGAATACACGAATAGTTCACATATAAAATACTGTTTATAATTTAGCACAAAGCGTAGCACAGAAGTTATTAGCACAAGAAGGAAGAAAAAGTTCAAAGCAAGTAGCAAATACAAACAATAGCCGGGCGCAAGCGTCATACGTCTTATCGTCACAGTAATATATTCCTACTAACCGCGTGGCGGGTGCGCCGCTCGATGTCTTCAATCTTTTGTTCGATGCATTATCGGGGCATCTTTACTACTCAACGACTTGATCACGATTTCTGCGACGATACGACACGACTTCAAAGTAAGTTTTATATTACTTATTTATTTTTGTATTTTATTTTAATTTTAATTTTGTAATGTAGACTGTGTAGTTTTAGATTATTAACTTTAATTGTTTATTTTTATTTTTCAGATAAATGACGCCACACTACTTAAAAGGGTTGTTCTTTATATATATATATATATATATATATATATATATATATATATATATATATATATATATATATATATATATATATATATATATAAGGTGGGTGTTTGGTTCGGGGCATGCTTGTATCACAGTTGTGTGTCATAGCATCCTGAAACCAAGTTGTCACCATTTCAACCTGTACAGGCCCATTTGGTATGGACAGCCACGATTAGACAATCTCTGGAAAAGTGGAGACATCGAATTGAATTTAACCATGGTCATGGACAACGTTTCCACATTCTCCAAAACTCTTCAGCCACGAACGCGGTTTGATATGGCAGGGGATGCAAACGAGACGTCGACGATAGATCCTCCCTGTCTCCACACGCATGTGTAGACCGTTCCCTGATTCAGCACTACTAGGCCCGTTATAGTCACCCAGTCCTCTAGTGCCTCGCCACGCGCATTAGTCACAAGAGAACCCCAGACACTATCTTTAGCATTAAGATCTCCCATTACAGTACTGGGCAAGGTAGGTTTTGCCCAATAAGAGCCCCCAACTCACTCAAGCACGTCTCAAATTCAGCTAGGCATCTGTTTAGAGAGAAGTACATCTCGATGAGAATTATTTCCCTTCGCTAAATTGCCGCATATCGCTTACCACTGACGGCGGTTGACGGCTGCAGGCGTTTCTCTTTTCATCAACTATTGTGAAAGGTGGGACATCTGCAGCCGTTAACGCTATGATGGCCATTAAGCCATCGATGTCACCTACCCAGTTGTTCCTGGAAGCAACGATGTATGGCTCACCGACGACCGCTACCTTAATCATCCACTGTGCCATGCTCTGCAAAAGCAAATCCTGTGCGCCGGCACAGTGGTTAATTTTGGCGTGAAGAAGACGATAATGGCAATTATCAGTGATACTGTTAGTGGACTGCCATCGCCTCCATTTGAGGTTGCACAGTTGGGGTCCTTTCACACACTATAACGCCCTTTCTTTTTTCCTTTAGAGGCGAGCACCTCTTGCTCCCCAGTATGTGGTTAGCCGGCTTGTTCGCTACAACACACAGTGAATATTTTGGCATTGGCATGCACTTCGCTGACTTGTGGCCAGTCTGGCCACATCGGTAGCAGTTATTGCTACGGTCCACCTCTGAATCATGTCCACTATGCAGACACTTGTCCACCTTCGTCAATTTTTTTGGCTGCAGGTACTGGGCAGCTCAACCAGATGTTGCCAGTGCCAGAGCTTGTTCTGCAGATTTCGCCTACTTTCACTATTTCTGCAGAACATTCACCTAGCTTTGTAATGGCAGCGGCAACTTCCTCTGTGTTGATAGAGTCATCTAGGCCAGAGATGCGCATCTCTGCACATTTCGTTGGTCTAGATACTCTAGCCATCTCCTCAGGCAACGACTCCTTTGATATCCTAGCCAGGGAGTCAACTTCATCGGCACTCGTTGCTTCTGGTATCTTCAAAATATGATCTCCAGTGGCCACCTGTCAGAACCACAGAGATTCGATACCAAGGTTAGTAAGGTCAATCTTCTTTTTAGCCTCTGTCAGCACCTTTGCATGTTCAGACCACGATTTTCAGCCCGAGTTGCAGTGTTATAACTATAGACGCGGATTTTGGAGGGCGCAGTTTTACAAATGCTGGCCTCTTGGAAGGATTGACGGGGCCTGCCACGTGCTTACTACCTCTTCTTACTAATGTTGCCCATCCTTCTTCTGTGGACTCAGGAGGTTAAGGGCTAGAATCTGTTAGCTGGTTAGTTGCCATTTCTATGGTTCTTTCTTTGAGTCCCTTTACCTTTCTGTTTCCGGTTTGTATTTCCGTCACCAGAATTTCCTTGTTGACCTTTCTTGTTTTTACAGCATTACTGTTACCTTTCGTATTTGTATCATTCTTCCGTCGTAGTATGTCTGCATCAGTTACTAAAGCTCTGCGCTCATCATCAGCCAGCGGAGGGTGGACACGTTTTTCTGAGAGAAGCCGCTCCTCAAGCGCCACCAATCGCGCATTCATCATGACATCAACTTATCAATTTCTCACTTTTCTTGTGTGCACGCGACGAGGAGTTGGTGAAGCAGGTGTTTTGTTGATCCCAGCCATTTTAAGCCGGATTTCAGTTAGCTCCTTACGCAGTTCCTCTATTTCACTGCGCAGGCAAGTATTTCCAGCCTACAATTTCGCCATTTCATCATTCACTGACCTCCTATGTAGGACCTCTACGACTGATTCTATTAAAGTTGTTGTATCCTTTAAGGAACGTTGAAACGGGACTTGGCCGCTACCGTCAGTATGACTTCGACATCGTCGAGAACCTGTTGATTGAGAGGCATTGCCGAATGGTTGTGATCTCCGACTGTAGTAAGTAGCCCCAGGGCTGTCCGTTTCTGATTGGTAGCCCAAGCCACTTGTTCCACTTGCTTCTCAGCTAAAAGAGCTTCCTCAGGCCCTGGTACTACAAACTTTTCAGATTCATCCATTAACGATGTCACCTCTTTTCTTCAGAATTCGTCTCTTTTAAAAAATTTCAGTGTCACTGGACGACGGTGATTTCGTTGAACGTCTCTTATTTATCTCACGGGAGTGGCCTCCGGACTTAGAAGCCGTCCTCAATACATCGCCACGTAGACTTGCATCTAATTCCGATACAGCCTGCTTTTCTACCTCTAGTGTTTTAAAATATTTTGATTTTTCTATTTTTATCCCACGAGTGTCAAAGAAATAAAAGTCCATGCGAGCAGCGCCTTCTTTTTCTGGATAAGCCTATGCGTAGCCCGTCCAAGGTGTCGGACGGTACCCTGACGAGGGGCAACGCTAACGATTGAAAATTTACTCATCAGCCATGCAGCTCTCCACAGCGTACAACGCTTGAGCGTCGGGTAATTTTTTTAAAGAGGTTATTATTCACTCGACTTCAAGCAGTTAAGCCAAGAGCCCACGGCCCCTCGGGTGCCGCAGGACTTGATCCACAATACTGCAGATGCATTACGAGGTTCGAACGGTGGCAGAGTCAAAACGTGTTCTTCCCATACCTACCAAGAGACCGGGTGAGGAAACACTGAGCCCAATCAAATTCCTTTTTCTACAAGGTGTGGTCCCTGAAATCCCGCGATGACGGGTTAGCCGGCGTCGGCAAAAGCCGAGTGTACCTGGTATCTCACCGCGAATGTCACGTCCTCTGTTCCTCTGAACGCAGAGGATACGGGTAGCAATTAGTAGGCCATCCAATCGCCAAACAAGCCCTCGGTTGTTTTTGATTCAGATTTAGAACCAAAGGTACGCCCAAACCCGACCAGTTTTGGTCCGCGACGGTTTCCCGCAACCACACATATCTGAGTGGTGATCCCCTATCCGCCACCTGGGGACGTGCCCGATGGGAGGAATGGCAACTCCACAAGAAAGACAATATAATATAACCTACCCTAACCTTACCTAACCATGTTAATTACTTTTAAGATAATAACTTAATAATCTACCATATCTGAAATTGATAAGTGTAAAGAAATGAAGGAAGGGTTAAACGTCATTGCAGTATCAAATAGCAGCAATGGGGTATTCCTTCTTTGGAAAAGAAAAATACCTCTTACAAATCCATTTTATGTTACTCTGTACAATAATTAACGGAATTTATTCATAAAACCCGGTCAATGTAGTTAAATCAACAGTTTTTGTAACATTACCTACCATTGGGCTAACATTACCAGGGCATTATGAATAACGTCCTATTTATCAATATGGTTATAACACATTTATCATGTTTTATATTGTTATTTTATGTACCTTATACTTATATTTTATTTATTTATTTATTTATTTATTTAAAAGGTACACCAACAGTACATGTATACATATTATAAGAGTTACATTTATAAAGTACAATTCCTTACACATATATCTATTATAGGCGTACACAACATTGACAGAAGATATTAAGTAACAACATAATATATACATATCTGAAAATTTTAAAACAATAAAATAGTAAAATTCTCAAAAAAACTAAAAACTTAACTAACATCAAATGCCTCTTCACAAAGGCAAAAATATTATAACTTAAGAAACCAAAATGCTTTTAAATTGAAACTTACAGAATCGTATATACATTATGTGTTATACTAACCCATTTGCAATATTCGCTGTAATGGTGAATGGATGTCATCATTTCTTTAAAAATAAGACAAAATATTCTATTTGTTTGACCACAATTATGTTTTAATAATAATCTTTTAGTTTTACTTGTAGAGTTTTTTGTAATACGAATGAATTTTGTTGGATGGTAAAACACATCCGACCCTTTGTATTAGCGGCGCAATAAAAACAATCTGCTCCTCTTTTTGCTGAGATCAAAAAATAATATTATGGCCTATGTTTCTTATAATAGTAACTAAAAGAAAATTGGGGCCTTTTGCGTCATAAATTTCTTAAAGTGGAAACGGGTATGTTGTCTGTGTTCAAAGTATTTCATATGAATATGTTTGATGTTTATTTATAACCATAGCTTTAAATTATGGAAATATTTTTTAATTTATAGTTTGACTTTACGCACAATAAATATTTAAAGAGAGAAACTTATAGTTACATAACGATCTACGACGGGCAAACTACAGTAAATTTACAAATAAGTGGCCTCCCTAAACAACAATAACCTTCATAAAGATTTTGAGAAGGAGATTAATTCAAAATTATGTAAATTTTCAAAAATAAAAGAGATCAAGACCGTTTTTTAGCTTTTTTTGATTAATATTTTTCTATAGTATCTGGTTGACTACCGAGCACCAGCCAACCTAATGGTAAGTGAATGCTGTGGCCCATAGAGTTGTCACTTCTGCGGACTAAGACTGAATGTAAAGTAAAAAGGGTATCCAGTTCTCTACATTCTCCATACAAAACACTGCAGAATTGAGCTGATAATTTAATCTAGCTACGCTTTACTGACAAAGAATTTACGTAATCTGATGGTAAAAGCTTGCTCGCACAAGACTACAGTATCATTTTGGAGGAAAACGACTGTTCTTTGATTCACTTGCGATTGAAAATAGTCCCACTGGATTTGTCACTGGTTTCTCCTAGGGAAACGCTTGTTTTCAGAACCAGTGGCCAATTTTTTTTATAGCATCGGGTGACAAACGAGCACAGTCAACCTGATGGTAAGCGGACGCCGTAGCCCATAGACATTCACAGTATTCCTCAATTAAGGATCAAAATGCAAATGCGTTGTCACCTCTGAGTACTAATATGGAATGCCTCGATTAGAGTTAAAGGGACCAAAAAATTAAAAACTGACTCAATAAGTATTCTTGTAATCTATATTGAATAAAAATGATTATATTCTTTTATTTTCAACCTTGTTAGTAGTCACTATATAGAAAACATTAAAGAGTATAGAATGTAAGTAATATTTATTATTCTATAGTAGATAATAAATATAAACGAATTCTCCTGGCATCCGAGACACAGGTGTTACACATTTCTTGTAACATATTTCAAAGCTAACTTTATAAAACAATATCGTGCATTGCATATCGCAAGGACTTCGGCATATTCTAAGATGCAAAATATATCAAATAAATAAGAACAAATATTCACAATACGATGGCTGGGTAATTTTTGAGAAAGCGGGGCTACTATATTTCAGTATTTTTTTATTTTATTTAGTTTGGGTGTACAATACGAGTGCGAAAGTCTCGTTATCCAATTTTCAATTATATTAACATGTTCGGTCGTAACGTAACATCTCTTTTTCGTTTATTTATATTAATATTATCATGTGGATTAATGAGCATTTTGCCAATATTTTAGCAGTAATGAAGTTGGTGACCAAAACCAGTCTGTGAAATGTGAGTTTTTTAATTTAAATACGGACAAACGAGCATGCGGCTCACCTGTTGGTGAGTGATTTCCGTCGCTTATGAACAACTACATTACTCTTACAAAGGGAATTGCAGCTGGAAAGCAGTGTAAAGTTGGCTGTTTTGAAAGGCCTTAGTCATATCGGAGTTCACTTTTTTAAATAAATTTTTCAATCGACTTTCACGAATTTAATCACAATCACAACTTTTAACGAAACAACGATTAGTTTCGTCAAGTATTGTAAACAATTGTCGTGTCATATTACTAGCCACTCACGTCAATCTAAGCCATATAAAAAAATAGTGTCGAGGTATAGAAATAATCCGTGCGATGTTGGGACCAGTCGCTAGTTATGCTATACTAAGTTTAACAAGATCGATGTCTTATTTAAGCAGCCAGCTTAGGCTAATTTAAATTTTAACACTTAAAATGTACCATTAAAAATGTGTAGTGAGATCCTTTTTCTTCCGCTACGTCTCATATACACATATCACATCTATTCCTCTATCATACATCATATCGCATACTTCATCTATCTTATCATTCATTGCTCCACATACATACATACATCCAGCGTAGCTAGACAGACCTCCGCAATCTTCTTTTCACTCCCCTCCGGGAGACAGAACGTGACGGACGGCGAACCTCGTCGCCGGTTTTCCTCCCGGAGATTCTTCTTATCCCTGCCCCATTAAAGTTGCGCCGGGAACTCAGGACCATTTCCTTTCCTTTTTGTCTCATGGTACGAAAACTAGGGGGTGGTATATTTTACGCTGCTACCACACTGCGAGTAGCCGGGTCTATTCTTTCGGCTTTGTCGCTTTTTTGGCATCACCCGGGGCGAACGTGTAGGGCGGGCCTAGGGTTACGTGGTCGAAGCCTACGGACACGAGCGACTTATCCCCTCTGAGCGACATATCCCACCATCCGATACTAATTTTATACGTAAAAAGAAGACATAGTGGGTTCTCCAAATATTTATACCGATTAAAATGTAGTTAGTTCCCCGAATATATCTGTGAATATATCAGGAACTATAATTCGTATAAAAATAACATCACACAACAAACGAAGTAAAATTGTTCCCAGTGTTTTTTTTTAATTTGATGTAACTTACTACACCTGCAGCCAACTTCAAACAAGGAAGGTAGATGAATACAGTGGTTTACCTTTGAGGGTCAAGATGAAATGCGCATCTGTCTGTACGTATGAGGGTGGTAGCTGTCCAGACGAACTCCTAGGAAGAAAAGCAGCCCTACCAAGTAATGCAAATAATTAATGTAAGGAAATAATTAACGTGTCCTTTGCCAACCCGCAGAGTAAGACTTGCTCACGTTGGTCAGGTAAAACATCTATTAACATTTAATTTCAGAATATTTTTAACGAAAATCTTGAATGGCTTATAGTATTAAAGAAAAGTTATAAATTCGTATAACGGCAAAACTAGGACAATTTACAAAGATCAGCGGATCAGTAGGCTGTAGTGTCAATCGGCTGACTAATGTTACTCTAAGAACAGAGAATTGTTGGGTAAGAAATAATCTTGATTGGCAAACTCGTGCTACTAAGCGCAGCGACCCCTCACTATATAGAGTAACTTGATGAAATATTCAGGCAGCTAATGGATGCGGTTGATTCAGGTCCCTTTTTGCAGCAATCGGTGACAGACGCCTGATAGGTTTATCAGTAGATTTGTGATCCGATGTAATAATGATGATGATTCTAATATGGAATGGTGGCCTGTAACTCAGGTTTTTATTATAAAACTTATCATAGGCACCAATCTCTCACAACGTAAGGTCCTTACTGCATTGTTATTGTTAACTAACCAGTAAGAAGTTGTGAAGAGATGATAAACAAAATAAGTAAAGAGATGATAAATAAAATGTTGATAAATCAGGTAAGGGTAAATGGCCCTTGCAGCAAATTGGCACCTGAAACCAAATAAGGTCGCCTGATGTGTCTCTGCCGCCGATTCGTTGTCCTTACTATTTGCTAAACAGCTTGTGATGGAGCGATTTTATATAGATAGTCAGCACACTTACAACAACACGACAAAAAAAAAAACAAGTCGTAACTCTTTACCGACAGGAATATAAAAATTATATCTTCTTAAAATAAACGGCTCTAATCTTTCGTTAAACATGGATTTGCCGATAACAAAAATGATAGCCGTTGCCTCTTTTTGAATTTAAATTTATTTTTCTGCCGAATTCAATGAACGGGATACGTGTGATACCGGTAGCATATTTGTGAAAAGATAGCATCGAGACGAAAGGAAACGCATACGTAACATAAACATAAATACTCACGCCTGTCATCCAGAGGGGCAGGCAGAGACTACAGACTTCCATTTGGCACGATCCTGACACATCCATATACCTTCGCATACATGCTGGTCGGTTAAGGGTACTCCTAATTTGGCCCATTTCCAACATATTGCCAATTAGGTCGGTAAACTTTCGCGTAGGACGTCCCTTTTCGACTATGCCATTCATTTATACAACATAAAGTTGCTTTGCCACTCTTTCCTCATTCTTTCTTTCCACATGACCAAACTACAGAACCATTCCTTTCTTAACCCTTTAATACGCACAAGGTAGGATCCGACCAAGGCGATATTCCGTCAAATTCCATGTAGTTAGATACAATAACACCCAACTACAGTACTTTAAACCATAAAAACTTATATTAAGAGACTACTTGTCTATGAAGAAGTTTGGCATTATAGGCTCAATGTGAAATTTCCTATCCTCTAATGCAACAATACGTAGGTAGTCTATGGTTGCTTATTTATAATTTACGTTCATTTCGTACACCTATTTCATGTGGCGTGTTATTGTGTTGATTTTTGGATTTTTCTAATGTTTATTAGTGTTTAGTATAGTGTTTTACTATAAAATTGTTATAAAAGTTACACTTTTTTAAGCTTGAATTAGATGGCTCAGGATCGTGCTTTGTGACATTCCTTGGTAAGGCCTATGTCCAGTGTATGTAAGTATCCACCAATGAATTCGTAGTTTTCTTAAATGGTGATGATAATGATTTTTAAAGTGTCACAAACCTTCTCTTACATATTTTGTATTACTTTCTTGCTTTTGATTAAAAAGTGCAAAATAAATAAAATATACTCCTAAATTTTATAACGTCAATCGTTTAAATATTTATAAATTCTTATTTTAATATTCGTAAGGATAGATGGATCCGACAATACTGTAGAGGTATTTTTTATGAAAAAACAACCGTAGGGACGAATGTTTCACAGATGGACAACAATGGGCAGCTTTTTGTTATACACACTTAGTTAAAAATACAGTTCGTATTCACAATAAAAAATTTATGCTTCAATTATAAATGAAATAATTCAGCAATCTGTTTTTACATTTGAAAGTAAGGGGAATTTTCAATGCCATACGTGGATATTTGAATTTTATTTAAAAACCGTTCTGGATTTTTTTTTATTTTGGACTATAAATATAATTATCTCTTATATTTAAAAATTAGTATAAAATAGTCGCGCTCGATTTCTTGTTGGTCATTTCTGTATTTTTAACGAACCAGTAGTAAAAGCATAAATGACTTTTAATAAGTATTTGTGTATATTATAATGTATTATAAAATCAAAATTCATATATTACAGCCAGATTTAAAAGTGCTCTGCTTAACATAGGTCTCCCAAGGAGTGGCATATAGCACGCTCCTTAGCTACCTGCATCCATCGACTGACTTACAGCATCTATAACCAGATTGTCTATTTAGTTCTAGGGGGGAGAATTATTATTACAAGGCTGAAAATCGAGAACCTTTCCTGCACTTCTGTCGTCTATTCTTCGAGCTGTATGGCTGGTCCATTGCCACTTCATCTTAATGATTCTTATCTATAAAGTCTTGTTTTCCACCAAAACCTTTATTCGGTGTTAACGAAATACTTCAACGCAAAACTAGGCACGAGAGAGAACTGTGAGCTGAATGTTTTAAAATTCAGGATAAGGTAACAGAAATCAAGTAGCTAGGAGCTGGCCTGAAGCTATTATTTGTGATAAATTCTTTCTTCCAGATGCGGCTTCATAGAAAGAGTGCCTGGTTTGTCCCCAACAGTTCGACAAAAAAGCGATTAACTTCATTTTGACGAACAGACAGCAGTTGTTAAGTAAATTCTCAGTGATCGCGAGAGTGAAAACTAGTAGCAGTCAAAAAATGGTATATAGGCGGACTTAATGCCTGTGGCATTATCTACCAGTTTACCTTAGAGTAGTGCAGAGATAAAAGAGGTAGGTGTAATAAGAAGTATTTACAATATATATATATATATATATATATATATATATATATATATATATATATATATATATATATATATATATATATATATATATATATATATATATATATATATATATATATATATATATTGTAAATTATCAATATAAATATATATATATATGTCAGGGGTACTGAAGCAAAAGGTTATTACTAGAACGTAGCACTCTATCATGGTTGGAGCTAAGATATTGAAAATGAGGAGTTAAATAAGATGGAGAATTAGGAGACATCAAGATAGAGTAAAGAGTAGTGAGTGCACGTAGACTACGGCGCTGAAGAATGGGTAACCAGTTGAGTTGAGAGCGATAAGTAGACACATGATCATACATTCGAAGATTAAAAATGAATCGAATGCAGTTATTAAGAAGACGGTCATATTTGTTCAAGAGTTCCGCATTCGAGTCAAAATAACACACATCACCATAGTCAACAATGGGAAAAATTAAGGTCTGCACAATAATCGTCTTGGTCCTGGACGGGAGAAAGTTCTTCAGGCGGTAGAGAAAACGCAAAAGGCATGCCACTTTCTGACAAACATTTGCCACTTGAGTTTGCCAGCTCAAGGTGAAGTCAATATGCAATCCAAGGTCTTTCACGGTGTTACTCGGTTTTAAAATAAAACCGTTAAAAAAGATCGGTGGTAAAGCTGTGGGATCCAGTTTCTTTATCATCCGTTGGCTACCTATTATTATAGCCTGACATTTGGGTGGGTTAACTTTAAGACCAAACTTGTCAGACCAGTTTTTTATATACTCTAGGTCCCTATTAAGAGATTCAATTGCTGTAGATGTACAGTCGACCTTCGCGTTTGAGTACAACTGCAAGTCATCAGCATACAAATGATACGCACACTGAAGATTTGGGGTAGTGAGATTTATAAATATTGAAAATAACAACGGAGATAGAATACCGCCTTGAGGAACACCAGCATGCAAGTTACACCAACTTGATGAGGACTCGTCAATGCGAACTGACTGCTGGCGGCCTCGAATATAAGATGAGAACCACTCCAAAGCCTCAGATGAGATCATAGAAAGTGAAAGGATTGATAAAAGGATGTCGTGACTGATGGCATTAAAGGCGTCAGAGAAGTCAACCAAAACCAGTACTGTGACTTTAGTTTCCTCCACGCCTGCCCTAATGTCACCAGTGACTTTGAGAAGCGCGGAAACAGTGCTATGACCCGGCCTGAAACCAGACTGTAATGAGCTTAACAGGTTATTCGAGAAGATAAAATGTGATAGCTGTTTGTGTACACAAGCCTCTAGCACCTTTGATAAAAAGGGAAGAATGGATATAGGTCGGAAGTGATTATGTAAAGAAGGATTAGAAATTTTTGGGAGAGGTATAATGTAAGCTTTACGCCACAGTGACGGAAAAACTCCAGAATCCAGAGAGAAGGTAATTATATGGGAAATATCAGGGAGGAGATGGTCTATAATATTAATTATCATACATCGACTGATATTATCACAACCAATAGCATTAGACTTAATGGAGAGTATAACCTTCCTGATCTCATTCGTAGCTATTAGAGAGAAGCGGAAAGGAGCGATATTAGGACGAGGTAAACCCATTAACTGATTAACAGTTTGACACTTGGTTTGGTGATCCAGAGGTGTATGTGGAGAGAAGTGTTGATTGATATCATCCAAACCAATTGTCCTCCGAAACTCAGAATGGGACTTCTTACCAATACCCATGGTTCCAAGGAACTTCCAGATATTTGCGGGGGAAGAGGATATGATGTTGTTAAGAATATATCGGCGTTTTGCGTTGCGTATCATCTGGTTACATCGATTTCTTGCAGTTTTAAAAATGGACCAATTTTCCTCACACCGCTTTTTTCTATATTTCTGAAAGGCTCGTTCTCTACGCCTCATCACAACCCGGACCTCTGATGTCATCCAAGGTGCTGGCAGCCACTTTAGCTTTACTTTTTTAATAGGAGCATGCATATTATATAGATTAATTAATATGTTATTAAATGTGCTAACTTTTTCTTCTACCGTGGGAGCGGCTGCCACTGTGTCCCAGTTAATTTTAGAAGCATCCTGACACAACTTATCTACATCCATACGGCCAAAACTACGCAAGTGCAGGATTTTAGGTGAGGGCTTAGGAGGTTTCGGGATATAGGAAAGGAAAATGAGATCATGATGGGAGAAACAAAAAGAGTAGAGACAAAGGTGGGGTTTGAGGTTAGCATTAAATCGAACCACGTGTCCTCCCCGTCCGTATTGTGGTGTGTGGGACTGGCTTGTAGAGGTAGAACATGAAGGCCAACCGACTCGATTATTTGCAGGAACTTATAGGATTGGGATGAGTGTGAGGAACGGGATGAGTGCGAAAGATGATGAAAAGTATTTATATATTATATATAAATTCTTTTCGTCATCTTTATCATTACCGCTCATCACAAGTTCACTACTAAACTTTGGCCTCCTGAAACCACATTTCTGAGACATATATTCAGACTGACAGGACATTTTGTTGCAACTTTCACCTTTGACCCTTCTGAGGCAGCTGCATCTAATCTTTCCATCGATTGAAACTAATAATCTCAAAAGATATTTATTTTCAATAGCATACTGAATAGCTCGTCTGTAGGCTAGTATTTTGTGGGATGCCAACCCCCGACCGAATGGATTTCCATAGAATCGCAAAAGGGTTTGTTTTTTTTTCATCATCATTACAGCCCTTCACAGGTCCACTGCTGAACATAGGCCTCCCCAAATGTATGCCACAAAGCACGGTCCTGAGCCACCTGCATCCATCGACTTCCTGCATGTCTCTGAGCGTCCGGATACGGCCAACAGTGCAGGACCACGTAGGTCACCATCCGTAGGTCAACACTCAACTGACGAGAAGATGTGTCGTAATTTTCCGAACGCTGCCCAGCCGAGTTGAATCCGTCGATTGACCTCTCGGTTGAAGTTGGACTTACCTAGCCGGACTATTTGTCCCAGTTAAACGTGCTCGTCAACAACTTCAAGCTTAGTGCTCCCAACAACTACGAGCATAGGTGTGACATGGACATTAAACATGATCTTTGTTTTGTCCATGTTCATCTTAAGACCTATCCGTTGGGAGACACTATTGAGGTCATTGAGCATAGTGCTCAAGTCCTCCAGCGATTCTGCCATAAGGACTATATCGTGGGCAAATTGAAGGTGAGTGATATACTCGCCATTGGTGTTAATATCTATATTTCCAGTCCAGTAGCTTGAAAACGTCTTCCAATGCAGCGGTGAAGAGCTTGGAGGAAATAATGTCACCTGTATTACACCTCTCTGCAGTTGGACAGGTTTCGTAATATGATTATGTACTCGGATAGCCATCGTAGCCCTACTGTACAAACACTTCAGCACTTCGATATACCGACAGTCAACTTGGCACCGCTGAAGTGACTTTAGCACCGCCTAAATTTCGACAGAATCAAAGGACTTCTCATAGTCCACATATGCCAGGCAAAGTTGCAGAGTGTCCTCTTCGGACTTCTGTACAATTCGCCGAAGGGTATGTATGTGGTCTATGGTACCAAAGCCTTTGCGGAAACCGGTTTGTTCGGGAGGCTGGAAGTCGTCGAGACCGTTCGTAATGACTCTCGATAACAGCACGTAGACGCGGCTCAGAAGGAATATCGGCCTGTAGTTCTTCAAGAAGGCGTTGTCACCTTTCTTGAAGAACAAGACCATCGCAGTTTTGCTCCACGCCTCGGTAGTTGTGCCTTCATCGAGGACGGAATCAAAGAGCTTATGAATTATTTCAGGTACCGGTTTTCCACTTGCTTTCAGAAGCTCCGCTGTTATTCTATCCTCGCTCGAAGCATTGCCGTTTTTAAGATGCTGGAGAGCCATTCTAATCTCGCTCAGACTGATGTCCAGGATATCATCGGAATAGTGTCAGATTAGACTTGCTCTTGGATCGTTACTCACACTTGCGTGTGGCTCCAACGATGATGTGTACAGCTGCCAAAAGAACCTCTAAATCTCACTTAGAATGTCAGGTATCCCGGAAACGATGCTGCCGCACTCAGTCTTCAGCTCTGACAGTTGGCTTTTACTGGCAGACAGATCTTTTACAAAGACTTTGGAGCCCTGGTTTCGCTCAATTGCTTCTTCAATACGAGCTGTTTTGAAGTTGCGTAAGTCCTGCCGCATGCATTTAGAGATCTGTCTGTTCAGTAGCCTGTAAGCTGTCAAATCTGCTGACGACTGCACCTTCATTGCCCGTCTAATATTCACGATTAAGATTAAGTGATGAGAGTTTTTGTATTCTTCTGCGGAGGGTCTTGCAGAACTTAATTTCGACCGCATGGACAGTTTCGACGAGCTTGTCATTCATGTCGTTCACTGTATTGCAGTCTTCTAGGCACTGAAAACGGTTTTGTAATTTGAGCTGAAAGTTTTCGGGACCCTGGATTAGCGCACGGGTCGGATGGAGCGTTAACTTTGTGGCGTAACTCGATTAACTTAGACCTACGCAAATCCACTACGGGCATGAAGATTGGGTGGCTTAATCATATGGGCATGAAGATTAAGCCACCAGCTTATATTATGCCACTATCATGGAACAATACGAGTCATCGAATAGATAAGGCCCCGCGCCTTCAACGGAGCACGAGAATGTGTAACGTTCATTCCGCCTGCAACTGGCATAGTAACAGGACGCAACGCACTACTTATATCAATTAACTTACATTGTTCTCGTAGTTAATTTCACCTTGTAAATTTCTTTGTGGTAAAAGTTGTTTGTTACATAGAAATAATATTACTTCATTCGAGTCAGTTAATTCTTATTCCTGCCCTTCATTAGTATTCTTTAATTTACAAGTTAACGTATACGAACACATCATTGGGCGTGGTCTCCATATCGGTCTCACAATTGGTGACCACGCACGTTTGGTGATCCCGGCAGGAGAAGCACCGCGTTTGATTTGGTGACCCGTCGACAAAGCCGAAATAACGGTAAATTGAGCTACGCATCATACGGCAGCAACGATTTAGCTTCAAAAAAACGTGGTGATAACAAAGGATAGGGTGTGGTCCAAGTCAACAAGGTGAGCGTATCATTATTTTTTCATTTTGATATTGTGCTATGATGGATGAACCGAGTGTAGTCAACGTCACCGATCAGAAAGATTTGACTCCCGCAGAAATTTTGAGAGTTGGTGTTAGAGTACCCCAATTCCTTGCCAATGAGCCTGCCTTATGGTTCGCGCAAGTTGAAGGCCAGTTCCTATTTTCCAGGATCACGAATGACAAGACAAAATTCTACTACGTAGCCGCGTAGCTAGAATCTCCATATGCTAGGGAAGTTAAACATATTATTACTAACCTACCTAGAACCGATAAGTACCTAACATTGAAAACGGAACTAATACGTCGTCTTTCAGTATCGCAGGAGAAGCACCTCCAGCAATTGCTAAAGCGCGAAGAGCTTGAAGATCGAAAACCATCGCAGTTCTTACGCCACCTGCAAAATCTAGCCAGAGTATCTGCAGCATCAGACGTCATTAAAATATTATAGTCAAGTCGTTTACCCATTAATGAACAAACTGTGATTGCTTCTCGGATAACAGATTTATTATTGGATAAACTAGCCGAACTCGCAGACAGAGTTTTCGAGATCGCACCGGTGAGCCCTCAAGTTGCCAGCACCTCTACTAGGATGCCGGAAAACCGTTACAATATGGCCAGGCAGATAAGTGACCTAGCGAGGCAAGTAGCACTTCTTACTACTCAACTTAACAGGCAACAACGTTCCCTCTCACACTCGAGATTGCGATCCAACTCAAGGAAACCCAGACCCAAAAAATTTCCACCGGATCATCCGCACTGCTTTCACTATTACACATATGGGCACAAAGTAAAGAAGTGTAAGCAGCCTTGCACATACAAGGCGAAAAACTTACAGGGGTGTCGAAAGTAACGGCCAGTGACTACCCCTCTTCAACAGGCCGTTTATTTATCTATGATTGGACATCAAAAATGTAATTCCTCGTGGACACTGGTTCAGACCTGTGTGTTTTTCACCTATCAACTGTCAAGACGCCCTGCTATAAATCCAGGTATGACCTCATAGCTGCTAACTACACAATCATACACACCTACGGACTGATAACGCTACACCTCAATCTAGGATTGGGATGGAATTTCATATGGAAGTTCACAATAGCCGATGTGACACGACCGATCATCGGAGTTGACTTCCTCAGCCACTACAATTTACTCGTAAACTGTAGAAATCAACGATTAGTCGACAAATTCACTACTCTCGCGGTCAACGCGGTAGCCCGCACATCACGCAGGACATCGCTTCGGTGAAGTCAGTCACCGGAAAAACCGAATTTCACCAAATACTGCGTGAATTCCCCGAGATAATTCGCCCTCCAGCTATGCACTTACCATGCAAACATAACACTTTGCACCACATCAGGAAGACTCCAGGACCTGCAGTAGCCAGTAGCCTCGACGACTGAATCTACTTCGCATGCAAGCTGCGAAGCAGGAGTTCTCAGACCTGCTCACCAGCGACACAGCCAGACCATCGGAAACCGCTTGGCCTTGGAAGATTGTACGAATTCCCGTTAATGAGCTAGGCTTGAGAAACTCAGCACAAACCTTCCAGAGTTTCATTGACGAGATATTGCAAGGACTCGATTTCTGCTACGGATACATAAATGACATCTTAGTATTTTCGTCATCAATCCAAGAGCACAATAACCATCTGCGACAACTCTTCAAACTCCTAAAGCGGAACGGTATAGTGGTAAAGACTGCCCAGTGTACACTTGGCCAACCAGAAGTCACGTTCCTGGGATACCACGTGTCAGCTGCAGGTACTAAACCACTTGAGTCCAAAGTCGAAACTATCAGGCAATTCCCCGTCAAAAAACCGTCAAAGAACTAAGACGTTTCTTAGACATGCTCAACTTTTACCGTCGCTTTATTCCCAACGCAGTCAAACTTCAAGCACCGCTGAATGACGTTTTCAGTGGCTCAAAAATCAAAGGGTCTCATCCGATAGACATGACTGCGCAATTACTTCGAGCATGCAAAGACTGTAAGGAATCACTATCTCAAGCAACTCTTCTTGCTCATCTCGACCCAGCTGCAGAACTAGCAATAGTGACAGACGCATCTGAAACTGCCATAGGCGCCGTCCTTCAACAACGGAAAGGTAAGGATTGGCAAACACTTGTTTTCTACTCTCATAAGCTTAGCAACGTACATAGGAAGTAAAGCCCTTACGACAGAGAGCTGTTGGATGTGTATGAAGCCATCAAGTACCTCCGTCACATGGTTGAGGCCAGGATATTTACAATATTCACCGACCATAAGACTCTCACCTTCGCTTTCTCAAAAATCAAAGACAAATGGACTCCTTGACTGTTCAGACAACTCGACTACATTGCTCAGTTTACAACCGACCTGAGATACCTACCTGGTAAGGAAAACTTAGTAGCTGACGCACTTTCTACAGTCGAGGAGATCGCTACAGCTGTGGACAACGATGATCTTGCACGAGCTCAGGATAAAGATCCTGAACTGCAAATTCTACTCCTTCATGGCTCTGCCCTGCAACTGAAAAGGATCAACACTAAACGGTTACCTTACATTACTCCTCAGTACAAAAAACAAGTTTTCGAGACACTGCACAGCTTACACCATCCAGGGAGATCACCTACTGTGAGATTGGTCTCACAAAAATACGTATGGCCAGGGATACGCAAGGATTGTAGAGAGTGGTCACGACAATGCTTGTAATGCCAAAAAAGCAAAATAACCCGTCATATCACATCTATACCTTCATCTTTCTTCACCCCTTCGTCGAGATTTTCCCATATCCACCTCGACATCGTAGGGCCCCTAACTCTGTCTCTGTCTGTCTGTTTACTAATATTGCCTTACCGTCAACGACCAATTCACGCGATGACCTGAGGCATACTCCATGGTGGACATCACGGCGGAGACCTACGCAGCTGCTATAGTGTCCGGCTGGATAGCCCGATTCGACTGTCCTGCGCTGGTATCTACAGACTGCGGACGCCAGTTCGAGAGTCACCTCTTCAAGGCTCTCACCAAGTTGGTTGGTGCGCGTCACCTGCGCACAATCGCCTATCACCCAGCTGCAAACAGCATCATCGAGCGCCTTCATCGGCAACTAAAGGCGGCAATCATGTGCCACACATCATCACAGTGGACGGAAGCCCTTCCACTGGTTCTCTTGGGTATCCGCAATTCGTGGAAACAGGATCTACAAGCTAAGCTGCAGAATTGATATATGGTCAAACTCTCAGCTTACCAGGCTAATACCTATCTCCAATAGACGACTACACCACTGCAGATGCCACAAAGTACGTAACACGTCTACGATCCTGTATGGCGAAACTCACTCCCAAGCAAACAGCCTGGAACACCAGCACTACGTACTCACGTCTTTCTACGCCGAGATTATGTCAGAAGCCCACTCGAACCACCCTACGACGGACCCTTCTAAGTAATAAACAGGCAAGCCAAGTACTTCACCATAGAAATAAGGTGAAAGAAAAACAACGTCTCTGTGGACAGACTTAAACCAGCTTACATGGCCAAAGAAACAAAAGAACCGAAACCCAAAGTCCCTACGGAACCAGCCATCAACAAGGAGAAAATCACGCGTATTGCCCGAAGAGTAAGATTTACGGATTACTATCGACCGTAGTTACGATCTGGCCAGGGAGAATATGTGGCATAACTCGCTTCACTTAGACCTACGCAAATCCACTTCGCGCATGAAGATAAAGCCACACGCTTATATCATGCCACTATCAGGGAACAATACGTGTCATCGAATAGATAAGACCCCACGCCTTCAACCGAGCGCAAGAATGTGCGACGTTCATTCCGACTGCAACCGGCATAGCAACAGGACGCGACGCGCTACTTATATCAGTTAACTTACATTGTTCTCGTAGTTAATTTCACCCTGTAAATTTGTTTGTAGTAAAAGTTGTTAGTTACATAGAAATAACATTACTTCATTTGAGTCAGTTAATTCTCATTCCTGCCCTTCATTATTATCCTTTAGTTTACAATATAACATATTCGAACACAACATTGGGCGTGGTCTCCACATCGGTCCCACAACTTCACAAGACGAGACCTCTCCAACTTAATGTTTGTGTTCATTGTGCCTCTAACCATTCGGTGATCGCTGCCAGTTTTCACCCTCGCGAACACTGAGACTTCACTGAATATTTGGCGTCTGGTCGTCATAATCAAGGCAATCTCATTTTTTGTCGAACCGTTGGGGCTCGACTAGGTCCACTTTCTGTGAGACCGCTAATGAAAGAAAGAGTTCATCATAAAGAATCCCTCTTTCTCCTTAAAGTCGGCCAGCTACTGGCCCCTACGGTTCCGTTGCCCTACTCCAAATTTTTCTAACTTAAGCTCACCACTTTCTCTTGTTGAAGTTTCCCCTCAACACCGTATAGTGAGTTTTGGAGGAATGCATGGCTCTAGAAACATCCTCATACGTTTCCTCCACCTCCTTATCGGAATGTGCCGACGTTGGCGCGTAAACCTGTATGACCTTCAGCGAATACCGTTTGGTGATTCCGAGGTACGCGACCCTCGTTGTTGTTGTTGACGAGAGACTTGTGGACTTGTAGTCTCCCCCTCTCTTCGGATCTCGGATAATCCATTAACCTTCTGTCTGTTGCACGGTGGTATCCCGACGGATGCGCTGGTACCCCGACGCATGTCAAGATGGCCGATACTGTGGATCCGCAGGGAAACGAGCGCAGACCAGTAAGACACATTTCGCGCTATTTTTAACCGTTGAAATATTTCTCTCTCCTTTTATCATATACTAAAATGCTAAGGAGTAAATGGGCTAGCAATAGTTCACGGCTATTCAGTTGTATTTTCAGTTGTTTTCAAGAAAATGCTGCCGCGCGTCTCCCGTTTCATTACCCTCTGTCACCGCTTATGAAACCCACGCGATGATATAGGACAGGGAATTTACTTACGCCGTCATTATACGGCCGGCATCAATAAAAATTGCTAATAGCTGTTAACACTTAGCTTAGTGAAGGATAAAGAGCGGTAAGATTTTTAAATAAACTCATATTGCAGTGGCAGAGAGAGATTATAACAGATACATCATATTGTTCTATAATTTTTCCAAACGACCACCACGTCCAAGAAGCTTGAGGGGGAAAGCCATATGTGCTGGAAATCCTTATAGTGAACGAGTGTGTGCGTAAGCACAGATGCACTTTTTATTCCCTCACGGTTATAGTCCGATTGGATGGTATTCCGACACGATCTGTGAGAGAAAAGGCGAAGATAAAATGGTTTGTGCCTAACAATGCATGGAGGTGAAGCAGCGCCAAAAGCCTGACTCCAGACTACTATTGAGAATTTCTTTAGATTTTTCCGACTCGGGTTGCACCACATGATCAGCAGTCACGCTTGCATGAGTACTAGTAAACAAGGCAGTCAGTTTTTTTATAATTTATTATATTCTATCATGTAATAGGTGGTATGTGTACGCTTGGGAGGTGGATTGGCAATAGCAGTTTGTTAATATTTTCATTTAGTATGACTTCATTTAGCAAACCAAAACCATACATAGTCATTCAAACTAAACTTAAATTAAAAATTTCAGCTCAATCGGTTGAAGATAATTGCTTTATAATTCAGTTGCAAGTTTTGACCCTAAGAGATAGACATTTCAAATTAAATTAAATCTTTTTAAAAATAAAATTACGGCACTCTAAATTCAACATAGTGGATTTCCAAATATTACTGACTTGAGACTTAGCGACGCCGCGTCTTAATTAATATCGACCCACAGCCTGAAAATTCTAGCGGTAGCAGCAGAAAACAAGATGGACGCCATACCAATTTTAAAGAGTTATAACTTGTCAAAGGCCTGACCTTTATGCCTGATAGTTTGATAGTGCTCAAAAAATATGTTATAGGAACTGAAAAGGGTTAACTTTTGGCGATAAAAAAATCTAGATGGTGGATTCAAGATGGCGATAAAAACCAACAACGAGGCATAAAATTAAATAAACACATTGATTAAAACTATGTTTACGGATTTTGTTACGTTTGATTTTAAATGATTTTTAATTTCCGATGTTTCGTCGGTAAATTAAAGACAGCTCACCAAACGTCCGGAATTAAATATCATTTAAAATTAAACGCGATAAAATCCGTAAAAGTAGTTTTAATCAATGTGTAGTATTCGCATAAATATAAAAAATCATTAATTTAACAGACTTAACTTGATTTCAATGATTCTTTATCAATATACATTATTGCATAATACTTATTGAAAGTCTTTTTTTATTTACCATGGGTTCACAAAATACCTCTGTCCTAAGAAGAACCAGCACGAAATCCATCGGGAGATTTCTTAATCGTATTTCATTTTACAAGAATTTTATTTGAACAATTTCTAAATGAATTTTTATAGAACCAGCAAGGTGACAATCACTTCATTCCCACGGGTCACGATATTAATATATGAGTCGACGGGTATATGATAGACTTGATCATTTATCAGTCACTAATACCATCACAACACTTATTAAACACATTAATTATCACTGTATTTAGACTATATTTTACTTAGAAAATACGTCCATAATTAGCAGAGAGCTTTATAGGCTCTTTAAACTACAACACATATTAAAAATACACCATTAACCAATTTTAATCAATTTTAAAAAGCTGGGAACGAAAGAGCTTGTCCACGTGCGCGTGCTTACGAAATAGTGCTTTCCTAAAGTTTTTAATTGGTACCCTCCAAGCTGTGTGTGGCTACATTATATTTTTTTATCCCCTAGTTAATTTCCTATAGAATAAAAAACTTAAAATGTAACTACAAGTGTATTTAACAACCATTCTGTGCATTTTTGAAATAATTCTGATTAATTCGCTCAACTTGCGATGACGTCGTATAACGTATCATCCAATTCCATTTACTATGGTCGAGAAGCATCGAATAAGTAGCAAAAAAGAAGATAAGTGCGATATTTATTCGTCCATTTTTTCGCCAGTCGGAGCAACCTCATTTCACGGCGATAGTAGGTTTAAAAAACAAATATATTTTAGTAACTAATTTTTTTTTGTATAGGAAATAAATATATTATATTTCTTGCATAATATATTATTTTTTCCATCGCTGACGCCAGATAAAATATATAATACGCTGGTCTGTTCTAAGTCTCAGGTGTGCGCTATAAAAGCAATAAATTTAGCAAGGGTCGTGTTTTGTGCCTTAGTTTTTCTCGGGAAATTGGTACAAAAAAGAGAACCTTTTACTACGAAGTAAAATCGACACATGAAGTTAAAGCTTTCAAATTTTTACATATTGCGTAAATCTGTTTATCATTTTTAAGTCCCTACGGTTGCCAAATCGTAAAAATTGGTTGCGAATATCCAATTTGAAAACTTTCTAACAAAATAAATACTATTGTAATAGTTAAAATACGTAACTATTAAAGGAAATGTTTGGAAGAATGTGAAAATATGCAACGCTACAAATTTTATCCCATAGAAGAGAAGTAAAGTATGAAATATTCGACTCATTAACACATTGGAAATGTTTTATTAGGGACTTAACGGCATTAGAAGCAACTATTTGGCATATTATATTTCTGATAAACGAACGTCTTTCTGCCGTTTGCAAAATTATTGTTAGAACGCTTTAACTACTTAACTAATGTTTATGTTTCATAGTTTCAAGTATCATATATGAAATATGTTTAATTTAAGGTTATTAATTTAATTTGTAACTCAATCGTAAAATCGTCGCAACGGGAAGTTGCCAATTTCAAATACTGTAAATCGTAGCAAAGCGAACGGTTTTGTATATTTGGTATTTAGAGACTGATTTTAATTTAATTGTTGAACCATTTTTGTGAATAATTTAAGAAGCAAAACACAGTACAGCATAGTAAAAATATATTGCCTAAGTTTAACAACAACAATAAGGCTCTTTAGATGCAACGTACGAGGGATTTAGTACCATAAAACACCATTTGTTCGCCTAAATGTATGGAAAATTTTGCGGAAATGTGAAAACTGTACATTTTGTGTATTTTATATTTTTGTTAGAAGAGTGGACAAGACAAGTATACGGCTCACGCAATGGTGATTAATGGCAATCGTCATCCATAAATATACTAGCACAAGAAGAATTTGAAAAGAAATAATTTAAAAATGACGTGATTAGAGAACTAATATTTGAACATACAATTTGTTTGTTGTTGTATTCGCAGCCGCATGAAGTGACTCATTAGCAGCATTAACATAGTCAAAATAAGCAATTCAGGCGGCTGTTAGATATGTACCTCTTTAAGAAGGGCAGTTTTATTTTAGTAACATGGTAAAAAGGTGTATAATGTGGCTGTGCTTTCGCCGTACAATTTACGGCACGTGTGCAACCTGGGTTCGAACTTCTCTGGCACCAATGAAAATATTAATTGTAATTTTAAGTGCAATTTTAGCGTGTGTTCGTTGTTCACCACGGTGGTAAACATGGTTAGGAAACCTGAATATCTATTAACCACAATCCGTGGCAGCAGCAAGAGCATGCTGGGTTTTTTAATAGGATAGTGTGTTAAACGAGCACATACCCCACCTAATGGTAAGTGGTTGCTTTGGCCCGTAGACATCTACATCTATCCATGATGAATAAAAATGCAGATGAGTTGTCATCCTTGAGGATGAGATGGAATGCCTCGTTTCCAGTAAAAAAGGTCACCCATTCTCTATACTTACCATACGAAACACAGCGGCATTAGGCTACTATTTTACACTGGGATTTTGTGAGAGCATGTGGCTTCCCTGTTCGAGCCGACTCATTCGAGCTATGACTACTAATATAAATGCAGCATGGCTCTACCATGTCCGAAGCGTATACTAGGAGAGATGTATAATCCTCTTGTGACGGCCCATTATTATTATTAATAATTAAATTCAATATAAAGGGGCGTCAAAAATAGTCTTAAAAGATATATATTAAGCATTTAAGTCAAATTAATAAACATAAAGTTAATATATTTCAGACATTATCCCAATAACATAGTAAATTAAAGGCAAAATTATTGTTTTTTCGTAATAAATAAATTTATTTAAAAACTTGAAAAAATATTTAAAATAAGATAAATAATAGAAATACAAGTCAAAAAATATTATAAAATTAAGTTAAATAACGTTTATAAGATAATTAGAAAATTTGTTAAAAATTGTTTAAGTCATGGGAGGTGTTCGTGTATAAAAGAAAATTTTTCTAAGTTGTGGAAGGAGTTCACGTATAGATTAAATTTCCTAAGTTGTTGAAGGAGTTCATGTATTAAAGAAGGGATATAAGTTCCAATGGAGCGAAAAGGTACAGAAGGCATTTGATTTTATAAAGCAACAATTTATTAATACAATAGAATTGCATCACCCTGATTTTAGTAAACCTTATTATTTGCAAACAGACTGTTCCGGTGTGGGTATGGCCGGAGTACTTTATCAGATAGATAATAATAGTGAAATGAGAATATTAGGCTATCACAGTAAAACCTTAAAAGGTTCTGAATTGAATTGGTCTGTCACTGAACAAGAGTTTTATGCTGTAATAAGTTGTTTAGAGAAGTTCGAGACGTATTTTAGAGGCAGCAAAGTAATAATTTTAACTGATCATAAAGCATTATTGTTTATTAATAATATGAAATTATTCAATGGCAGAGTTACTCGATGGATATTGTATATAGAACAATTTGGTGCCGTGACCAGGATATATTTATTTTAAAGAAGGTCGTCTATTTAAGAATTATTAAGTAGGCATTATGCCTACAATTTGTTGTCCGTGAAATGGAGAGGTGTCTTGGAGGATGGTGTTTGCTGGGGGTGGTTGAGAGTCTGGGGGTGGGGCTTTAATATTCATATCTTTTGTTTCTTATAGATGGTGTGTGCATAGTTAACTAAGACAAAATAAACTAAAAAGTGAAATAAGTGAAAAGTACTCAGTAACATTTGTATAAGTGAAAGACATAACAGTGCAAAAAACTGGAAAAGTATAAAAATATAAAAATGGCTAAAACAAAGAAAAGTTCAAATTTAGTGAAGGCTAAGCCTAAAAATGAATTAAAAATACTTCAAAAATTAATTAAGAATGTAGTGAAAACCTTTGAGGTTAAAATAAAAGATCTTGAAGAGAAGTTTATCAATCAAACGAAAGATCACCAAATTAAAGTAAACCAAGAAGAGGAGTACGGGGCGAGCACCTCATTTGTTACTGACCCTAAACAGAATATTGTATATAATATACATAATGTGACAATAAACAAGCCGAAATTTGAAAATGGGAATACTCATCCAGTAACATTTTTAGAAGATCTCACCAATTATTTAAAGAAAGTCCCATCTAATGGACTTGAAATATCAATAGATCAAGAGTGCTTAGTAGGTGAAGCCAAATATTGGGCTCGAATTAATAGTGTGCGTTGGACAACTTTTGATGATTTTAAAGCAGACTTTCTAAGAGTATTTTGGGGTGAAGAGGAACAAAATAAAGTAAGAAGATTCCTTGTACAAAATAAATGGAGTAGATATACGCACCCCACCATGGTTGGTTACTTTCTTTATGTCATTGAAAAAGCACAAACATTATCATATCCGATACCAGAAAAACAATTAGTTGCTGATGTCATTAGATATTATCCTAAAACAGTGCAGCAGTTATGGAGAATAGCTAAAATTGAGACAATAATTGAGACAACAGATTTCTTGAGAAATTTAGATGACATTGATAAACAGGAAGAAGATCGTGAACCTTACAATACTGAGAAAAAACGAAAATTTAATAATAAAGCTGAGCGAAAACAAAAAGAAATACAGCAATCATATAAATCATGGCGGAAACCTGATGAAGGAAGAAAGGAGGTTAACGAAATGAATGAAATACAAGTTACTAACGAACAAGTAAATGTTTCGGCTCCCGAGCCAAATTTAGAACAATAGAGGTCGAACTAGTTCCCGGTTCGATCCCTTATAATGTACAAGGGAACAAAGCATTAAATATATTATTAAAGCTGGGTTGGAGACCTGGTCAACACACTTGAACACTTGGCAAAAATAATAGGGGTTTGCGAAAACCTATTTCTTTAAAAGCAACTTTTAATAGAGAAGGACTTGGTTATAACAATAATGTAAATAGTATAATTAAGACTTTAAAAACCAAATCAGATTTGCTCATAACGGAGTTATTCGTGCAAACTGTTTTCGAGGAAGACGAAGATAAATATCAAAAGGAATTTATAGGGAATATGAGGTCTAAACTTAAAGTTTCAATATTTGATAAAGAAATTGATGCGCTTCTCGATACTGGGAGCGATATTACATGCATTTCAGAGAGTTTATTTTTACAAATTAAAAGTGGTAATCACAAAATATCAGTAATGCCAGTTAAAGCAATGCAAATAAAAGATGCTGTTGGGCAGCGCAGCACAAAAATACAACAGATGATCATATTGCCTATAAAAATAGATGAAGTAGTCTTTGAAACACAAACTTTAATTGTTAATAATTTAATAAGACCATTAATATTGGACTTTGACTGGCTCAAGAAAAATAAAATATTGATTTTAGAAATACGGCAATTGGTATAGAATTTAAGTTGAAAAATAAAGGCTACTTCATATCGTTTAAATATAACTGTAATTCAGTATTACATAACAATTGCGTTGAACAAAGTACAGATGATCCTTTAACAAATATAAAGATAGGATCAAAATTGGAGGCCTCTGAAAAAGCTAAGCTAAGTAAGGTTTTGGAAAAGCATAAGAATATATTTTCGAGCAAGTTGGGTAGAGCGAATTGCTACGAACATAAAATTGAAATGATCGATGATGAACCTATAGTTACTAGATCTTATCCGATTCCATATGCATATAGATCGAAAATGGAAGAGAAATTAAGTGAGATGGAACAAGCTGGTATCATCACAAAGGCATCGACACCTTACAGTAGCCCATTAACATTCACACTTAAAAGGGATGGCACAATTAGAGTCTTATTAGATGCTAGAAGCATAAATAAGAAAATGATTGCAGAAACAGAGAAGCCACCTATACAATTAGATGTTTTGAATTCATTTCATGGAGCGAATTATATTACTACCATTGATTTAAATAATGCATATTTTCAAATTCCAATAAATAAAGATGGTAGAAAATATACTGGATTCACATTCAATGGAAGGTCATATGTATATAATGTTCTGCCACAAGGATTAAAAACATCGGTAGGAAGCTTTGGTAGAGCCATGAGCTTAATATTGGGACCAGAAGTCCAAGAATTTTGTGTGAATTACTTAGATGATTTAGCTATTATAACATCAGGAACATTAGATAAACATTTGGAGCACATTGACATTGTTTTAAGTAAATTAAACAAAGCTGGCTTAACGTGCAATTTGCAAAAATGTGAATTTATTTGTAAAGAAATTAAGATGCTGGGTTTTATAATTTCAACAAAAGGCATAAAGACAGATCCCGATAAAATTCGCGCAATTCAAGATTTTCCAGCACCCAAAAAGATTAAGCAATTGAGAGCATTTTTGGGGCTTTGTAATTTTTATAGAAGGTTCATACCAAATTATAGTGTATGTATAATACCTCTTTGTGAATTATTAAAGAAGGTCGATGGAGGTATACAATTAACATCTTAGTGCCGGTGGTAAGCGGGTTTGTTGTAGCAATACGGCTTTCCCGTGGACATCGCACACCCATACCGTTTGTGGGCGACGTCGTTGCGCATAGCGATGTGTCGTCTATCTTTCGGATGGGGATGATGAGTGTGTTTGGTAGCACTTTTAAGTGTAACAGGCATACCCAGCTTCATGTCTTAGTGCATTAGCGCTATGATACGTGGAGTTTTGTTCATTGGCGTTTTAGTAGCATGCTACTATGATACGTTGGTGATATTTTTTATATAACAACAATACTAACTTTGTTGCCAAAGTCGATAAGAGTCATGTGCGTGTGTTGTGAGGGTGCGCCGCCCGTATGATGGTTGCATTGATGCTTACTGCTACTTGCGGTATTGCGTCTTGTGATAGATCTGCGGGTGTGCTGCGCCTGATTCGACGCATTCTTGTGATTCTGGTCGATGGAGGTATACAATTAACATCTTAGTGCAGGTGGTAAGCGGGTTTGTTGTAGCAATACGGCTTTCCCGTGGACATCGCACACCCATACCGTTTGTGGGCGACGTCGTTGCGCATAGCGATGTGTCGTCTATCTTCCGGATTGGGATGATGAGTGTGTTTGGTAACACTTTTAAGTGTAACAGGCATACTCAACTTCATGTCTTAGTGCATTAGCGCTATGATACGTGGAGTTTTGTTCATTGAAGTCTTGGTAGCGTGCTACTATGATACGTTGGTGATATTTTTTATATAACAACAATACTAACTTTGTTGCCAAAGTCGATAGGAGTCATGTGGGTGTGTTGTAAGGGTGCGCCACCCGTATGATAATTGCATTGATGCTTACTGATACTTGCGGTATTGCGTCTTGTGATGGATCTGCGGGTGTGCAGCGCCTGATTCGACGCTATCTGTGGTTCTGGTCAATGGAGGTATACGGGTGGTGATGTCTGCTGGGATGTATGGGGGACCTTGGAATGGTGTAAGCCCGACGATAGTCGTATTGATGCTTGATGCGTTCTGCAACATTGCGTCTCTGCGATGGTTGTTTGGTGGGACGCTATTCTCAATGGCGCTCTCTGCGTCTTGGTTTGACTCACACCTAAGTAGCTTTGCCCAAGTCGGGTCCCTTCATTGCGGGGCTGCAGACTGTCTGCCCTCCACGATGTTTTATATAACAACATAATATTATATCTCTGTAACTTTCCCACCTTTGAATGAATGAAGGCAACTTGTTGGTGGGTGAGACAAACATGATCGAAAATGCATTTACTCAACGTCAGTGACACAAACCCTTTCTGATGGCGAATTATTACTCTTATCTTATAACTGCCTTTTGGCTATATCTGCCGTTGTATTGGTTGGTGGAGCATATGTGTCGACCTCATGCGGGTGGTAGCTGGCGGGAGGATCTGAGGAGACTCTCAAGGCTGCGGCCGAAAGCCGCACAACGTGGGACCCCATTCCCTTGAGGTGAGCAGTAGTCTCATGACACGCTTTGCGGCTAGTAGCCGTGCTGATCATGCAATTGGTAGTGATGCCATACACTTACATCACGTCTGCAGGAGCGGCGGTCTGGCAGGTGGTGGCGCTCACGGAGGGTTAACGGCCAGTGTGCCTATTTTCCTAAACCGTGTGACGTACATTCACTGTGGCTGGATTCGTTCGAATTCTGTAAGGCGTTTACACGCATTGACATGCGCGACTTCGGTCGATGTTTGTGCTTACGCACTAACAAGGGGCCAAGCCTCTTTTACTGGTTCGTCAGTTATTTTGCTGTGGACTACGGTCCAGTTCCCGAATTAGCGTTCCCTTCGGGGGGAGTGCATCAAAATGGTTGGCACTCACCGTGCACGGCGTGTGTAGGGCCGTGTACCTCCCCTACATTTTTTTTAATAAATGTAGGAGAGCGAAGCCCTTGTATCGGGTATTTTTGTATAAATATATTGTGAGCATTTTCCAAGCGGGAAGGGATAAATAATAATAAATTCATAATGTCAACCTGATACAAGTGGAATAAAGACGTTTTATGTTCTTAACCTTTTTTCGAGCCCTGTCTTCGTGAACGGGGTTCACTTAGCTTATAAGGCACTACCAACAGCTTTCAATTGCCCTAGTGAATATTCATTCTTCCAAAAGACACCTAAAAGAACTAAGTTACTAAACAAACACAACGTAAATAAGGGTCCTAACTAAGACGATCACGCCAAAATATTAGAAACGGCCTATTAATAAACCTTTTGAAAGATCATTTAGAAAGATCAAAACATAATTTATTAATCCTGGTGACATATATATAATGTTATTTAAAAGGGGATATATTTAATATTTTTAATATTATAATATTTTTATATACAATAGAGGGGGGGATCGTTACACTCTAATGGAATATTATTATATCATACAGAAGATTAAATACATATTCGTTTTTAGTTTTTACGTTTTTGTACGAGCTTGAGGTTCGTGACAAGAAAAAACTGCCGATTGAATTACCAAAATTAACTCTTTAATTCACCGTCTCCGAAACTAGATGGAGCTAGTGCCGGGTACATGACGTCAACTTAGGCGCGCAGTAGTATGAACATAGTTATTAAGTTTTTATAGTTAATAACACCTATATTCAATAAGTATATAAAAACCCCAGACCGGCGATTGGCAGCAGCTTCAAAGAAGCGAGACGTCTGGTACTGCGATCATCAATTCATCTCGATATTAAAAGTTAAATTGACATTGGCGATCTTAGTATTTTCGTAAATGATTAATGACAGTATCTGATAAAAAGATAAAAAATTAATAATCATAATCTAATAAAGAAACTTTATTAGATTCGCCGATCAGAATCTATGCAATTTCTTCAATTTACATTACCAGCGTAACTTTCGAACTTTACAAATAAAAGTGAACTAACAACATCCGTTCCAATTATAGCTGTGGGTCAACGGTTAACTTGGCGATTCAAGTTACGGATGCGATTGAGGATACAGTCCAGTTTCAGTTGATAAGTTGTTTACTTTAACCGTGTTTGTCGGTACAATAGTTTTAAGCTTTTTATGTTTGCTTAAGGGAAACACCACACTTTAGTAAAGTTATAAAGTTAATGATGATTTCTTTTATTTACGAGTACTACATATTAAATGATACTCCTTCGCCATGCAAAGTTGTAAGAAAATCTACTACTCCATAATTATTATTCCGTGGGGGCTATAGCAGAAGACAAAGGGAAACTTAAGCAGGAGATGGACAACATGTATTAAACATTTATTATAATAATAATAATCCACAACTATCACACAACGCCATCTAGTCCCAAGCTAAGCAGAGCTTGTGTTATGGGTACTAGACAACTGATGAAACATACTTATATATTTCTAAATACATAAATATTATAGATAAATTACACCCAGACACAGAACAAATGATCGTGCTCATCACACAAACATTTGTCCTGGGTGGGAATCGAACCCACGACCTCCGGCTTAGCAGTCAGGGTCACTAACCACTAGACCAACAGGCCAGTCAGATATATTATTTAAGTAATATACTTTTGTAAATATGGTCCATACACAATTTATGTATGTCAATATTTTTCACGATAAAGGTGAAATCCTACAAAATAAATGAAAAAAAAAATATCCATTTAAACTAATAATTCAGGTCCATATAAACGGCCAACCAATTTATCATATTTTTCAAAATTTAAAAAAGTAAAAATACAAACTTTGCTTTAATTTTTCGATTATCAAAATTTGTTTAAATAATTTAAAAAACTTACTACTTTTGAAAATATCAGACTCATTAAGGTTGTCAAACTATTAATTTATAAGAATTGCTACGCAATATTCAATAAAAGTGTAAAGTGTTTTGTCTAAAAAAATTAAGTCTAAATTAATATAATATTTCACTTGTGGCGTAACTCGCTTCAATTAGACCTACGCAAATCCGCTACGTGCATGAAGATTAAGCCACACTCTTATATCACGCCACAACCAGGGAACAATGCAAATCATCGATAAGATAAGACACCGCGCCTTCAACGGTTCCTTCCGCCTGCAACCGGTATAGCAACAGGACGCGACGCGCTACTTATTACAATTAACTTACATTGTTCTCGTAGTTAATTTCATCTTGTAAATTTGTTTGTAGTAAAAGTTGTTTGTTACATGGAAATAACATTACTTCATTTGAGTCAGTTAATTCCTATTCCTGCCCTTAATTAGTATTCAATTATTTACAATATAACGTATTCGAACACAACATTGAGTGTGGGCTTCACATCGGTCCCACATTTGAATACAACGTTGGGGCGTGGCCCCAATATTAGTGACCCGTTGACAAAGCCAAAATAACAGTAAATTGAGCTATACATCGTACAGTATCAACGATTTAGCTTCAAAACAACGTGGTGATAACAAAGAATAGGGTGTGGTCCAGTCAACAAGGTGAGCGTATCATTAGTTTTTTTATTTTATATTGTGCTATGATGGACGAATCGAGTGTAGTCAACGTCACCGATCAGAAAGATTTGACTCCCGAAATTTTGAGAGTTGGTGTTAGAGTACCCCAATTCCTGCCCGATGAGCCTACCTTATGGTTCTCGCAAATTCAATGCCAGTTCCTATTGTCCAGGATCACGAACGAAGATACAAAATTCTACTACATAGCCGCACAACTAAAACCTCCATACGCTGGGGAAGTTAAAGATATTATTACTAACCCACCTAGAACCGATAAGTACCTAACATTGAAAACGGAAATAATACGTCGTCTTTCAGTATCTGCTTGAAGATCGGAAACCATCGCGGTTCTTACGCCACCTGCAGAATCTAGCCGAAGCATCTGCAGCATCAGACGTCATTACAACATTATGGTCGAGTCGTTTACCCATCAATGTACAAACTGTGATTGCTTCTCAGATAACAGACTTATCGTTGGAGAAACTAGCCGAACTTGCAGACAAGGTGTACGAGATTGCGCCGGTGAGCCCTCAAGTTGCTAGCACCTCTACTAGGATGCCGGAAAACCGTGACACTATGACCAAGCAGATAAGTGACCTAACGAGGCAACAACGTTCCCGCTCACACTTAAGATCGCGATCCAACTCAAGGAAGCACATACAAGGCGGAAAACTTACAGCGGGGTCTCAAATAATGGCCAGCGACTACCCCTCTTCAAAAATCAAATAAAAAATGCCGTTCCACGTGGACAATGGTTCAGACCTTTGTGTTTTCACCTGACAGCAGTCAAGACGCCCTGCTATAAATCCAGGTATGACCTCATAGCTGCTAACAACACAGTCATACACACCTACGGACCGATAACGCTACACCTCAATCTAGGATTAAGACGGAATTTCACATGGAATTCCACAATAGCCGATGTGACACGACCGATCATCGGAGTTGACTACTACGATTTACTCGTCGACTGTAAGAATCAACGATTAGTTGACAATGTAACTACTCTCTCGGTCAACGCCGTAGCCCGCACATCAACGGAGGACATCGCTTCGGTGAAGTCAGTCACCGGAGAAACCGAATTTCACCAAATACTGCGTGAATTCCCTGAGATAACTCGCCCTCCAGGTGTGCACTTACCATGCAAACATAACACTTTGCACCACATCAGGAAGACTCCAGGACCTCCAGTAGCCAGTAGCCTCGACGACTGGATCTACTTCGCATGCAAGCTTCGCAGCAGGAGTTCTCAGACCTGCTCACCAGCGACATAGCCAGACCATCGGAAAGTGCTTGGCCTTCTCCTCTGCACATGCTAAGAAAAAAAAATGATAGTTGGAGACCATGTGGAGACTACAGAGCACTGAGCAATAGAACTACACCTGATCGATATCCCATCCGTCATATCTACGACTTCTCACATCAACTTACAGGCTGTTCTATCACTTGTACCAATGACTTAGTCAAGGCGTACAATCAGATTGCTGTCAATCCAGATGACATCATGAAAACGGCAATCACGACTCCATTTGGATTGTACGAATTCCCGTTCATGAACTAGGCTTAAGAAACTCAGCACAAACCTTCCAAAGGTTCGTTGACGAGGTATTGCAAGGACTCGATTTCTGCTACGGATACATAAATGACATCTTAGTATTTTCGTCATCAATCCAAGAGCACAATAACTATCTGCGGAAACTCTTCAAACTCCTAAAGCAGAACGGTATAGTGGTAAAGACTGCCCAGTGTACACTTGGCCAACCAGAAGTCACGTTCCTGGGACACCACGTGTCAGCTGCAGGTTCTAAACCACTTGAGTCCGAAGTCGAAACTATCAGGCAATACCCCGTTCCAAAAACCGTCAAAGAACTGAGATGTTTCTTAGACATGCTCAACTTTTACCGTCACTTTATTCCCAACGCATCCAAACTTCAAGCACCGCTGAATGGCGTTCTTAATGGCTCAAAAATCAAAGAGACTCATCAGATAAACTTGACTCCGCAATTACTTAGAGCATTGGAAGACTGTAATGAATCACTATCTTATGCAACTCTCCTTGCTCATCCCGACCCAGCTGCAGAACTAGCAATAGTGACAGACGCATCTGAAACTGCCATAGGCGCCGTCCTTCATCAACGGAAAGGTAAGGATTGGCAAACACTTGCTTTCTACTCTCATAAGCTTAGCAACGCACATAGGAAGTAAAGCTCTTACGGCACAGAGCTGTTGGATGTGTACGAAGCCATCAAGTACTTCCGTCACAAGGTTGAGGCCAGAATATTTACAATATTCACCCACCATAAGCCTCTGGCATTCGTTTTCTCAAAAATCAAAGACAAATGCACTCCTAGACAGTTCAGATACCTCGACTATATTGCTCAGTTTACAACCGACCTGAGATACCTACCTGGTAAGGAAAACGTAGTAGCTGACGCACTTTCTAGAGTCGAGGAGATCACTACAGCTGTCGACTTCAATGATCTTGCACGAGCTCAGGACAATGATCTGGAACTGCAAAATCTACTTCTTCATGGCTCTGCTCTGCAACTAAGAAGAATCAACACTTTAAACGGTAATTTACCTGTCTATTGCGATATTTTTGTGCAACCGCCACGACCTTACGTTACTCCTCAGTTCAGAAAACAAGTTTTTGAGCACTCCACAGCTTACACCATCCAGGAAGATCAGCTACTGTGCGATTGGTCTCACAAAGATACGTATGGCCAGGGATAATAATAATAATATTCCACAACTATCACACAACGCCATCTAGTCCCAAGCTAAGCAGAGCTTGTGTTATGGTTACTAGAGACAACTGATGCACATACTTATATATTTCTAAATACATAAATATTATAGATAAATTACACCCAGACACAGAACAAAAGATCGTGCTCATCACACAAACATTTGTCCTGGGTGGGAATCGAACCCACGACCTCCGGCATAGCAGTCAGGGTCACTATCCACTAGACCAACAGGCCAGTCGCAAAGATTGTAGAGAGTGATCAAAACAATGCTTCTCGCGCCTAAAGAGCAAAATCACCCGTCATATCATATCTCCACCTTCATCTTTCCTCACTCGTTCGTCGAGATTTTCCCATATCCACCTCGACATCGTAGGGCCCCTACCTCTGCTTTCTGGTTACAGATATTGCGTTTCCGTCATCGATCAATTCACGCGATGGCTTGACGCATACCCCGTGGTAGACATCACGGCGGAGACCTGCGCAGCTGCTCTAGTGTCCGGATACGCGCGGCTCTAATTCGGCTGCTACCGCGCTTGCATGTTGAATAATAAAGCCCACATAGCTTCTTATATAGATATTCTTATATAGATCTTCTATAATAGATAGAGTATAGACAAAACTACTAAAAATTGACAGAAGAATGCTTATTAAACCTATGTATGTTTTTAAACCTAAAAATGTTGTATATGATTGACGATATTAAACGTGTAGACTGGGCAAGTATTTTAGAGGTGCCGTCCTTAGACACTGCCACCAACCACTTTTATGAAGAGATATATAAAATCATTAGGAAACACGTACCTTTACGCCCAACCAAATCTAAAAAGTTTCCAATATGGTTTACACGCCCACTAATACACATATTTAAAAATAAAGAAAAATCATGGATAAAGTGGAAAAAATCTTCTAACCAAGTAGATTATGAGGAACATATACGTCTTAATGGGGCGCGTTCACCTGCATTGGTTTTACATAGTTTAGGCGCAAACAATTTATGTCGTTCTCAACGCATTAGAGACGTGTATACACACGTCTCTAATGCGTTGAGAACGACTAGGGACACGCATATATATTTTGTTAAGTAGTTCACTACAATCTAAATCATTTCGAATTATTTTGAATAATAGTATCAGATCAAAGTATATTATTCTTGCTTTTAAAGTATGAATTGAAAACTTTTTTAATAAGTTACGATACGATGATTTAGCGTGGTAATATTTATAATTTATAAAACGAAGAAACTTTGCTTGTAATGATTATGGAAGTTCACCGTATTTATTATAATAAGGGTTCCATACTTGCGTTGCATATTCAATTTGTGGTCTGATAAGTGATTTGAAAAGTAGTAAATAAGATGAGGAGCTTTTAAAAAAATTACACGTTCGTGCAACAATTCCGTACATTTGATACGCTTTATTTGTTACACGGCTGATATGAGCATTAAAAGTTAGATTTGAATCGTAAAGGATGCCTAAATCTTTTATTAATGATACTTTTTCTAAGGGACTGTTAAGAAGGGAACATATGTAATTGTAGGTTCTTACGTTTTTGGTGAAAGAAATAGATTTACATTTAGGGATGCTTAATTGCAGTTTATTGATTAGACAGTAGTTAGATAATCGGTGAAGATCTTCCTGTAGCTTCTCACAATCATTAAGGGACTTTACACTTCGATAAAATTTCAGGTCATCTGCATACAACAAAAAATTACTATTTATAAAACAAGACTGAATATCATTTATATACAATGTGAAGAGCATCGGACCTAGTATAGATCCCTGTGGTACCCCTGAGTATACTAATTTTTCGCAAGAGGAGAATCCATTGACCACAACTTTTTGGGTCCTATTAATAACGTATGAAGAGAACCATCGCAATAAGTTTCCACGTATACCATTGAACGCAAGTTTTTGAAGAAGGATGGAATGATCCACTTTATCAAAAGCTTTACAAAAGTCTGTGTAAACGGTATCAGTTTGTATTCGATTGTCCACATTATCAAACAGAAAGTTTGTATATAAATTAAGATTACTGATGGTCGATCGGTGTTTTACGAAACCATGTTGTTCTGGAATAAGTAAGTTGTGTAAACTCGGATAAATTGAATTATGTACTAAGCGTTCAAGGACTTTTGATAAGGCAGAAAGTAAGGAAATAGGTCTATAATTAGTCACGTCAGTTTTAGAACCGTTTTTAAATATTGGGGTTATATTCGCAGATTTCCAGACTGTGGGCACTAAAACCTTCACGCAAACTGCGGTTGTACAAATAGAACAGAGGTACGCTTACTGAGCTATCAGTATGTTTGAGGAAAAAAGTGAGATACCGTCTGGTCCTGAACTTTTAGTTATATCTAAGTTTTTTAGACATTGTTCTATTGTGTTTTTTGAAAATGATATATCTGACATAATAAAGTTAGTGTTTGATGAGCACGGAAGTGAATCTATGTCGTACGTCATCAGTGAGCTGTTCTCATAAACTGAAGTAAAATAGTTAGAAAAAAATCACATATGTTCTCAGGATTATCGCAGATCCATCACAAGACGCAATACCGCAAGTAGCAGTAAACATCAATGCAACTATCATACGGATGGCGCCCCCTCACAACACACTCACGTGATCCCTATCGACTTTGGTAACAAAGTTTGTATTGTTGTTAACTAAAAAATATCAGAAACTTATCACAGTAGCACGCTACTAAGACGCCAATGATCAAACTCCACGTATCATAGCGCTAATGCACTAAGACATAAAGTTGAGTATGCCTGTTACACTTAAAAGTGCTATCAAACACACTCATCATCCCAATCCGAAAGATAGACGACACATCGCTATGCGCTACGACGTCGCCCACAAACGGTATGGGTGTGTGATGTCCACGAGAAAGCCGTATTGCTACAACAAACCCGCTTACCACCTGCACTAAGATGTTAATTGTATACCTCCATCGACCAGAACCACAATAATGCGTCGAATCAGGCGCAGCACACCCGAAGATCCATCCCAAGACGCAATACCGCAAGTAGCAGTAAGCATCAATGCAACTATCATACGGGTGGCGCCCCCTCACAACACACCCACATGACCCTATCGACTTTGGTAACAAAGTTTTTATTGTTGTTATATAAAAATATCACCAGCGTATCATAGTAGCACGCTACTAAGACGCCAATGAACAAAACTCCACGTATCATAGCGCTAATGCACCAAGACATGAAGTTGAGTATGCCTGTTACACTAAAAAGTGCTACCAAACACACTCGTCATCCCAATCCGAAAGATAGACGACGCATCGCTATGCGCAACCACGTCGCCCACAATCGGTATGGGTGTGCGATGTCCACGGGAAAGCCGTATTGCTACAACAAACCCGCTTACCACCAGCACTAAGATGATATGCCTAGGACACATCGGTTAGCGAGTCCAAGTTTACCTCGGACCAATTGCTCGTGAAGCAGCATACACGACCGACCACCCCATACAATGCATATGCATCAATCATATGCATTGTATGGGGTGGTCGGGTGATATGCTTATGTATCCTATAATATTGCTTTTGTATCATAGACCTTACTTTCATAAGTCATTCATATATAGGGCTCGAACCCACGACCCTACTATTGTAATGCATATTCATCATAGAGGCCTTCTATAGTATTGCTTTTGTATCATTGAGTTTAATATCATAAGTCCCTAATATAGGACTAGTCATTGTGCTACAGTACTTCAGGTAGTCGGGCTCCCGACCACCCCATATATATGTACAACTGCAGGAATGTATCTCCGGCAGCTCCTCCATACAAGACAGACAGATCTAAACATGAACACCTTCCATAACTTAGGAACATTTTCTTTTATACATGAACTCCTTCCACAACTTAGGAATATTTTCTTTTATATATGAACTCCTTCCAAGACTTATATGTTATTTATCTTTATTTTTATAACATTTTCGACTTGTATTTCTATTATTTATCTTATATTAAATATTTTTTCAAGTTTTTAAATAAATTTATTTATTATGAAAGAAAATATTTTGCTTTTAATTTACTATGTTATTGGTCTAATGTCTGAAATATATTTATATAAACTTTATATTTATTGATGCAATTTTATTGCTTAATATATATATTTTAAAACTATTTTTGACGCCCCTTTATATTGAACTTAATTATTAATAATAACATGGGGCCACCACAGTAGGAACACCATTGATGTTGGTGCGTATCAAACATTGTATCAAGTCAATGAATCTGTTGCAGTCACTTTAGAACCTGAAACATCACAACCAAAACAAAAACGTAAAAATATGACATTCCCTTATTTCAGCGAAAAATAGATGCCAAAAATAAAAAATAAAGTTAGAACATAATGTTAAAACGGGGTGTAACGAAACCTGCCTAAAAAAATGTACTTCAAAATTTAGTCAAGACCACCGAGAAGCAATCAATAAAATGTATTGGGACTTGTCCTGGCGAGAAAAGCATTTATTCGTGAATGCACACACTTCAGTAGCAGTTCTAAAGAGAAAAACGACCAGTTACCCGAAGAGGAAACCAAAAAGGGCATTTACATTTAAACAACTAGACGGCACCAGAGTTCAGGTATGCAAAACCTTTTTTTTGACTACTTTAGGTTATGTTAAAACAAATGACAGGATCTTGCGTAGCTCTTTTATTGATCCCCAATTTACTGATAAAAGAAGAAAGCACCATAAAACACTTGCTTATGATCGTAATTTGTTGACTCAGCAAGTTGAATCGTTTCAACCATCAGAACCCCACTACAGGCGTGAACATGCTCCACTGCGACAATATTTGTCGAGTGATATTAGTGTAACTAACATGCATAGACATTTCTGTAAAAAATATCCAGATAAGATCGTTTCGTATGAACTATATAGGCAACCCGTAAAAAAATGAATATTTTTTTTACTCGTTTGGGTAATGAAAAGTGCGAAATGTGTGAAGCTTATACTTTGCATAAAAAAGAAACATCACATGATGTCGGTAACCAGATTGCTTAGACTGTACTGTATGTGTGGAGTGGGCCCAGCACCATCAAAAATATAAAAAAGCAACGGAGCTTTTCAATTAACACAAGAACTTACCACAAAATGATTCCCAAATATATTAGAGCGCAGACCTAGAAAAAGTAATTATGTTGCCCCGATTAGATACATTTAAAGCTGCAATTTAAATGCAATTTCTTATAAAAAAAATAAATAGTTAAAATTTAAAGTAAAAATAAGTACTTTATGTTACTCAACGTATAACTCAGCGTCAACTATAAATGACGATTGATATACGTTTTATAATAATTATGATGAAGGTTTTTTGTATTCAAATATTTGTAAGAATATCTTATATGCAATAAGAAGTACCTAGGTACTTAAGTCATCACAAAGTGATTATATAAAAAAATATTTTAATTGACAGAGAGCAAGAAGATTATAATTATTCAAGTATTTTACTAAGTAAGAAAAATTATATATAATTGTAAATTACTGACTGTTATTTATTTATAAGATTTTAAAATTTGCTTTTAAAAGATATTTTTGAAATATTTTTTAGTTGTTACATATGATAACATATACAATGTGAAGATTGTTTTTATGTTTTTTTTTATTTATTTACTAAGATCTCATTTTTTATTATTGTAAGTCAGTCCTCACAAAGTGATTTTGTTAAAATTAAAGAAGACTGTCATTAAATGATTGATTTATATTTTATACTAGCTGTACCCCTCGGTTTCACCCGCGTATATCACGAGTCTCTGCCGCGCGACATGATACGACACGCGACATGAAAGTAGTTATTGTGAGATAACTATAATAGTTAGACATATAGTATTGCAGACTTTTATGTAGATATTGATTTTCTCCATAAAACTGTAGCACATCACTTTGCTCTATTGTCAATAGTTTCCGCAGCGTACGCGATATAAGTTTTTTTTTGGTATTTTTTCACACCTTGGGTTACATTAACGAAGTTTTCATACGGATCCCTAAATTTTTTGAAAACGTTCTATCGCCTATGTTCATCAGGAATAATGTAGGATTCTAATGGTGAAAGAATTTTTCAAATCGGTTCAGTAGTTTCAGAGCCTATTCAATTCAAACAAACAAACAAACAAATCTTTCCCCTTTATAATATTAATTTTATATTAAGCTCTTTTATTTCTGTAGGTAACTACCACTGTATTTGATTTCCTCAACTATCGTGTTGCAGTTTCAAGACTAAAATGCCGTTACATTTTAATGTATTTAGCGGTATTTAAGCCGTGTTATCAACCTAAAAAATAAATGCAGGAAAAATATCACTATAAGTCACCAGCCTTAAATGCGGCTACGTGGTTTTAGCTACATTATGGTTTTGCATAGTGTTTGTTCTCGGAGTGATAATACTAAGTTATAACAACGTTAAAGTATTAAGTGGCATTACAGTTTAGTAATGAAGAGATGTTTTTAAGACTTTTTAATTTCAATAAAATTAAATGAAAATCAAACACTAAAGTGCCGTTAAGGTAGGCTTAGCAGCGTTATAGTCGTGGTTGCATAAGCTGTAAATTGTAAAAACACTAAACTGAAACGTGAAAACCTATTTTTGTTAAGGTTTTTTTTCATTCTTAATTTCATTATTAAACAAGTAAAAGTATGGCTTCTTGAAAGCGCAAAACTAGATCTACTTTTTGATGTACCATCCATTTTTCATTTTTTCGCGCTTTTTTGTTCTTAACTTTGAAATTTGGTTTTGTTAGATAGCGGCATTATAGCTTGCGGACGGCAGCATATTGTTCAACACAGCAGTACAAGCACTGTTATTTGGTGGCAGAGAGAAATCAGAGGGTAGACCCTACCCCAACCGACTCGTAGGCAAAAAAGGAATCCTTTTTTTGCATTTTACATCCTATTTAGCATATTAATACTATGATCATATTTTATAAAATAATAGTGTATTACTGCATTAAAATTTACTTAATTTGTACAAACATATAATCGTAAAATTGCTGTACCTTAAAAAAGTATGATGGCTTTCACGTAAACAAAGTTGTATTAGTTTATAACAGTTGTACTTACTTTGAATAAAATACTGTAAAAGATAACGTGAGAGACAGAAACTGATTTTATTATGTAACAAACTTTACGGGAATAAAATGGCTATGTACGCTTACCTAATACATACTTCAATATAAAAACCAGTGTTCGATATTTTTGTTAATAACTTTAATTTTAATATTTTAATTTTTTTTTTCATTTTAAATGATGAAGTACAAAAATACACAAGTTTTGATATACAATACAAATAAATTTAACAACTACTCCATGTAGGATAAAAGAATAACCTTTTTTGTCCAATTTTCGATATATTTATATATAAACATAATACTTCGCTTTGAAACTACTCGTATAGTAAACCTTTTTTGCCATGAACAGCTTAACTGAGACTATAAGTTATTAAGTTTTCCCTTAAAAAATTAACACAAGTGCAGGAGAGGAATATCAAGTAGAATCCTATGAAATTATAATTCCATTTCTTCCAAATTTAATAAAGACTTTAAAATGAGATTTAAAAGAAACTGCATAAAAATCTGTCTTTTGCTTGTCATTTGCAAGAAGGCTAAAGAATAAGCATTTTATGTAATAAGCATGTTAAAAAATGCTTAAGACAAATTAAGGCGCCGAAGTTCTGAGCTTTTCAAATTTGATTAAAAATTTATTATACGTAATATGAACCATTTACAAATGCCATTACAATTTTAATAAGAGACCACCGAAGGGGAAGAAAACTTTTTCATTGGCAGATTCGTAGAGTTAAGATGTTTCTTCCGATGGTAAGTGGATGCTGCGGCCAATAGACATCTAAATAGTCAGTGTAGAGAACCGGAGACCCATTATACTGTAAACTAGGCATTCCATCTTTGCCCTTCGGGTGCCAACGCATCTCCATTTTGATTCGTAATCAAAGATAGATGTAGATGTCTATGGGCCTCAACAATCACATACCATCAGGTGAACTGCGTGCTCGTATGTCACCTTATATTTTTAAAAAATCAACACGATGTCGTTTTTTTCCCAATAAATTACTAAAACATTAATTTCATTCGCGTAATTTCGCGCTCGGTTTGCATTCCTTAGACAAATTTTGCTCTTTTCCATCAAATGAACACGACATGGAAAACGTTTCCTCTTAATTTAAACTTATTCCCTTTTATTTTGTTCTTTTGCCTTTTTAATAAACATTAATGTTTAGTCCAAGAAGCTTTTTACGTTCTTACGTTCTGAATCCTGAAAAGTTCACTATGCGTCTTTCTCTATAAATAATCAACGTTTCAATTTAATCGATATTAAACGACGGAAAACTTTCTTTTGAAGTATTGTAAATGAATAACGAACATCGCAAAAAACGAGACACCATCATATCCTCAATATAATAATGGCTGGATTTTTTACAAACGAAAACAAGATAATTTTCATGACACAAATAAAAAATAAAAAATGAAAGAAATAATGTTGCTCGGTCTTGTGAAACGGAAAAAAAATATTATGTTTATTTTACGTAAAACAAATCGCCGTCTTATTACAAAAATATTAAGCCATTAATATTCTCAGGTATTAATTAAGAGTTTTTTGACAAAGAAAATCCCTAAGCAGCGGTACCCCAAATACCTAGACTGGTGACGGGTACCAGCGAAAAAGGTGCGAATCGTCGGTTGCTGTCTCATTATAATATTCGTCAATTCGCCTGCGAATTGCGACGATTATGGCCTATCTACCCTAGAAAAGGAGAGGCCCCCATAATCTACAGTGGATATTTACGCACTTAACGAGACATTTAGAATTTAAAAAATATAATAATTATTTATTATATTAATTACACAAAATATTAAACACATTACACGTGGTATCGGGCATCGGGTCGGCTCGACCGGGAAAAGACCACGCTCTCACAGCATATTGTTACGCGCCTAAGTCGACGGCACTAGCGCCATCTAGTCTCGAACCGAAGAACTAAACTTCTTGAAGTTGAAACTCGAACTCTCGGTACCTTGCGCGTGTTTACTTGAATATTATGGATATTTCGGTGCTTAATCTACAGTGGATATTTACGCACTTAACGAGACATTTAGAATTTAAAAAATATAATAATTATTTGTTATATTAATTACACAAAATATTAAACACATTACACGTGGTATCGGGCATCGGGTCGGCTCGACCGGGAAAACACCACGCTCTCACAGAATATTGTAACGCGCCTAAGTCGACGTCACTAGCGCCATCTAGTCTCGAACCGAAGAACTAAACTTCTTGAAGTTAAAACTCGAACTCTCGGTAACTTGCGCGTGTTTACTTGAATATTATGGATATTTCGGTGCTAATTTATACTTATAGGCACTGCAAGATGCGTTCGGGGAAGTATTGAAGTTGGCGAGACAAGCGAAGCTTCGGAGCGGAATAAAGTAAATCAGTGTGATTAATTATTAGTGTTTTTTTAACTTCAATTAGTGTAAAGTGAATTAAGGTGTTAATTTAGGTAATTATATCGGCAATTTTCATTGTCACAAACCTCAAGCTCGTAACAATATCAACGTCAAATAGTAGCTTAATGCTGCTGTGTTTCGTATGGTGAGTGTAGAGAAACGGAGACCCTTTTTACTGGAAACCAGGTATTCCACCTAAGTCCTCACAGATGACAACGCATATGCATTTTGATTCGTAATTGAGCATTGATGTAGATGTCTATGGGCCACAGCAACCACTCACCGTGTACTGTGTGCTCGTTTGTCATCCTATCCTAAAAAATATAATATATAATCATCATCATTATTACAGCCCTTCACAAGTCTACTGCTGAACATAGGCCTCCCCCAAGTAATGCCACAAAGCACGGTGCTGAGCCACCTGTATCCATCGACTTCCTGCATGTCTTACCAGGTCGTCACTCCATCTAGTGGGGGGGTCGCCCTACACTACGCCTACCGGTACGAGGCTGCCACTCGAGAACCTTTCTTTCCCCATCGGTTATCGGTTCTTCGAGCTATATGGCCGGCCCATTGCCACTTCAGCTTATTAATCCGTTGGACTATGTCGGTCACTCTGGTTCTACTACGGATATCCTCATTTCTGAGTCTATCACGCAGAAAAAACTCCGAGCATAGCCCTCTCCATAGCTCGCTGAGCGACCTTTAGCGTCCTCGTACGGCCAGCAGTGAAGGATCACGTCTCTGGTCCGTAAGTTATAACTGACAACACGCACTGGTTGTACACTTTAGTTTTCAGAGATTGAGGTATACCTGACGAGAAGATATGTCGTAATATCCCGAACGCTGCCCAGCCGAATTGAATCCGTCGATTAACCTCTTGGTCGAAGTTGGATTTACCTAGTCGGACTATTTGTCCCAGGTAAACGTACTCGTCAACAACTTCAAGAATTGTGCTCCCAACTACTACCGGCATAGGTGAGACATGGACATTAAACATGATCTTTGTTTTGTCCATGTTCATCTTAAGACCTATCCGTTGGGAGACACCATTGAGGTCATTGAGCATAGTGCTAAGGTCCTCCAGCGATTCTGACGTAAGGACTATATTGTCGGCAAATCGAAGGTGAGTGATGTACTCGCCATTGATGTTAATGCCGTATCCTTTCCAGTCCAGTAGCTTGAAAACGTCTTCTAATGCAGTGGTGAAGAGTTTCGGGGATATAACGTCACCCTGTCTTACGCCTCTCTGCAGTTGGATGGGTTTCGAGCTCTGATTCTGTACTCGGATAGCCATTCAAATTCAGTACTTCGATATACGGACAGTATACTTGGCACCGCTGAAGGGACTGTAGCACTGCCCAAATTTCGACGGAATCAAAGGCTTTCTCATAGTCCACATACGCGAGGCAAAGTGGCAGATTGTACTCTTCGGTCTTCTGTACAATCTGCCGCAGGGTATGTATGTGGTCTATGGTACTGAAGCCTTTTCGGAAACCGGCTTATTCGGGAGGCTGGAAGTCGTCGAGTCTGCGTGCGAGATGATTCGTAATGACTCTCGAAAACAGCACGTAGACGCGGCTCAGAAGGGAAATCGGTCTGTAGTTCTTCAAGATAGCGTTGTCACCTTTCTTAAAGAACAAGACCACCGCTCTTCTGCTCCACGCCTCCGGAATAGTGCCACCAAAGAGGATGGAATTGAAGAGCTTCTGAAGGACTTCAAATACCGGTGTTCCACCCGCTTTCAGAAGCTCCGCTGTAATTCCATCCTCGCCTGGGGCCCTGCCGTTTTTAAGGTGCTGGAGAGCCATTCTAATCTCGCTCAGACTGACGTCCGGGATGTCATCGGAATAGATATTATATAATAAAAATATATTAATTACAAACACTTCTCAGTCTCTATTAATTTTACCACTGGTTCGAAGAATTTTCTTTCCTGAGAAGAACAAGCAGTAACCCCAGAGGGACTTTTAAAAAAAGTAAAATCATACAATAAAACAGATATTGTACAAATTATTTACAAAATTTATTTAATAAACAGCTTGAAAATGATCACCACATTCTCAGGGGTTATTATTAACCATGTATAAGATAATTAAAGATTGAAGAAATTTTTTTAATTTGAAACAGGAGGAGGTCAACATTGTGGCAAAATATCCGGAAATACAACAAATAATTTTAATGAATCTATAATAAAAATAAACAATAAATATTAAGAGTAAGGTTACTGCAGCCTTTATATGTTCCATAACTGAGCACATGCCTCTCCTTTCATTTTTGAGAGCGTTATGGAGCAATTAGTTTTGCCTTGCTTCTACAGTACGTGTAGACAAACTTCGCATTTCTACGAAATAGTATAAGGGTAACAAACGAGCAGATAGTCCACCTGATGGTAAGTGAATGCTGCGGTCTATATCTACATTTATCCTCAATTAGGAATCAAAATGCAGATGCGTTGTCACCCCTGAGGACTGAGATACAATGTCTCGCTTCCAGTAAAAAGGGTCTCCGGTACTCTACACTTGCCATATGAAATACAACAGCATTAAGCTGCTATTTTACGTTATTTTACGTTGCGGTATTCTGTGAGAGCGGGCTCCTACCCCGGTCGAACAGTCCATTCGTACTACGCCCATAATATTGCTGTACCGTGGATCTACCACAAACCATTTTAACGTGTTGCAGAGTTTATAATCATACTAAGTATCTTATAGAATATATTTTTACGCTATTAAAACTGTTCATCTTATGAAAGTCAAAAGTAAAATAAAAAAATAAGTAAACAAAAACAGCAGTGCATGGTGTGGTAAATATCAAAAATTAGAAATGCATTTCTGGACAGGTTAATCTGTACAGGTATTACTCATACGATGAAGTAACTATTCTATATGCTATTTAATATGGATTTATCTTTTATATTGGGTACAAATAATGTATAATGCTAGCTTTGTGAACTGAATTAGGGGAGTCAAAGGAACAAGTCTATGTCTCTGGCTATAAAATTAAGATTGTAGAGAGCAAGTGTCATGGGCACCTGACGCACTAAGTTTGTCATTCCGTTCGCACGGCCAGCAGTTGCTGTCATAGATGTCTCTTTTTATTTTACATTATTTCCCTCCCTTCATTTGACATTAGCTGTCGAATTCTGTACTATACATTTTAGTTCGCATATTTTCCACGGGACTTCTTTATTGAATTAGATTTTAGTACAAACCAAAAACATAAGTAGTTTGAAACTTGTAAAACTTACAGAAACTACTTACTTTTGTAATAAGACGGGCATAGATTTAAGATTTTAAAGAAATGAAAATACAATTTTTTATTGATTAATAGATTGTGAGGTAAGAAATCATATATCATAATATCCTCACCGTACAAAATCCTGATTAACAAATTTATATATATATATATATATATATATATTAAGTATATCTAAATCTAAATGTGTTAGTCATCCGAAGTCCAAACAACACCATAAGTCACACTATGTATAGAAAAAAGACCCATATAAGCCGATATTTAAACGGTGAATCTCACCACCATCCTTCACAGTGAGGTACCGTGGGGAAATCTTTATTACAGAGATCACGAGGAATCTGTGACAACAAAAAACTAGCCACCGAGCTTCAGCACGACAAGCAAGTTCTGCACGACAAGCAAGTTCTGCACGACACCAAGCGGGTGACATGCATACGTCACAGTGACCAACTGTAGCCGGCCACTATTAAGCGTGTGCCTGCTGCATCTTAAAGCGAGCTTCTAATAGAACATTCTACAAGCCGCGGAAGAAGATTAGTCAGTTCGTACCATCTGTCAAGTGTCATATTCCTCTACAGGATACAGGAGTGTACAAACTTGGTAGTGATTGTGGTCTCTCATATATAGGGCAAACAAAAAAGGCCAATTAGTACCTGCATAAAAGAACATATAGTCTCCCGTAACCATGAGTGCTGGTAAGCATTCGAAAGGTCGGGAACTAAATATAAGTTAAAATAAATAAATTGAACGCAACTGAATCCGCGTATATAGTTTTATGCAATGTGTAGTATTTGCATAAATTTAAGAAATCATTATATTAACTAGTATGGACTGGTAAATAAAATAATAATAGCAAATAAAATACGCCGATTAGAAGATCTTAAAACCAAGCGCGCAAGATATATAACATCTTCAATCATTCTTATAAATTAAACGCGATGAAATCCATAAAATTAGTTTTAATCAATAAAATTCTATTGAACATTGCCTACGTTAGAGCGTGACGTTGACGAAACATTTCGTGGGAGGGAGGAATATATTTTATCTAAACGTAAATTTCTTGATGAATTTCAGGTTAAAAATATAGACATGATACGTTTACACATACTACATGATTGTTTAAATCTGAATAAATTATTACGAATAGGTATAATAATAAAAACTAATACTTAAAAAATTCACCCTTACAAAATACAATTTGAAAATCAACAGGCTCAAACCGTAATGGTAACTAAGAACATGGTGCTAGGTGCTTAATTTGTGTGTGTCCAGCAGTTGACTTTACGAACTGTTAAATAAAGGAAGAACAAAGTGTTTGAATGTGTTTGAGTGTTTGCCAAAAAGTTGAGCCGCAGCATGAAATGCTTGCTTAGCTTGAAATTACGCGGCATTCTATCTATCTGTCTTTGGTAGCCATAGACAAAGTGATTATCGATTAGAGAAAATCTAATTCCATAAGTAAAAAAATTATTCAAAGTATACATGAAATTGGATCTAGTCAGCTCGTACGAAGCCCATGAGATTTGTTGATGGTCATTATGTAGGCGTTATGTGTCACAGGTTACATTAACAGAGATGTGAACGAACAAGTTGTATTGTACAATTTGTTATTTTTTATGTAGAAGTTTATGGGTAAATAACACCCATTTTTCTAAGATGAAGAAATTCATCGTGAAAAAACTTGCATAACTAAGAATCTAAAAATTTTTAACACATGTTAAACAATGTTAAAAAATATGTACGCTATCTGAGAATAATAATATAATAATTATAATATTAATTCTTTATTTCAGATGTCAAAGATCCATAATTTGTTAGTAGATTAGTAATTGAGAACATTAAATAAAATCAAATTATATCAAAACTAAAATCAAATCGATACAACACAACAAAATAAAATCAAACTAAAAATAATAATCAAAACAAACCTAACGCAAACTAGTGTTAGTTAAGTTTAATACAAATTCTTTTTTATTATTCTTAAGAGAAATGGAACTATAGAATTATTTTGCTCTAGTATTTTAACTACCATAATATTATTGTTATATTTTGGCTTATAAAATCAATATA